>PVIH01000484.1:0-294260 GCA_004025045.1 Sigmodon hispidus
TTGGGAGGGGGAAGAGACCTTGAATAAGGATATACAGGGAAAAAAAAAATTCAGAGGGAAAGATGAACACAAAGAAAATATATGTGTAGCAATCTTATTTGTATTTCCACCCTTGATAAGCCATGCTTATCATTCTTATCCTCTGTATAGTTATTGTTAACTCTTCCACATTTTAAATTCTTTTTACTGTGTTTTTTTTCTGATAAATACAAAATAAAGAAGGAAAAAAAAAGCAAATGGAAGGTTCAGATCTTGTGTGTTTATATGATGACATCCACCTTTGTTGATAGATTTGGCCTCATGTCTTCCAGGAAAACAAGTAAGCAGTACAAGGGTTTTCATGGTAAACAGATTTTAGAAGTCAGCAGAAACATTGTTCATTACAGAGGCTCCAGATGGGCCCTATACTAAGGGAAGTACATGTTTCCTGCAACCAACAAGATTAGTATTGTTAACATTTTTCTCATCTTTCATATGGTTATTATTAATTAGAGAGATATTTAATAATTAGTTTCTCCAAAGTAAAACAAAAAGCAAAAGAAACAAACACAACAGACAAAACAAAGCAAAATGTGACTAACTGGTTAAGAAGCAGAGCAAAGAAAAAAAATAGAAGGAAGGCCAAGCTATTATTTTTTTCACTGTCAGGCTTTATTTTATTATCTTAAAAACATGAATTCCAAAGATTCTTCACATGTAGGTCCAGTGAGATTGTGTACTGGGTAAAAGCACGTCTCTCAGTCAAGGAGAACAAGGGGTTACGTGGATAAAAAATGAGACTTTATTCTATAAAAATAAAAAATTCTAAAATACAAAACAGGAGTTTGAGCCTTGATAACAGTTCATTAAATTGCCTATATTCCTCTAGAAGCTGATCTATAAATATATAATCATTATAGGTGTGACTGGAGCACACCTTGAATCCCATAACTGAAGAGGCAGAAACAGGTAGAACTCAGAAAGTTTGAGGTCAGCCTGGTTTGGATGAGTTACAGCCCATCACAAATGCATACTGAGACCCTGACCATTTCGATTATTGTGATTCCTACTACTATTTTGTTATGTGTCTGACATATGTAGGGGTCAGTACATGTGTGTTGTGGTACTTATGTGGATGGCAGAGGCCAAGCTATTCTTAACAAAAAATATAAAAATGTGAAATGTATTAAATGTATGCTACAAAAAGAATGTATGTTTTTCTGTTGCTTTAATTAGACTGTAATCAATAGATTTGTGTTCATGTGTAAATGCAGGGGTAGTTGATTTGGATCTATTTGATGTGTCATGATTGATGTTACTTAACATACACTGCTATGAGTATCCTTCGGAAAACAAGAAGTGATACTGTCACAGTAAGCTTCTGAATAAAATCTACTTTTAGTAACACAAGGAAATTTCTGTTTCAGGACCTCTTTGCCCTTGATGTGGAGCCCTACAGATACAGTGGCGTAAATATGACAGGGTTCAGAATACTAAATACAGAGAATACCCAAGTCTCCTCCATCATTGAAAAGTGGTCTATGGAACGTTTGCAGGCACCCCCCAAACCTGACTCAGGTTTGCTGGATGGATTTATGACGGTATGAATATTTATATAAAAATTAGTTTGTGTGTTTCTAAGTAGTATTGCATAAATCATTAAATATCCTGGATGCATTTTGATGTTTTGACAAAAGAATGATATAATTTCAGAAGTATGATTGCAAATAATTGTTACTGTTCTAGAGATGTTACTGTTCTAGAGACTGTTACTGTTCTAGAGATGGTGGGAAATAAGAGAATGGATCTGATAAATGAGACAGAGTAAAGTCTCATGCAACAGCCATATTATTTAGTTCTTTGGACAATGTATACTCTGAGCATTAAAAATTGTCTCATGAAGAAAGTTCTCATGAGTTCAAGTTGTATAAAATCACAAGAACATGCCACACATGGCAAAAATATTTTCCTTAGAGGCATATAAAACATAGTTTAAATATTTAGTTGAATAATAACAACAAACAATAATGAGTAATCTGAAGTAAATTCACTCCTATCTGGAACACTAGCAGGAACATAAAACACAAAGAACAATTCTTTGGTTTTGGAAGAAACTGTCTTCTTTCTTGTAGTTTTAACAAATGCATCCAGAAGTCCCCTCACATAGCTTCATTCTTGGACTCATGACATGTCCTTTTTTTGTTTTCCTTTTTTTATTATGAATAATGTCTCATTATTTTTCCATGTATCCCCTTTTCAAACTCCCTTCCCCCTTCCACCTCTTCCAGTCACTCTCTTTCTCCCCATCTTCTTATCGCCTCCCAGCAAGGACAGGAGGTCCCAAGATCCCAAGGTGGCATGTCCCTCTTTTTATATTTTAGTAGTAAAATAGCCACAGTAGTTTTGAGTTATTATAGTTTAATCTAATTGTCATTAGATTCATGATTATCCAATAAGCAAGTAAATTAAAAACACAATGGACAGTATTAGATTGGTGTAAACATTGTGTGCTTTACACTGACTGTACAAGAATACCTACTACATCCAGTACTATTACATACATTATTTTATTGATTAGAAATATATTGAGAATAGCTTGGAAAGCAATGCATATGTTTTTCAGTTCTATTATCTTGTATAAAGTAAGTACACATTTATCATTAATAGAAATACAAATGGTATAATGTCCTGTGTGAATGGGAAGTGATTTAAACATCAAGGAAAACTTAAATGCATTCTCTTCTTCAGCTGAATGAATCAGTTTATTTTGGTTCTAAGGTTTAGTCATAAACAAAGAGTGCCTAGTAAAGTAACTTCTCTTTTGGAGAATAAGGCCAAATGGGCATATTTGACTTCTAATGGCACGGTAGTATCTTCTTTTACCCTTTTGCAGGAGTTTGCTATCTTTCCTGAGACTCTCATTGTTTTTCATGACCACCACTATCATTCTTGATTACCTGGGGCTTGAAGAGATAAAGAATAATCCATATATTTCAATGGGGTCATCTGATATGACAGATGCTTAAATCACAAAGCCCATATAAAAGCAGATCAGCATGTTTTGTGGAATTCTCAAACATATGTCACTTTGAGATTATTTTTAAAAAAATTAGGAGTAAATAAATTGCAAGAAGATCCCTTGGCATTGGCAATATTAATTTTAAAAATAATAGTTTAATGTTCTATGTGCTCTTTCAACCATGTCCTGGCCATGCGGATAATATGGAATGCCTGCAATAAAATTAATATTCCATTCATTACAAATGTTCTTAATTTTCTTTACTACTATAGGCTGCTCCATTGTCCATTTTCATAGGAGTAGGCACTCCTATAACAGCAAAAAAAAAATGCATAAGAGAAAAAGTATATTGCAGAAGCATCCTCTGATTACTTAGGTTCAGTCCAAAGAAATTTAGAATACATATCAATACAAGCATACATGTTTGGCCTCTGAGGAACTAGACCAAAGTTAGTAAAATATATTTGCTGTAATTCATTAGTAATTACAGTGATAATTTTTACTTCTGGTATTACCTACAGCTATATGACCATGACATTGTAAGGAAGTACAAATAAAATATTTCTGCACAATTTGTCTCTCTTGTACAATCAGGATGTGGTATTGTATTTGGAATCTATTAGTGTATAAGTGTTCCTATTGATGGTCCTATTCTGACAATGTAAAAATAGGACAGGTTAATATAAGAGCTTGACTATTTTTTTCTGCAATAAAAAAGGGAGTTTAGTGTATGAATGAGTAATAAATAAAGGATATATGTGTATTTTAACTAGATATTTTACTTTCTGGGAACAAAATAGAATGAAAAGATGAAATTAAACAGTTTCTATTGCTGAAAATAATCTTGTAGCATAAGCAGAATCTGAAACAATATTTAAGCATTTATGAATTAACAATATAGATTAATTAAAGCAGCCAGTTTTATCTACTGGACTGAGGTAAAAAGTATTAAAAACTTAATTAATATCTGGACCATGAATCTTTCCTATACTTGTAGAAGAGCCACCAATAAATAAGTATCTGACTGTGCAATTGGAGAATGATGAACAATTACTGTAATTATAAATTTAGTTCATAAGAGAAAATTTCTTTTTTTGATTTTTTTCTTCTTTATTTATTTTGTATTTATCAAAAAAACAGTAAAATGAATTTAAAATGCTGAAAACTTAGCAATAACTATAAAGGAGATAAAAATCATAGGCATGACTTATCAAGGGTGATAATGCAAATAAGATTGCTACACATATATTTACTTTGTGTTCAGCTTTCCCTCTGAATTTTTTTTTCCATCCCTATATATCCTTATTCAAGGTCCCTTCCCCCTCCCACCACATCAGGTCATTTTTCTTCTCCACAACTCCTCATCCCCTCCCTGGGCAGGGAGCAGACAGTCCTATGGTCCCACTGACCCAATAATGCTTGGATCAGTCTCCACTCCTGTCCAAATCCAGTTTTGTCCACCCTCCCTCAAGAGTGAGTCAGGTGTTCTATAGTTGGAGTGGGGTCCGAAGGGTCAGTCCAGGGTGTTTCTGATCCCAAGCTGTTCAGTGGTTGTGGTTTGCCGCTTGGGCATGCTTGGCTTTTTTTCTTATTTGTTTGTTTAGAAACCACTAATAAGTGAGTACATCCCCTGCTTATCTTTCTGAGATTGTGATACCTCGCTCAGGAGGATATTCTCCAAATCCATCCATTTGCCTGTGAATTTTAGGATATCATTTTTTTCTTACTGCTGAATAGTATTCCATTGTGTAGATGTACCACAGTTTGTTAATCCATTCTTCAGTTGAGGGACATCTAAGTTGTTTCCAGGTTCTTGCTATTACAAATAATGCTGCTATGAACATAGTTGAGCTAATACCTTTGGAGTGTGAATGTGCCTCTTTAGTGTATACACCCAGAAGTGGTATTGCTGTGTCCTTGGGGAGATTGATTCTCAATTTTCTGAGAAACCTCCATATTGCATTCCAAAGTGGCTGAACAAGCTTACACTCCCACCAACAATGGAGGAGTGTCCCCTTGTTCCGCATTCTCTCCAACAAAGGCCTTTTATCTTAGCCAATCTAACAGGTGTTAGGTGGTATCTCAAAGTTGTTTTGATCTGCATTTCTCTGAAGGCTAAAGATGAAGAGCACTTTTTCATGTGCCTTTCAGCCATTCGTAGTTCCTTTGCTGAGAATTCCCTTTTTAGATCTGTACCCCATTTTTGGTAGGGTTATTCAAGGTTTTGGGCTCTAAATTCTTGAGCTCTTTATATACCTTAGAGATCAGTCCTCTGTCACTTGTAGGGTTGCTGAAAAGCTTTTCCCATTCTGTAGGCTGTTGTTTTGTCCTATTGACAGTGTCGTTGGCTTTGCAGAAACTTCCTAGCTTCAGGAGATCCCACTTATTGATTGTTGGTCTTCGTGTCTGTGCCACTGGTGTTATACTTAGGAAGTGGTCGCCTATGCCAATTGGTAGAAGAGTATTTCCCACTTTCTTTTCTATCAAGTTCAAAGTGGCTGGGTTTAACTTGAGGTCTTTGATCCACTTGGATTTGAGTTTTGTGCAGGGTGACAGGCTCGGATCTGTTTGCATGTTTCTACACACTTCCATCCAGCTATGTCAACACCATTTGTTAAATATACTATCTTTTTTCCATTGAATGTTTTGGGCCTCTTTGTCAAAAATCAGGTGTTCATAGGTTTTTGGGTAAATGTCTGGATCCTCAATTCTATTCCATTGGTTCATAAGTCTGTTTTTATGCCAGTACCAGGCTGTTTTTATTACTGTAGCTCTACAGTATAGCTTGAATTCAGGGATGGTGATACCAACTTAATGGAGAAAAACTCAAAGCAATCCCACTAAAGTCAGGAACTAGACAAGGATGTCCTTTCTCCCCTTAACTATTCAATATAGTTCTCAAAGTTTTAGCTAAAGCAATAAGGGAATGAAAAGAGATTAAGGGGATACAAATTGGAAAAGAAGAAGTGAAGCTATCTCTATTTGCAGATGATATGATTGTATACATAAGTGACCTACAAAATTCTTCCCAGGAACTGCTACGGCTGAAAAACACCTTCAGCAATGTAGCAGGATACAAGATTAACTCAAAGAAATCAGTAGCCCTTCTATACACTAGAGATAGAAGAGCTGAAAAAGAAATAAGGGAAATATTACCCTTCATAATATCTGCAAACAGTATTAAATACCTTGGAGTAACTATAACCAAAGAAGTAACAGACCTATTTGACAAAAATTTTAAGTCACTGAAGAAAGAAATTGAAGAGGATATCAGAAAATGGAAATCTCTCTCATGTTCCTGGATTGGGAGGATCAACACAGTAAAAATGGCAATTCTACCAAAGGCAATCTACAGATTCAATGCACTGCCCATCAAAATCCCAACACAATATTTTTTGGACCTTGAAAGAACAATACTCAATTTCATTTGGAATAACAGGAAAGCCAGGATTGATTTTTTTATTTATTTTTAAATAAAGTCTCCATAGTTTACCAGCTGGATAATGATTTCCCATTTTTCCATGGTAATCTAAAAATAAATTTGAATTTATAGAGTCTTGTAATTTTGTTAAACACTATTGTTAGTTAAAAGAAATATAATACAACTTGGATAAAATCCATATTATTGTTAGCATCTGGTCTTCCCATGAATTGAACAAGAAAAACTTAGTATTTTATATCCCTTATAATGAAAATAGATTAATTCAAAAGGTCTATCCTTTGTACTGTAGTACCCGTACTGGTTAGTTTAGTGAGGCAAATAAGTAAGTGTAAAGGAAATGAAAGATCCACAGGATCCACAAATGGCTAGTTTTGTCTGGATTCAGATAGCTGTAGGTCTT
The DNA here is from genome assembly GCA_004025045.1 of Sigmodon hispidus. Taxonomy (NCBI): domain Eukaryota; kingdom Metazoa; phylum Chordata; class Mammalia; order Rodentia; family Cricetidae; genus Sigmodon; species Sigmodon hispidus. The sequence continues at coordinate 6,841 of PVIH01000484.1, forward strand.
TTATGTCTCAAGATAATATACAAGGACAATAGAAGATCGCTTCTTCTAGAGTTTTATGTAGATTGGTTAGTACATTGTTAATTATTTCCCTAGTAATTCATGACAGTTATTAAGTTATTTTAATTTGTCTTGTTTAATGGACATTTGGTGGGGGGGGGAGTTCTGTGGCTTAACAGTTGTTTTAGTAACTAGTTGTCTCAAATGTTGCACAATTTTTTATCTTTGTGCTCTTTCAGATAAAAGTACATTTTATGTAGCATATTCTGAGTCTTATCATATATGGACTATTGTTCTTTCTCTTTGAAAGTGGCTAATATTTTATATAATGAATAACAGAGTATCTAAATTTTCCCTACATAATATTGACATGTAATTGAAGAGTTTTTCATGTCTTAAGGCAGTGATACCAAAGCTGATGTTATTTATGATTTAGAAACGAAACAGAAAAGCCAAATACAACTTATCATCAGATGAATATTTACATATAAAACCAGTCTTTTAGTTACAAAATTATTAAAGGCTAATCTTTAGGAATAGCTGTGGGTATAGGGTGCAAAGCTTCCATTGGCCACATGGTGGCAACCACATTCTTTTACTCAACAATCTCTATTAACTAGATTTCTTTTTAATTACAAAAGCGGAAAAATTTCAGGGAGAAAAAGAGGATCATTTGTGCACATTTTTTATTTGTCATCTGGGTAGCAGGTGAAGAGCCTCAACTTTTCTTTAGATGGGGGCCATTGAGATGTCCAGACAGAATCAGTAGACTTCTGTAATTTTTATAGGTTATATTTTTCAATACTCCTTATTGAAAACCAATCCATATTAATGATTTTGTCCTTTTTGATATTCCATTATTTTATTAGCCAATGTACTTATAAGAGATTGAAAGCACTGGAAGTACGAATGTGGATATTTGCCTTAGTTTGTTGTAGAAAGTATTTACCCACAAAGATTTACTGAAACATTAGTCACATATGGCTGTAGGACTGCCTTTATGCCTTCTGGACCTGGGTTTTATAAGTTTGTTTCACTATGTTTCCTTAGAGCTCATAGTTCCATAGTTAGGGTAAAATTGACCTTTATAATAGGTAATTGAAAGAACCATTCTTCTACGGCTGTAATAGTTACATCCGTTCCAGTATTAATTACTGTAAATTAAAAACTGTAAAAGTTTTTACTTTTTTTAAATATATTTTTTATATGCTTTGGTGTTTTGTCATTGGTGTCATTGGATCCCTTCCAACTGAAATAACAGACAGATGTGAGCTGCCATGTGAGTGCTGAGAATTAAAACTAGTCACTTCTCTTAACCATTGATCCATCATTCTAGCCCCAAGTTTGTCCTCTTATTCTCAAATTCAATATTTTTTTTTTAATTTTTCTTCAATAAAATTCTTGAGGTTCCAGTTTTATATGTACTTCCAATCTAGCAAAGTACAGTTTTGGTTTTTCAGGGATGAGTTACATAAATCAATCATAATAATTGTTCAATATTTTCTTCTGCTTTAATTTGCCAATCAATCAGCACTGTGATCATGACTGTAATTTCTCCTATATAATTTTCATTAATACCTCCTGTGTTAACTATTATTTCCTTCATGGATGATTCACTGGGACTTAATAAAAGTTCAACTGTTTCATGAAATAGAGGTCCCCAACACCCTGTGTATAACTTAAAAGGACATTGAATGGGGCAAATGGCAGCATCTTTAGGGTAAGAAATATCAATAGCAGCATTCCCTTGTAGTAGCTTGTAATAACAGAATAGATTTACAATCTGAAGCTGACACAAAGGTAATTGTTCTTGGGTTTAAATGTTCTAATTTTACAGGAACTAAGTGGGGGTCTCAAACCATTATCCCTTGGTTGACTTGTTTTGTTGTTGTTGTTGCTAGGCAATGTACTACCCCTTTTTTTTTATCATATTTAGTTTGGCATTCCTTAGTTCAGTGTTTCTTTTTTTTTTTTCACTTAATGCATAAACAGAAGCTCATTGATTCTGAATTTTCATTTGTTATGAGAACAATTTACATTTAAGTGAAAATTGTTTCTTTAAGTTTCTTTAAGTGGCCAGGTAGGTTGCAATTGAAACGTTTTCACAACATCAGTCTTTGAACATCATAGAGTTCTAAATCAGCAAATTTTTCTTTATGTATTTAGATTCCCATATTTCTACTAACTTCAGAAAGTCTAGAACATTTCTTTTCCTCCCTTCCTCTCCCTAGCCCCAGCCTCCCTCCATCTCTCTCTCTCTGAGCTCTGATTATTACTAGACAATCTTCATTTGTATTATCAAAGCCAGATGCTGTTATATTCACTCCTGGATTTGTCCCCCATTTACCTCTTTCTCAAAATCATTTTTGAGTGTCCCATAAATCTTAAAGGCACTTTGAATAGTATTCATATGAGTCAGATCCCACAACACGTTCTAACATGGGAGAGCTGCAGAAGGTAAGATATATTAGGGACTCTGTTGATGGTCATCTACCAGTGCCTGTCAGCACTTCATATTTGACATTGCCAGGGCTATTCCTTAATCCTAGTTGTTGAAATTACCATAGGCTTCATCTGCAAACCACATTTAGCATTGAAAAAATTAGGAAGAGCTAAGAAACATTTTGGCAATGATATGAGAATGGTATGCCAAACATTGTGCATCACTGCTCCAATCTAAATGACACTCATAACAAAATGTAGCAGTAGGCCCATAGAAATAAGAAGCCTTTCTTAAAATTTTTCAATATATATGTGTCAAATTCCTGACACTTTGGTTTTATTGAAATTGTACTAGAAATATCAAGAACAGCTCAAGAGGCCAAGGAGGAATTAATTGGTAAATAAATTTCTTCCTGCCTCTCTTGGCTTATCTAGGTTGTAAACAGCATTTTCATGAGGTCTCCTAAAACTTCATTGGGAAGTAGAGTGAATTCAAGACAGAATGATTATAATATCCCTCATCTTTGATCATCATTCTTGAGGATCATCCTCAGGCAATCTAGAATATGTATCTAAAGGCTACTCCAGGAAGTGAGCTAAGGGAGTCATCATGGTGCAATTATCGATGACACTGCTTTGGCTTTAAATTTTCCTGAATGAGAAAAAATTTTGCCTCTCTTACCAGTTTTGAGGTTTGATCATATAGTCTATATTTATTCAATAAATTAGTCATCTCTTCCTAATAATTTATATTCCTTAAGTGTCATGATAAGGCTCAAATCAATGTCCAAGTAACCCAAAATTGCATGGGGATCTTCCCCTCATTTATAGGCCCTTTTAATAATTTTTGACTCTGCCCCATACTTCTTCATCCAAAGTTTCTTTTTTAGAAAATCAGGGATTATCATCATAGATAATTTACAAGCAATAAAATAGTTATATGAACTTGTGCTTCTTTTTTCTTTAAAAAAAATACAAGCTCAACAACAAGCAAAGTTGTCCCTGATTTCTGCTTCATTATTTTTATTTTTTGTCTTCTATGAGTATGCCTACTCTCTTATCTCATAGTTTATTTAGATCTATGTTTCAGTGCCACTTGGAACCAGTCTATAGGTGGTGGGTCCTGGGAGAACATAGCCTAAAACAGATGGACTCATAAAATAACCAACTTTATTCACTACCTCAGATACTTTATACTCTGATGGTTAATAAAGGTTTGATGAGTTTAAGCTGTATACAATCACAAGGACAAGTTACACATAGCAAAACCATGTTTTGACATAGAGACATATAAAGGATAGTTTAAACATTGAATTGGATAACAACAGCAAGCAATAATGAGTGATCTGAAGTAAACTCACTTCTATCCACTACATGGGGGGGGGCACAAAAACAAATTCTAAGAATAATTTCATGTTTTGAAAAACCTTAGTTCACCAGACTCTTGTCTTGTTTTCTTGAAATGTTCTCACAAGCACTCAAATTCTCCTCACATAACTTTATTTCTGAGCCATTTTCTAAAGTTAACTGACATATTTACAGTCTCATCCAAATGGGAAGGTTCACTATGACAATAGTTGTAAGGACATCACTATACCCAGTTAGAAACATAAGTGGAACAAATGAGAGACTCATAAAAATATAATCATACAGTAAATACTTATCAATACTCCAAATATCATTTCTTTTGTATTGGCAGTTTTTAATATTGTATATTATATGAATATTTATATAATAAAAACCTACCTCAAACTCATTTATTCTATAGAGTCAGGACTAATCAATACTTAAAGTTTTATTTTTAAGTCTAAAAATGTAACATGCATAATTTTTGAATGAGTCTAAATTAGTATAAGTTTATTTGTTGGTACTAATCTTATAATGAAAATCTAATACAAATAAAAAATATAAAAATATGTAATTGCATAATTGCAGTGTGAAACAATCCATACCACATAAAGACAGACATTAAACAATCAGTGTAAATTTGTTATTTTTTACTACTGTATGTTGTTTTTTCACTTTGTCAACAGTATAAAATACACATAGATATTTGTCCTTTATTTTGCTATTATCTCTTGTAAATTGCTGAGTTCTTGATATTACACACATTAAATCATGTTAGTTTAAACCTTAGTCATTTTTATTTCTCTGCATCTATATATGACTCTGCTTTACTGTAGTCTATGTGGGATTTTGTATAATTTTACGTGAGTTATGAATGCCTAATGTATTCCTATTAAATACATTTCTATAAATCAAATTATTGCTATAATGTAAGAATTAACTCAATACTGGGGTAATAAATATATTCCATAGTTCATTACTACCTAATTTTTCATGAATATTAAGCTGCATGGAAAAATTATAAACATATTCTATTCCTACACCTATAAAATCACATTGTTATGAATATATTTTTCTGTTAATTACTTCAATGGGGTGTTAAAACATATATGTGAAGTTAAAAGAAAACAAAGAGAAATCACTCTTTTCTCACTTAAAATATTTAATATCCTGAGAGCTTACAAATAGTAAGGTAAATATAATTGTCACTTAAATCACCATCAGTTTCTAAAATTGAAATGTGATTCTTTCATTCTAATCATAAAATAACTTCTAAAACTTAAAAATAATTTGTTTAGAAATAACTTCTAAACTTTAAAAATAAGTTATTTGTGTGAATTTTTACACTTCTAAACATAAAGGAATAGTAGAATGACTCTAGGCATTTGATTTTGATATAAATTATACTTGTGACTCTATCAGTAAAAATAAATACTTCATTACTTAAGAAAATTCTCAGCAGAAGAATTACAAAATGGCTGAATGGCACTTGAAAAAGTGTTCAACATCTGTAGCCATCAAAGAAATACAAATTAAAACAACTATGAGATACCACCTTATACCTGTCAGAATGGCTAAGATTAAAGACACAGACACAGCCTATGCTGGAAAGGTTGCAGAGCAAGGGGAACACTCCTCCATTGTTTGTGGGAGTGTAAGCTTGTTCAGCCACTCTGGAATGCAGTATGGCATTTTCTCAGAAAACTGGGAATCAATCTCCCCAAGGATCCAGTAATATCACTACTGGGCATATACCCTAAAGATGTACATTCGCACTCCAAAAGCATTAACTCAATTATGTTCATTGCAGCATTATTCATAATAGCAAGAATCTGGAAACAACCTAGTTTCCCCTCAGCTGATTAACAAACTGTGGTACATCTACACAATGGAGTACTACTCAGCACTAAGAAAAAATGTTATCCTAAAATTTGCAGGCAAATGGATGGATTTGGAGACTATCCTCCTGAGTGTGGTATCACCAACCCAGAAAGATAAGCACAAGATGTACTTATTAGTGGACTTTAAACAAAAAGCAAAGCATTCCCAAGCTGCAAACCACAACCACTGAACAACTTGGGATCTAAAACACCTTAGACTGGCACCTTGGAGCACATTCCCTCCAGAGTAACACCTGACCCAGTCTTGATGCTGTGGTGAGGAAAGTGGATCTGCCTGGAGTGGATGCTGAATTAAGCCACCTTGGTTCCTTGGGACTTCCTGCCCTTGCTGGGGAGGAAATAAGGAGTTGGGGGGAAAAAGTGAGTGACTGGGAGGGGCGGGAGGGGGAAGGGAATTTGAACAAGGGGATACATGGATAAAAAATGAGACTTTATTCATAACAAATATATATAAAAATATGTTGAAATTGAAAAAAATAAGAATAGAATAGGCTCTACATGTATCTGTACCTATGAATGACACTTATTTGATTGTTGTGAATAATAATTCTTAGAACAAATTGTTTATACATACAAAAATAAGAAGAAACTATCTCCAATAGTTTCAAATGAGTTTTAATGTAAAAATGGTTATAAATATTACGTTTTTATTATCTACTAAAGAGTTTTATTTTTTGCTAATGAGATAAAAATATTTTTTAATTATAACTAGAAAGCTTTTTTTTTTTTAATCTATACCTAATACGTGACCTCTTTTCATGGCCCTTCTTTAAAGACTATCATATTTCTTGTTTTTTCTTTTTTTATTATGAGTAAAGTCATATTTTTTGCCCATGTATACCCTTTAAATGTTACATTTTATTATCATTGTGAAGATGGAAAGTAAAATTCTATCTTAGTAATTAAACTTCCAGCCACTTTAAATAATTATAGTCATTTGTATATTTTTTATATATCCCAAATATTTATAATTCTTTAATTTCAAAATAGGTTCTGAACATTTAGAGGAGAAAAATACTGTTGAATTGTTTTAGAAAAGCTTGTTAGTAAACTTCACTACCATGATAATCCTGTTTTACTCTGATAATACTATTCATAGTTCCAATATTGGCAAATTTATTTTTATGTGAGAATCACAAACAATATCCAAGGTTATCAGGTAATCTCTGGACCATATTGTTTCTATATGTGGTACCTGAAATGAGGAGTTTAATGGATTGTAGCAACTTATATGAATGATTGCAAAATAGATAAATTGAAGGGAAAGAGTATTGATTTCTCATTAGAGAGGCAGAGTTGTTTGGAGAGACTTCATCTCCAAAATGTGGAAAACAAGCTTTGAGAAGAACATATGCTCACCTTCTCTCTTTATTCTGAATCCATTTCTGGTTGATCTGTGAATTTGCAAGTGATTCTGTGGTAGAACTTAAATAGACTACTAAGAAAATATCTTAGTTATAAAAATTCTAGGCAGTATATGTGGAACTTAAATTAAAAACATAAAAACATCATTATCCAATTTGCCTTTTGTAAAGTGCAGAGATACCTTTCAAGTGGTATATTAAATTAAAAGAATGTGTAAAGTTCTTCCATGTGATATATAATTATGTATGTGTTTTGTTGAGATCCTGATAGCTATAAAGACTGGTGAGGCTTTCATATAATATTTTTGTGGTAAGAATAATCTTATAGAATATTTTGGAAGTAGGCATTAAGTTTAATGTAAAAAGGATTTCACCAAGATGAATCTTGTCTATGATTTCACAATCTTCCAGTTTAAAAAAATGGATAAATATTAAGTTACACAACTGCTACCTACATCCAGATGGTCTAGGCCTGTCCCCTGCAGGCTCCTTAGCTGTTGATCCAAAGTATGTAAGTTCTCACTAAACTGACCAGATGTCTTTGTGGGTTTCCCAGCCAACACCAATCCTTCCTCCCTTTCTTCAACTGCAGTCAGGGATCTTGTTTGTGGGTCTTCTAGCAATGAGATCAGGATGTGTCCCTAGTGGGTAAGCTGGCTTTTTGCATACTGGGATGCCTCATTCAGCCCTGATGAAGGTGAAGGAGCTTTGTCTTGCCTCATTGATATGCCATGTTTTGGTAACTTCCAAGGGAGGCTTGCACTTTCTGAGGAGTAAATGGGAGGTGGTAGATGGGAGGTTGGTGTGGAAAATTGGAAGAGAGAAAGAAGTGGAAACTGTGATTGGTATGTAAAATAAATTTAAAAACTTAATTAAAAAGAAAATACAACATTGGAAGATACTGAGAATCAAGCTTAGAACATCGAGGCTGCTAGGTCAGTATTCCTTTATATCTCCAGCTCAAGATATTTTTATTATATAATAGTAATTATTCATATATTATATGTTTGACTTTTACAAAAAAGTGTATTAAATATGGATTAAAATATTAGAATATTGATGCCTTAAACAAATACTTTTTTCTCAAGCATGTTTGTAGTCAGTCATTATGCATGTAGGAAGGAAAAGTAGTAGACAATTTTCTCCAGAATGAACAGAGCCAAGAATAGTAAAAGAATTATAGCCTGATGATATGTTACTGGCAACCCTCCCTCACAAGACCATAGTGTGTGTATATTTTCCTGTTCTTTCTCCCCGGGTGCCCGTGAAAATAGAATTATCAGCAAAGTGTTTAGTCCTTGGAGCAAGGCCTGTTATTATCAGTATCATAGTCATTTGCCAGCTCATATGATCATGATATTTAGAATTCTACATTATGTATGTCAGAACTATAAAAAGAAAGAACAAATTGGATTTACATTTTTTAGATGAGATGACATCTTAATTGTCACCCTAGGATAAGTATTAATTATCTAAATCAGTATTAAAAGCAAAACAACTTTTGCAGTTGCAGTTTCTTCTAGTATATATCCTGGTTTTATAAATAATAGGTATTGCACATATTATACTCCAGCTGATATTCTTAGCTTTCTAGACATGAGCTCTTACTGCAGAATTGTTTCCATTTCTCATTATCTGTTGAAGGATTGATTCTACAAGTGTGGAAAAATTATCACTGTCTTTTACTGTATGACTCACTGTCATTTTCCTCAGTGTTCTGTAAAGATAATTTAAGCCATCAATGTACAATTGCCCTTGATTGAAAATTCACTTTGAGTCGTTACTCTTGGTTGGAAGTACAAAAATGTATTATGCTTTTATTGTTCATTTGTTGAATTTACAGTAATATTACTAAAGAGAACTAAATCAAGTCCAAGAATTTGCTTACATTTTTGGTAGTCTGGATACAATCTAGAACACATTCTAAATAAACCCAGTTTGCCTATTTGAAACACTGGAAATCACTTTTGAAAATCATCTTGTTATTGCTTCCATTTATTGCTTCTTTTTTATAGCTTCCTTTTATTCAGCATTTACTTACAGCACAAATTTTGGCACAGTGAGCCATAGTTGATCAATTTGTTCTTTATTTTCTTCCTATATGCATTGACACTGTTGTCCTTCTGTGTGTGTCTGTTTTATTGGATTGTTAATTGACAGTCAGCCCTTTTCAAAATTTCAAACACAATGTACACCACACTTGAATCTAGCACTCTCAAAACCTAGTCTAACTCCAATAATTTGAAATTATTATTAGAATGATATAACTGTAACAAATAATTTGGTCTATATTTAAGTTTGTAAGAATGAAAGTGACTTTTTTTTGTCTCAGAGTGACGTCACACTTACTGAACACAAGGCTAAATCACAGTTTTCCTCAGATTTTCTAAGTATGACTGTAAAATATATTCTACTTTTATCTTAGAGCAAGAACTTTGTAATCAGAATCTGGCCATGTAAACCATGGTCTGCCATTACATTATCTCTAAATTTCCATTAAAATATCAATATTGCAAAGCCTCAGTCATCTCATCTATTCAAAGGAAATGTGATGCCTGAATTATACTGTAAATCTCAAGATCAAGTATGTCATAATTATGTAGCTCAAAGGTGGTGTCTGGCACACAGTGACTTCTCTATAAATAGCTGCCATTTATTACAAACCAAAGGTCGTTCCTGCTCATCAGTTGCTATTCTTGCTAGAGTGAATTTTATCTTTCTCAGAGTCTTGATACCCTACTTGTACAATATTGAAAATGAGTATTAATATAAATGCATAGATTCTATGTCACAAAATATTCAGGCATACATAGCTGCATACTTTAATTCTCCAGTAATAAATGAGTAAATAAACATAAATAATAGATGGGTTTAACAGCAAATTGTTTTGTTCCTTTTATAATAAAACACTCTATATAAGTATATTTATGTCAGAAGCCTAATTTTTAAAGAGCATTTTCTGCATGTTGGGGATATAAAGGTTTAAGAAATGAAAAAGGGCCTACTTTGATGCTTTAATTTCCAAACTGTGCTCAGACCAATACTCTTTAAATCCACATTAATAAATCAAAAGAATATTTCAGACAAAATGAAATGAGGAGTTTTAGGGTGAATTTGCCTAAGGGATATTAGGAAATCTTTTGCTTTATTATGCAGAGAGGAAATATTATGTTGATCTTTCATTTGCCTTTCTAAAAGAACTCATAAATATTTTATTCATTAATCTTCAGAATATCCTGTGACCAAATTGAACTAGGAAAAAAAAGTTTTTGAGCAAGCCCAAATCTTGAAATGGTATCAAATCAATCCTTTATAAAATTTTCTGTAAATTTTTATTTAATCACACATTCTATACATACTTATAACACACTATATAATGTGTGATAGAAGATTATGTAGAGAATTAAAAAAGAGCACACACATAGACATACACACATTAGTACTTGAATAATTAACAGTTTTGTATAAAACGTGACAGTCACTTTAATCAATTATTTTAAAATCACATACAAATAATGCATTTATATGAATCTACCCATTCTTAAGGGTAGATTCTAATTTAGCTTCTAATAAAGTCACAGCTTGAGTGTATGCAATGCCAAGATAGAAGGAAAACATGTGTCTTTCTTTATAGCCCACCTCCCCCTGGTGAGTTTAAAACACTCAAACAAAATCTCATTATCAGGCCACTGTAAGGGGCCATGGTACTGAACTCTGAAATATTATGATAATGGAGAATTTCATAAGTAATACCAGATATGGAGAAATCCAGAAAACATAGATAAAGGCCTATATACCAAATTTTATACTGAAAATACAGCAAGATGTTTTATACTGGATTTTTTAAAAATAAATCCCTTTATTTATTAATTATAATTTTTAAAAATAAAATGTAATTAAGCTAAAACATTTTTTGATTTGTAACAAAAAGGACATTTTTTTCTTACACCATCTTAATTCTTTTCACAATAAAATCTTCAGTCTATACAAACATAGAAAATATAAAACAAAAATCTTAAAAACTAAAAAAATGAAGTCATCTAAATGTGCATATTCCACTATGAGAAAAATCTACACATGAAATAAAAACTAATACAATAGATTTATTAAGCAAAGGGCTTGAAGTATTTACCGAAATTACACAAAAATTATTTACCAATATCTAACAAGTATTTCCTTTTTTGTCTTCTTTATTTATTTTGTATTTATCAAAAAAACAGTAAAATGAATTTAAAATGCTGAAAAGTTAACAATAACTATAAAGAAGATAAAAATCATAAGCATGACTTATCAAGGGTGATAATGCAAATAAGATTGCTACACATATATTTTCTTTGTGTTCATCTTTCCCTCTGAATTTTTTTTTCCATCCCTATATATCCTTATTCAAGGTCCCTTCCCCCTCCCACCACATCAGGTCATTTTTCTTCTCCGCAACTCCCCATCCCCTCCCTGGGCAGGGAGCAGACAGTCCTATGGTCCCAGTGACTCAATAATGCTTGGATCAGTCTCCATTCCTGGCCAAATCCAGTTATGCACCCCCTCCCTCAAGAGTGAGTCAGGTATTCCTATAGTTGGAGTGGGGTCTGAAGGGTCAGTCCAGGGTGTTTCTGATCCCAAGGTGTTCAGTGGTCTAATAAGTATTTCTAAGGAAGGAGAAAGGATGGTGGTAGAACAACTTTCTAGCATTAGCCCTGACTGGGTTTCACTCCAATAAATTGCTTAGAATAATGGAAATCTAAGATATGCAAATAATTACAATTCTAAAAAAATAAGATTTTAAAAGTACATGAAATGCATTAATGATGATTCAGAACTAATTTGTGTATATGTGGGTAAAAAGAGACTAAAAGTAAACAAAATAAATATAGAACTAAATAAAAAAACTTTTTCTTAAACACTGAACATGAACTTATGCAGTATAGAAAAGAGAAACATTTTCACACTTTTCATGTTTAAATAATAACCTGGATAGTTACTTTTGTGGGTGAAGAGCATAAAGACAAGGCCATTCTCAGTTGAACATAGATTTAAAGCTACTTTGACCTACAATGTCACAAAATATGTATGTTCCAAAAATTTTAGCCCAAGTTTATTTTATTTTTTGTAGTATAGCCAACATTGATATTTAGTGGTTATATAAAAAAATATTTTCAGGTGGTGTGGCAGTATGTAGTATAATTTCAGGGATCCAAAGTCAGAGGCATGCAATCCTTTGCACTTGAAGCCAAGATGTTCTACTCAACATTTTCAAGACCTCCAAATTTACATATTAAGACTTTTTCAAAACCTAACACAGAGTCATATCATGCTGGTATAAGCCTTTATACCCAGCACTTGAAAATCAGAGGAGGCAGAACATCTGTCTTTGAGTGTTTAAAGCAAGCCTGGAGTACATATAAGTTTCAGGAATGCCAGAGCTACATAAAAAGAATGTGTCAAAACAAACCAAATCAAAACTAGGTTTATTATCATTACATAAAAATATTAAAGTCCTTTATTACTTAAGCCTCAAAATTCTTCAAAATTTTAATACATCTAACAGTCCCAGCCTTGTTCAGAATTGCTGTAGTTTTTTTTTTCCATTTTACATACCAAAAACAGTTTTCCCTATCTTTTCTCTTACAATTCCCATCTACTTAATTTATATCCCACACCATAAACACATTAGAGAGAGCAATACCTGCAATGTGGGCTCAACTAAGTCTGGTATATAAAGAGGAGGCAGGACAAAGACTAACCATTCTTCATCAAGGCTTGGCAAGGTATCTCTTTATAAACAATGGGCTTCAAGGGGAACACTCCTCCATTGTTGGTAGGATTGTAAGCTTGTTCAGCCACTTTGGAATGCAATATGGCGATTTCTCAGAAAATTGAGATATATTTCAGAAGACTTACAATTTTTCTGCACGAGTAGTGTACATTTTTATGATAAACTTTTCTATAACTAATATTTCTTTTTTCAATACAAGAAAGTTACCATCTTTTGACTCAAATATTTCCAAACATTTCTTCTTTACCATTTACTTCATACCTGGACATCATTCTTCTTCCACTGTCTATGCATCCATACTTGAACTAAATCATTCATTAAATTAAATAATATTTTCAGATTCAGAAAAAAAAGAGGAACTGAGCAAAACTGCTGTTCTATTTTGCAGGAAAGGTTAAGCTCTTGGGGAGAGAGCTGTGACTGGTTTGGAATTCCTGACCTCTCTGCTTTCATTTCCAAGTGCTGTATTGTAGGTGTTGTGTCAGCACATCCTACTTTTAAAATGCTTTCTCTAAGTGCTTTACCCTAGGGTTAGTCATTACATGTAGTTCTTAGTTCAATGTTTCTCTTAACTTGGCTTTGGTGCCCACTGGCTGATATTTATTGATAACTCTGGTTTTCCTGGTCAGTGAATAGAATCTTGTCATTATTACTTTTGAAAATTTCCAAAGAATGTTATATTCCTTGATGAGTGTCAGGTTCCTAAGAGTTCTCTGAAGATACAGAATCCACAAAGAAAAGGCATGCCTTGTTATGTTTACTTTTGTAATCATATCTAGAAACACAGTTAATATTTACTATTTTGAACAATGACAGATTAAAAAATTTTATAATGTAAAAGCTGAGTATTTAGGGTCACTTAACAAAATAACATTCTTCAAAAATATATCCATTATCATCATGGAATTCACTCACTATATAATATATCCTTTGCAAAAGATAAATAAATTATTTTTTTTCTATTTTCATCCACACACTCCTGGCAGATCCAGTTTCCTCAACCCAACATCAAGACTGAGTCAGGTGTTCCTCTAGAGAGAGTGGGATCCAAGGTATAGTCCAAGATGTTTCAGATCCCAAGCTTTTCAGTGGTTGTGGCTTGCAGCTTGGACATGCTTTGCTTTTAACTTTTTGTTTAGAGTCCACTAATGAGTGAGTACATCCCCTTCTTATCTTTTTGGGTTTGTGATACCTCACTCAGGAGGATATTTTCCAAATCCATTCATTTGCCTGCAAATCAAAGGATATCATTTTTTTCTTACAGCTGAGTAGTACTCCATTGTGCAGATGTACCACAGTTTGCTAATCCATTCTTCAGTTGAAGGGCATCTAGGTTGTTTCCAGATTCTTGCTGTTACGAATAATGCTGCTATGAACATAGTTGAGCTAATGCTTCTGGAGTGTGAATGTGCGTCTTTAGGGTATACACCCAGGAGTGATATTGCTGGGTCCTTGGGGAGACTGATTCCCAGTTTTCTGAGAAAATGCCATACTGCATTACATAGTGGCAGAACAAGCTTATGCTCCCACTAACAATGGAGGAGCTCTGCAACCTATCCAGCATAGGCTATTTTATGTGTCTTCTATCTTAGCCAGTCTGACAGATATCAGGTGGTATCTCAAAGTTGTTTTGAATTGCATTTCTCTGATGGCTAAAGATGTTGAGCACTTTTTCAAGTGCCTTTCAGCCATTCATAATTCTTCTGCTGAGAATTTCCTTTTTAGTTCTGAACCCCATTTTTTGATTGGGTTATTCAAGGTTTGGGGTTCCAGTTTCTTGAGTTCTTCGTATATTTTTAAGATCAGTAATCTATCACTTGTAGGATTTGTGAAAATCTTTTCCCATTCTGTAGGCTGTCATTTTATCCTACTGACAGGGTCCTTGGGTTTACGGAAGCTTCTCAATTTCAGGAGGTCCCACTTATTGATTATTGTTCTTAGTGTCTGTGCCACAGGTGTTATATTTAGGAAGTGGTCATCTGTGCCAATTTGTAGAAGGGTATTTTCCACTATCTTTTCTATCAAGTTCAAAGTGGCTGGGTTTATGCTGAGGTCTTTGATCCACTTGGATTTGAGTTTTGTGCAGGGTGACAGGCTTGGATCTATTTGCATTTTTCTACACACTATCAACCAACTATGCCAACACCATTTGTTAGAGATACTATCTTTTTCTTTTTTTCATTGAATATTTTGGGCCTCTTTGTCAAAGATCAGGTGTTCATAGGTGTTTGGGTTAATGCCCTGATCCTCCATTCGATTCTATTGATCCACAAGTTAGTTTTTATGCCAGTACCAGGCTGTTTTTGTTACTGTAGCTCAATAAGATAAAGAAATTATTATAAAAATATCTAAAAACTATCCAAACTTATGGCATGTCCATTTGTGTCTTGTACTTTTTTCATGGTTTAAGATAAAAATTCATAATTTTACCATGAAATTTGAAGAGTAATATTCATGGCTATATGCCTAAATGTGTCCTCCTTCATTGTATATTCATAATAATTTGTTTAAAGTTCTCAACTTGACTTTAGACAAAAATCTGTTATGTGTTTCTAAATGCACAATGTTTTAAAATGACATAACCATGTAATTACAGTTTGACCTTAAATCATTGAAATGCTTCTGTGTATAAAACTGTTCTTCAAATAACCAGTCCTCTGTATGCCAGTACTTGTTGGGTTCCTAAGAAAGAAAGCATAGCTCTAAAATGCCTGAAAAAATTTAGACAAAAAAGTTTAAAAAGCCTTTATTTTTTTCCTTTTTGTCCTGGCAATTTATCAAAAGGTTAAAGAATAAGGTAGGACCTGAAGATAGCCCCTTTAAGTACAGCAAGGCAGAGCTGTGGACAAAGGCTAAAGCTACTGTTTTTCAGGTTATGAGAACAGTGCATATTAAAAAGAAAAATTATAGCATTAATCCACTACAGGAATGATGTCTGTCATCATTACTAATTTTTATGCATTAAATAACCTCCTGATCTTTTCTTCTCTTATATAGCTTGTGTGAATTAGGCTTTGCTTTTGCTTTTTGACAAGATTATGTTCTAATTTCCATCAGATGACAGCTCACTGAGACCAATTCCAAGGAATGCTGTGCAAATATATAAATACTCACATATTTACCTTATCAAGCCTGTTTCAGTAAATAAGGAAAGTTCTTCAAAGTACTTTGAAGTTCATCATAGGAAAACAAGAAGAGGTCTTTTTGTCTTCCATGAGGTTTTTGTAACATTTTGCCATCAGATTCTTCTTCTTGAGGTTTCTGTGACATCTCTTTCCTTGTTCCATTTCAGTCTAACTCTGGACCCCCAGCAACTTTCTGGCCATGTTCTTCACTATTATAAAACTGTCCTTTTGACAAACTATTTAAAATTTTCCTGTTAATATCATGGTTCAAAATAAACTTAGATCTAAACAAATGATGAATTTGACTTTAAATTTTGTCTTTCAAAATATTTCTCTTGTGTGAAAGCTATACAAAGAAGAAAAGGCACCTAAGGAATACTGAGGGAAGGTAAAATAGACTTCAAGCAAAAGCATATCATGAAGTAACAATTAATTTTAAAAAGGGGGCCATGAACTGAAAACAGGTCATGGAAGTTTAAAGGAAAGAAAGGGGAGGAAGAAATAGTGTAATTATATTTTATTTTAAAAACATGAAATAAAAACAATTTTCTTTCTTGAAACCAAACAAGACTTAGTTGCCTGTTGTCTCTGCATTAGAAAATTAGAGATGACAAGTGTCCAGTATGCAATAACAGAAACCCTGCCTTGGCTTAAGTTTGTTTTCTTTTCTTTATTTTAAAATCTAATAAAATTAGATTTAGAAACTTTTATCATTCAAATATGAGTAATATCTTTAAGTATAAAATTTCTTCTTAAAGAAGCACCTCTTCTTCCCTGCTTTATATTATTGAGTTTCAAAACAGATCATCAAGCACATTAGAGTATTGTTCTTATTTGATGTTTCCATGCTCCATTGTAAGGAAGGTTCATTGCTAAAGTCTTTCTGCAGAGTTGATAACAATTGTCTATACACAGATACTTCTTATAATGAAAGAAACTTAACCTAATAGTAAGAAAAGCCAAAAAATTATACCTGAGAAATTAAAATATAAATCATACTTCCAAAATTAAAGTAAAAATGAATTAACTCATGTTTTGAAAGTAATTTCCAGGATAATCTTGTGGATAGTATATGATGGGTCTTTGATAAGCAACAGTGGATGTGCTGCTTTGTGCTTTGCCTCATGTAGCTCATCAACAGTCACATTCGTGCTCTTGTACTCTCTCTTGCTCCTCCCCTCACAGCTCTCTATAAGAATGTTATTCAATCAGCATTTGAGAGCTTAAAATATAAAAAAATCTATTTTATTTTTGATTATTCTATGAAAATGCAATTTGATGCCCACTTTTGATTATTTTTTTTTTAAATTTTGACCTTAATAAACAATTACAACATTCCTCTTTTCAATTTTCTCCTTCTAACACATCTTACATCTCTCAACTTTCTCTCTTAATCAGTCCTTTCTCTAGGCCTCTTGGTGTCTTTTGTCAATTTTTAATTGTTAGTATATGATTTCAGGACTGCCAACTTTGGATTGGATGTTCCTTGGAGAAGACTAATTCTCCCAGTCTCAGCATTTCTTGGTTGCAAGGTATTCTTTGTCTACAGTTGTGATCTCATGAGATTATCCCCTAATACTTGTTTTCTTCTAAATTATCCTTTGGACTTTCTTCCAGAAAATCTTTAAAGATTATCACACAAGGTCTCCCTTTGTTTTTGAGATAGCATTTGCTCCCATGGTTATACTATATCAAGAGTCAAATTTCACTTCTAATATTTAACAATTTAATTATTGTGTTGTGATTTTTGTATTTTTTTTTAATCTTCAGTATGGCTTACTTCTATATTTAAAACTTTTAGAGATGTTTGTTTCTAATTACCAATAAGAAAAACTTACTTGAAATTGATCTCATATAGAGTAAAAACTTGTTGGACTTCTGTAATTCTAAAACTTAGAAGGTAGAGGTAGGATAATTGTGATGAATTCAAGATTAGTTTGACATAATTTAACAAGATCTGGACATATATAAAAACCTATTTAAAGTAAAAATTCAAACAAATTGATATGATATTAAATATTGCAAAGTCATCTAAAGT
This sequence comes from Sigmodon hispidus, assembly GCA_004025045.1. Lineage (NCBI taxonomy): Eukaryota > Metazoa > Chordata > Mammalia > Rodentia > Cricetidae > Sigmodon > Sigmodon hispidus. The sequence continues at coordinate 24,828 of PVIH01000484.1, forward strand.
GTTTCCAAAGATTAAATTGTAGTATAAGGTTTCTGTTCTAGACTTTTGGGTCTACCTCAGAATCTTGACTGGCAGTCCAGAGGTGTGTCAGTCTGGCAATCCTGCAAACACACAAAGGCTTATGTTAATTTTGTGCTGATTGACCTAGGGCCCAGGTATATAACTTGCTAACTACTTCACCTTAACTCATCCTATAATTCTTATCATGTTCAGCCATGCGGCTCGGTACATTTCAACTTATTTTGTCTGTGTCTCTTGGCATCTCTATGGCATCTCTGCTCTGTTCTTCCTGTTCCAAGAGTTTACTTAGCCTGGAAGCCCTGCCCTCACTTTCTGTCTGTCTTTGGCCAATCAGCATTTTTATTAAACCAATAGGCAGGACAATTATTTACAGTGTAACAGAACGTAGTCCCACTACATTAAATGGCAATTATTGTCTAAATAAATGCACTAAAGTAATATATAAAGCATATAAGTAAAAGTTTCTATTAAGAAAAAGGTCAAGTGAGTGGCTACAATATCTACTAAAGTTTTATTTTTTATTTTTTAAATCTTATTAGTTTACAGTATCAGAAATTATTTTATATAAAATAAATTTAGACAACAATAACAAGAAAATCTGTTTTTAATTTTTGTAAAATTTTTAAGTCTTTCATAACATTTGAAAAAATCTTCTCAACATCTAATTATCTTGAATAAGAATAATATTTTTGTATTTTGAGAAATTTTTAGTAAGCATATAATTTATAAAGATAAAATAATGGAATATATTTCTCAGTGGCCCGTAGCAGACTAAATAAATGTCAGTAGAATTGCCAAATGCTTTTCTAGGAGGAATATATGACTGGAAAAAACATTCTAGAAACTGTTTTGATATGAATGAGGCCCACACAAAAGGCTTGAGTCTCAGTTAAGAGCTGGAGGAGGAGCCCTCATTTAAGGCATGGATGTTGCAGACTTGTAAAGGTCCTAGTGATACATAATATACAAAAATTTAGAAATCTATCAGTGGATTAATTTACTTTATGTCTATTATGAACTTACCTATCAAATTCATGCCTTTAGTTAATTAAAAAATATAATATGATCTAAACAACTGTTCGTAAAATTATAAGTTACATGAATACCTTCATGTGATCTTCACTCCATATTATGAAGAAAAGTTTGCCTAATATGACCAACGGACTTGCAAGCAGAGGGAATAATGGTGAAAAAGACTAGGAAAAGTAAAACAATAAAGAATTACTAAATAATTTTGTCTACATCGTTACTCTCTTTCTAAGTCCAGTTTATAAACTACTAAGAGAAGCTTTCCTTGTCATTGTGCTTCTTAAACGTTAATAAGATGTGTGTACTGGTATGTGTGATAACAAAACAGTGTTAAATCAGAGATAAAAATGGATTGTCTGATGGGAATTCTTGAGAGGGGTCTTCAAATCTAATCCATATGACTCTATACTTTAGCTCAAACTTCCTTTGTTTCCCAGCATCTTATACAGAACCTCCTCTTCTTTACCTGTCATTACATCCTTGTACTTTATCTTTATTGCCAGCTCCAGAGTAATGACAGTTAAAGGCAAAAGACAACAATTTAAAGTTAACTTCCCTGTTATTTCTTGGTAGTTTAAGCTGTATTTTTTTTAATATATGTAAAGTGGTTAACAATAACCCAGTTGATAATGGACAGCAGAGAAGACAGTGTAGAGATAATTGGTGGGGGCAGGCTACAGTACCCTTGGAGTCAGTTAAATGCTTTTTCTTCAGTACAAGTAAGACTTACTGAAAAGAAAAGGTATGTTATAATACAATAAACGAGGGAACTAGCTAGGGAGAATGTAGATGTGTGGATTAGCTGACTGATAAGAAATGTCACAAGCATACAAAGAAATCTGATGCTTAAGTAGTAATCTAGGTTCTAGAGAGAATAAAGTGGTTACGATTACTTTCTATAATATGATGAGGACCACTTTTGGACCTCAGATTTCTGTGTATCCTAAAACTGCTTGGGACTTCATTTTCTAAGCTGACAAAGGAAAGGTGATCTATTTCTGAGCCTGTCTGGCTTCTGGCCTGTCCAAGAAAATACAGATACTTTATTGAAGAATCAACCTTGCATCCTGGCGCAGGCCGAAGTTTATGGAAGACTCTTCTGGCATGTATACTCGCACACACAGTGCACAATGTGTGTGAATGTCCACATGCACACACACACACACTTCAGAAAATGTTTAGAAATAGACTGTATCTTGGCATATGATTACTTGATAATTTAAATAATTTGATCATGTTGTGATTTTTTTTTTGCAAACTGGGAGTCAATATATTATAGTGAATTTGTAAGCAAATGAGGATCTAAAATTAGTTTATTTCTATTATTTATGTAACTAATTAACTAATTAATTAATTAATTAATGTTTTAACATCTATCCTGGCTGCAGTTTTCCCTTCCTCTTTTCCTCCTAGTCCCTCCCCCTATACTCTCTTCTCCCCGATCTACTTCTCCCCTGTTGACTTCACTGACCTAAAGGATGACTTTGTATTGAACCATTAAAAATTTAGGGTCCTTGAATTGAACTTCATGAAACAATATCTCTGCCTATGAGAGATTTGCAATAAGAACAGTTATTTTCATTTCTTTTGCTAATAAAAATTGAGAATTTGAAAGATTAAAAGTTCAACCTGGAGACCCCTGGCTTCTTTGCTGTGCCCTTTCCTTTACCTTCTTTGAAGCCTCCACCAGATCCACAGGAATCACGTTGAGATACACCAGTTTTCAAGGGCTTGTTGATTGCTCCCTAATTATAAATACTTGGAGAAAAGTGTGCAAATTGATATGCAAATAATCTTTTCCCTTAGCAAATTAGCACTTTTCTTCCATCTAATTAAGTAGCTTTGTAGAGAAAATGAATTTTTGAAAGAAGAAAGTAAAGTGTTTGGATTTTTTCCTAGATTTTTGCATTTTCCTTTTTTCTTCTTGTGAATGAAGTATAGAAACTAGAGCCAAGGTGAGATAAATGAAAATAAAGCCAAAGAAAGCAAGGACAAGGAAACAAACAGGCAGAGGCCTTGGGACCTCCCTGGGAAATGAATCTTCTTTATTTCAGTTTTTATTTTTTAATAGTGATAATTCTTAAAACATGCACATACATTACACACACACACACGTGAAAAGAAAATAGTCATGTTTATTCTCATGCTTTAGAGTATTCAGATGTTAGATTAATTAGAAATGAATATATTCAAGAGTAAATATCTAATATTGATGAATTAATGATTTTAATTTATAGATTATACTTTTAATTGGGATAAAATTAATTACAGCAATATATGACAGTTCTTAGAAAAATGCAACCAGTGATGTAAAAACTAAGACCCTCTTCTTTTAAATATTGAATTATATAAATTATATGTAATTCATAATCATATATAATGAAATATTAGAAGCAAAATGTGTAATAGCTTATTTTCCAGATAGAAGTACAGATGGTTCTCAAATGTCATATCTAATAATTGAGATTAAATAATAATGTAGTATATGTTTATTGAACATAAAAAGTGTGAACACATATAGCAAAACTAATTTAAAATTATCATTGAAACTGAGTAAAATCAAGTTCACAATAATATCTACCAGCTTCATGAAATATGTAAATACCTAAAGTACTATAATGTCCTAGAATCTAGCAAATATAATTGTTCTTTATTTTTTTTAAGGATGTCTAGAGTAAGATAAGTGGGCTTGCCTGCAGCAGCAGTAAGTTTTGCTGGACCTAAAATTATGTGATGACTTTAAGAAGCAAGTGTTTGTAAGTTATAAATAAATACTTTTGACATATATGTTTGGAGAAGCTTTTTAGTCACTTCTGAACATTGCCTTTCAGCCTCATTAAGCACTACTTCTTATAAGTCACACTATGCCTTATTAAATTGTATTAACCATCCATCCCAAGTATATAAATATATTTATTAATAAGATCACACTCACCCTCTAGCTCATGTTGTTTTACTAGGGATCATTATTTTCTCCATGCCATAAAATTACCTTTTAATTCACATTATTTATTACTAAGGTTATTTATCATACTAAAATAAAAAAATCTCTATGCTAATCAAATTGAGAGTCCAGCAAGACTTAATGCTGCTGTAGGCAAACTCACTTATCTTACTCTAGACATTCTTAATGAAAAATAATGAACAATTATATTTGCTAGATTCTAGAACATTGTAGTACTTTAGGCATATACATATTTCATGAAGCTGGCAGAAAACAATAAAATTGCAGGTATAAAATTATAAAAAATATAAGAACCATTTTATTATAAACATTTCTATAAAAATATTAACAAATAACCCATACAAAAAGTAACGTCAGACATTCATCTTTTTCTGTTACTAAATACTAATATTCCATAAGCAACTGACTATAAACAAGTACTGGAAATTGCTGCAATTTACAGAAGAAGAAATGATATGACTTGTCTTTATTATTAGATAAACAGGCACACAGAAAGATTTTTAGGGACCTGTTCTTGTTTTTTTCTAGAAATAAAAACTTAATGTGCATTTTTTTTGTTATCTACAAAGGAGTCAGAGTTTAAAGAGTTTAAATCCTCCTGCAGTATTAGTCCATTTCTATTTTGATAACAAAATACTAAGGGATTTTACTTAATAAAATATGACATTTATATGACTCCATAGATGGATAACTGGTGCAGCATTGTTGAGAGATCTCACTGGCTACATCACACTACATAGGAGTAGTAAAATCTCATGGAACAGGTTCTTGGAAATCAGAATCTTTTTCAAGGGTAATATTGTTCTTTGAGCCTGTATTATAAAGATTAAACTTATAAACACCATCACATGAGAAATCAAATTGCTAACATATGAACAATTTAAAAACCTTCATGTCATATGCAAATATACTCCATTAGTTCTTTAAGTTTGAATAAAGTGATTACTCAGTTTTATTATTTATCCCATAAAAAAGTCATATCAACAACTTGAAGTTTCTACAATTACTTATTGGGCACTGTAAGCTTAATGATACATTTGGTTTATTCCTCCTTCAATAATTTTCCTATTACTTAACAAACATTTTCTTAGTGTGTTTTCCAAGAACAATGCCTATGATTTTTTCAACTTAAAGGTCATCTGATGAAGTTATATAGATACATTTTCAAAAATGTACAACATGCTACAAGGCCTTTCTTTTTATAACTACACAATTGTTCTAAGCATTTTTAATTTGTTGTATGCAGATTTCCTGAATCCAATAGCAGCTCTTCTGGGAAAACATTAAGACCATTTTTTTCAGGCCCATGAGGTACTGTTTTGATATCATGTCCTTATCTTTAGCTACAAAGCAGATAAAGCAAAAGAGCTGTTAGCAAAAGATATTTCTACTTCTAGCCAAACAGAATACATAACCTATTGCTAAAATGTAATTTTACTGTATCTGGTCCTGCCTATATGTTTTATACCAAAGTGCTACCACCTGATTAGAAGGAAAGAAAAAGGTATGTGTTGGGAAAATGTTAAGTAAGTGACTGTGAATCATCAAATATGCCTCATTTTTTTTTAAATCCTCCAATAAGCTAGAGTAGAAAGCCACTTGGAGTTCAGTGGGCAGTCAAATGCACTAATGGCAGTGCTGGGCTGGAAGAACATAGATTTTAGTGGGAACTTATGTGAGGAAGTGATTGAAAATTATGATATGAATAGCTGTACTAAATGTGTGGTGGTTTTCTGCCAGCAAAGGAAGTAATTAAGGCCCTTTCTACAAGATGAAGACTCTCTGGGGAAATGCAATGGTGGTAAAGTGAAATATAAGAACATATGATTTCCCATTTAATAGACCATTGACTCTGCTCCTAGAGCTACCATGGGTGGATTCCTCTATGTTTTCATTTCCAAAGATGCACAGGAGGTTTTCAGAAAAAAAAGAGAGTATGAAAACAACACAATATGTGGCAGTAAATATAAATAAAATTTATTAAATTATCCTTTTCAAGAGATTATGCTTCTGTTTACATTGGGGAATGAAGTTCTCTCTTTTTTGCCTTTCTCCATTTATTTCCTCCTCTAGTGAGCTACATCATAGTTACAGGAATAAACTCTGTGTCCTTGATAAGTCCCTATGTGATTGACTAGACCCCATCTTTGCAATTCAAACTTTAATTAGTACCACTTAAAACACCTCTTAACAATTATTATTCTTGCCGTTGTGTGTTTTATGTTTTTAGACTACATATTATAAATATACTCTGATATCTTGTCATCATTTGTTTAGGCATAACAGTTGTTTGTCTCTTCCTTGTTTTGTTTGAGATAGTTTCATGTTTCCTAGAATAGCCTTTACTCCTTCTGTAGTTGACCTTGTACTTCTGTCCCTACATATTCCTGGTGCTTGGTTTACAGGTTTGTGCCCCAGTTCCACATTTTCTGATGTAATGGGAGCCAACCTCAGAGATTTGTTAATGCTATACAATTAACAGATTAATACAACTGCATCCTTAGATTCTTTTTTTAAACAAATATTCTACTCATCAATACAGTTATACACAGTCAGGATTTTTTAAAATCAACTATGGTATCATTCATTAATAATTTCTAATATTTCTGACATAGTCTTGATAGCTCTGTCTTCATGGTAGTGGTTTTTCTTTCATGAAGCATTTTAATCTAAACTGTTCACATTTGTTTACTAACATTTCTGGGCCTCTTAGCACATCTCAAATATGCACTTCTGCAAATAGAACCACAAAAAAATAATTCAGCCATTTGAGATCTGCTGAGATAGGAAGTGTCCATTTTCATGTTGCCTTTTATAAAGCACTGAAACAAACATCTAAGATTCCAAAAAGTAAAGAGTTTTAAAATAAATTCATTGCACACTATTAAAATATAATTAAAAACCAGCTGCATTTGTTTCTTTATTGAGTAGATGGAGAAATTGATTTCATATTAAGATTTTAAAATACAAAACAATATTATCAATGCCAGAGAATTAACATTTGTATTTCTTATTTTAGTGCCATTTATATGACTAGATTCCATTACCTTTAAAATACAGTGTAGTCAGAAATTTCTGGCCTGGCCTAACCCCTAGGTCTAAATCCACCCTCAGCTGCTCATCTCAAATAATCAGACAAAGGCTTATTTGTTTGACTTATGACTCAGCTTATCAACTAGCTCTTACAACTCAACTCAACCCATTTTTATTATTTTATTGTATTACCAAGTGACTTGTGCCTTACCTGTACTTTACATCTTGTTTGTTGGGTGACAGGATTGTGTTTCCTTAACTTTGCCCTTCTTTGTCTTTTGTCTATGCTTTAATTTCCCACCTGCCTCTAAGCTGCCTTGACATAGGCCAAAACAGATTTTTATTAACCAATGACAATAAAGCACATTCACAGCCTAAAGAAAAACATCCTATATCAATTCTGCTTTGTCAAGGATTTTTAACTGAATAAAAGGGAAATAGAACAATTTTTCAGTATACTGAAAAAGCAAAGTGGCTAGCTTTAAGCTTTGAGATGAGGTGGTCATGTTGATCATGCCCTTTGCTTTTCACAGTGATAGACTTTTAAGGATTTACTGCTCTTTGATTTAGGCAATTTTTTTCTAAACTATAGGTAATCAGGATGCTTTGGTTGAATGACCGCTGCTTCACTTTTTCTATAAATAATCCTTTATTTGAAGTCTAGTATTTATAGCAAAAACCAGTTCAAACTATTTTCCTTACTTTCTATTGCATATCTCCTTGTACACAGTAAGTTGTTCACCATTAGTTTTTCTTTGTCATCTTTTTTTCTCCATCTCTTTCACAATATGGTTTTGTTTCTGAATTTAATTAACCAGCTAAAGGATTTTGACATTTTTATTTTATTGTATATGAAACCTAAAACAGAGAGCAAATGGGCCATCTGATACTTGATTTACAGAAATTATTTCCAGGGGCTTGAAAATGGCTCACTGGTTAACAGCATTGGTTGCTTCTGCCAAAGATCTGGCTTAGAGTTCCTGCATCTAAATGCCAGTTTACAATTGCCTAAACCTCTAGTTCTGAAGGATCTGATTCTCTCTACTGGTGATCATGAGCACTGCAGGCATATGGTACACATAACATGCAAACAAAACACTCATATACATAAATAAAGATAAGTAAATATTTTACAATTAGGAACGATCAAATTCTTATTAAATCTATAGTTTAAAAGGATCTAAATACTTCACTCATATATTTTCTTAGCTTTATGTCTTTCTAAAAAGACTTTAAATGTATGTAAACTGTAGAAATATGTTTGAAACTCACCCTCACCTCAGTATTCTTATTGGCCATGGTAGGGTAATTGAAAATGTTAATAATTTATTTAATATGCTTAGTATCAGTATTGTGAGTAAATAAGTTAACTATAGTTAAAATGATTATTATTTACATTTCAGTTACTTCTTTTTTACTGGATTTTATTTTTAATACAGAAACATTAAGTAGCTTAGACTGGTAGTAATCTGAAAGATATCCTTCTGCCTCATCCTCTTCAGTACTTAGATTGCAGGTATGAGCTGCCATGCCCAACTATCTGGAGATGTTATTTTTTATTTACAGCATAAGTAGGAAATAATCTGTATCTTTTTTGTATAATTGGTGTCTATAGTCCATCTTAAAAGCTACCTGTGGTTTGGTCTTATTTTTGAAAGATAAATACATTGAAATATGTTCCTTACTGTTCATTTTCTCAACTTTATATTTTTATATACACATAACATTGGAGTACATATGATCTAATTTTATTTCTGTTGATACATTATAACTTCTTTTCTGCTAAAACTGTGTACATAAATGAACAAATGTAATTAAATATTATACCTATAGTTTATATAATATCGAGGAGTACAACAACATTGGTTCATATTATATTTCTAGTTCCATTCTGTATGATCTCACCACCTCTCAACCAGGTAGGCTCCTTATGATATTTGTTATGAGGATAGATTCTAGCCTTAAAAGCCAGATTAAAATTGATTGTTATTAGAAAAATTGATAACTAAAGTACTGAAATGGCATGCAATGGTTAGGAGGTGAAAAACTCCTTTGGTTCAATCTGAAGAAATAAATACGGTAGTACCAGAGTTAAATATTAAGTATCTGATGTCAAAATGACAGATGAGAGCAAATATGCAAGATGCAAGAACCAGTGAATTAAGTTGTTGTTTGTAGAGAATGATTGAAGGGAGGATGTCACCTTGACTGCTAGTATTCTTAAAGTGCCAGCACTTACATGGATTTATCTTCCTGCTTTGAAGGCATTGTGTTCTAAAACTTCATCCTGATGCTATTAATCTAGCAAGTTGTGTTTAACTATATTTTGAAATAGATAAGTCAGGCAAAGTATAATGTACAGGGCTACCTAGACTTCAAATATAAAGGATAGCAGCTTATTGCAGAACAAATTAACAAGTAAGAACATATGGAAAACATTCCTGTTGTTCTCAAGTTCCAGAAAATTTGATTGCATAAGTAATGTTTTCACATAGAAAAAAGTAGAAAAGTGTTTAACCTTCTATTAATGACGTTATAGAAGTAATTTATGAGTCATGTTAACAAAATAACAAATTTCTTCATTGCAACATTTATGACAAAAATACTTCAGAAATATTATAAATATATTGGAAATCATTAGCACCAGGTTTCCAATAAACTAGTTGTTACAGTCCACAACATTTTTTGATCTCATAAATGCCTTCCAACTGCCTGAATTACAAAACACACCATAGCTTCTGGTATATTTGAAGCACAATATAGTAACCTGCACTGATAGAATTAGAAGTCACCTCAGGAGAGCAGTTGGTTTATTCTTATCAGAGCTGAGTGGTCTAACACCAACTAGCAAAGTCAGTAAATATTAAATAAAATACAAGAAAATCCAGGAAACATAACAGCTCTATGTAATAAGGAATACCCAGAAATGTAACTTCATATATAACATATGCTCCACAGTGAGAATAAATAAATGTTAGGCTTCTGCTTTTCTGAATAAATACATAATATCATAGGAGAATTGTGATCTGGTCTTTGGTTGGTGTTTGTCAGCCTAGTGGCTTTGTCATAGTCTATGTGAAATTATTGTTGTGGGACACCATCCTCCTTTTAGATACTTCAACGATCACAATTAGACATTGTCATGGTTCACTGCAGAAAATTGATAAGAGACTAAAACCCAAAAAAGGACAGAAGCTAGATAAAAGTTTTATTCTGAAATTAATTAGTGATTAGACTTATTTATTCTTTTTTCTTTTTTCATTAGGAATAAAGTCACATTTTTTATCCATTATCCCCTTGTTCGATCTCCCTTGACCCTCCTGCCACTCACAGTCACTCTTTCTTCTCTCCATCTCTTTATCTCCTCCCCAGCAAGGGCAGGAGGTCCCAAGGTACCAAAGTGGCTTAGTTCAGCATCAACTCCAGGCAAATCTGCTTTCTTCTCCCCAAAATTAAGACAGGGTCAGGTGTTCCTCTATAAGGAATGGGCTCCAAGGTGCTAGTCCAAAGTGTTTCACATCATAAGCTGTTCAGTGGTTGTGGTTTGCAGGTTGGGAATGCTTTGATTTTTTGTTTAGAAACCATTAATGAGTAAGTACATGCCCTGCTTATCTTTCCAGGTTTGTGATATCGCACTCAGGAGGATATTCTCCAAATCTACCCATTTGCCTGCAAATTTTAGGTTATCAGTTTTTCTTACAGCTGAATAGTACTCTCTTGTGTAGATGTACCACAGTTTATTAATCCATTCTTCTAAGTTGTTTCCAGGTTCTTTCTATTATGAAAATTGCTGCTATGAATATAGTTGAGCTAATGTCTTTGTATTGTGAATGCACATCTATAGGTTGTATGCCCAGTACTGGTATTGCTGGATCCTTGAGAAGATTGATTCCCAATTTTTTGAGAAACTGCCATGCAGCATTCTAGAGTGGCTGAACTAGCTTACACTTCCACCAACAATGGAGAAGTGTTCCCCAATATGACAGGTATAAAGTGGTATCTCAAATTAGTTTTGATTTGCCTTTCCCTGATGGCTAAAGATGTTGAGCAATTTTTCAAGTACTTTTTAGCCATTTGTAATTCTTCTACTGAGAATTCTCTTTTTACTTCTGAACACCAGATTTTGATTGGGTTATTCAAGGTTTTGGGCTCTAGTTTCTTGAATTCTCTATATATTTTAGAGATAAATCCTCTGTAGGATTGGTGAAAAACTTTTTCCATTCTGTAGTCTGTTGTTTGGTTTTATTGACTATGTCATTGGCTTTACAAAAGCTTCTCAGTTTCAGGAGGTCCCACTTATTGATTGTTGTTCTTAGTGTCTGTGCCACTGGTGTTTTATCTAGGAAGTAGTCACCTGTGCCAATGCATTGGAGGGTATTTCCAACTTTCCTTTCTATTAAATTTAGTGTAGCTGGGTTTATGTTGAGGTCTTTTATCCACTTGAATTTGAGTTTTGTGCAGGGTAATAGGCTTGGATGTACATGCATTTTTCTACACACTACCATCCAGCTATGCCAACACCATTTGTTAAAGATACTATCTTTTTTCTATTGAATATTTTGGGCTTCTTTATCAAAGAGCAAGTATTTATAGGTTTTTGAGTTAATGTAGGGAAGTTTAATTTGAATCCATTGATCCACAAGTCTGTTTTTATGCCAATAACAGACTGTTTTTACTACTATAACTCTATAGTATAACTCGAAGTCAGGGATGGTGATGCCTCCTGAGGTTCTTTGGTTAAGCAAAATTGTTTTGGCAATCCTGGCTTTCCTGTTATTCCAAATGAAATTGAGTATTATTCTTTCAAGGTCTGCAAAAAAAATTGTGTTTGTATTTTGATGTGAATTGCATTGAATCTATAGATTGCTTTTGGTAGAATTGCCATTTTTACTATGTTGATCCCACCAATACAGGAACATGGGAGATCTTTCCATTTTATGATATCTCTTCAATTACTTTCTTTAGTAATTTAAAGTTTTTGTCAAATAGATCTGTTACTTTTTTGGTTATAGTTATTCCAAGATATTTAATGTTATTTGCAGCTACTATAAAGGGTGATGTTTCCCTTATTTCTTTTTAACCCTTTATCTTTAGTGTATAAGAGGACTACTGATATCTTTGAGTTAATCTTGTATCCTGCTGCATTGCTGAATGTGTTTATCAGATGTAGAAGTTCTCTGGTTTATTTTGTGGGTCACTTGTTTATACAATCATATAATCTGCAAATAGAGATAGTTTTACTTCTTTTCCAATTTGTATCCCTTTAATCTCCTTTCATTCTCTTATTGCTTTAGCTAAAACTTCAAGAACTATATTGAATAGATAAGGGAAGAAAGGACAACCTTCTGTACTTCATGATTTTACTGGAATTGCTTTGAGTTTTTCTCCATTAAGTTTGATGTTGGCTGTCGGCTTCTTGTAAATTGCCTTTATTATATTTATATATATATATTTTCCCTGTATTCCTGATCTCTCCTGGACTTTTAACATAAAGGAATGTTGGATTTTGTCAAAGGTTTTTTAACATCTAAGAATATGTTCATGTGGTTCTTTCCATGTTGTTTATATGATGAATGACTTTTGTAGTTTTTCATAGGTTGAACCACCCCTGCATTTTTGGGATAAAGCCTACCTGATTGTGGTGGATGATATTTTTTACATGTTGTTGTATACGATTTGCCAGAATTTTGTCGAGAATTTTTCCATCAATATTCATGATTGTAATTGGTCTGTAATTCTCCTTCTTTGTTGCATCTTTGATTGGCTTGAATATTAGGGTAATTGTGGCCTCTTAAAAAGCAGTTGGCAATATTTCTTCAGTTTCTACTGTGTGAAACAGTTTGAGGAGTATTGATAATAGTTCTTTGAATGTCTGATAGAATTCTGCACTAAAACCATCTGGACTTGGGCTTTTTTTACTTGGGAGACTTTTAATGACAGCTTCAATTTCTTTTAGGGTTATAGGTCTGTTTAGTTATTTAATCTGATCTTGATTTAATTTTGATAAATGCTACCTGTCCAGTATGCGATCTATGTTTTCTATGTTTCCCATTTTTGTGGAGTATAGATTGTCAAAGTATGACCTCATAATTCTCTGGCTTTCCTTGGAGTCTGTTGTTATGTCCTCTTTTTCATTTCTGATTTTGCTGATTTGGATACTCTCTCTCTCTGATTTTGGTTAGTTTGGATAAGGAATTATCTATCTTGTTGACTTTCTCAAGAACCAAGTCTTTGATTCAGTGATACCTTATATTGCTCTTTTTGTTTCAATTGTATTGATTTCAGCTCTAAGTTTGATTTCCTGCCTTCCACTCCTTCTAGGTGAGCTTGCTTCTAATTGTTCTAAGGTTTTCAGCTGTGCTATTAGTTCTCAAGTGTGGGATTTATCTAGGCTTTTTGTGTAGGTAGTGGTTTGTTGATTCTTCAGTATTCTGAGCATTAAACTATTCTTACCAGCTGTTCTAAGGCCTGTAATTTCTTCTTTCATAAAGGCCCTTGCTAAACCAATATAGGATTATTTACTAACCATTTTAAAGGTAGCACTGTAAGTGCCTGCGTTTTGTCTTCAAAACCAAAAACCAAGTCCATTATTTTATTGAATTGTTAGGAGATTCAAAGCTAAAAGCTAATGAAAATATTTGTAATTAATTTTATTAGCTCATCATATATGACATAGACATAAAAATTAAGTAATTTATAAATTGTCAACAACTAATTTAAAATAATAGCTTAGACTATTGACTATGTACTGCTGATAGACATTTTTGGCATCTTCAATTAATTATATTTACAACACTACATTGTACATTTTTATAAAGGGTGATAGCAGAGGCACTTGCAACCCACTTCTATGAATCACAAAGTACAATGACATATTTGTACCCACATTTCTAATGAAATGCTATAGTTTTCAAAAGGTGGGAAAGAAATCAAGAAAAAAAATGTTAATAAAGAGAGCATGAGCTTCAATGTAATCTAGACTTGGCTTAACATTCGATAAACAGTTTGGTGCTGTAGCTGTGTGGGCTTGCACAAGTGATCTCATCTTTGGCTACATTTTCTTGTTTATAACATGGGAGTAGAAATACATAGAGTAAGTTACTTGGATTGTGTACCTGCTACTGATTGATTCGTCCATAAGAATAACTTTGGTGATGTTTATGCAAATATTTGAAGGGAGGTTGAATCTGTCATCAAACCAAAACATCATAATGGCAATCTATCTGAACTCTGTGTTGTGGTCCCAAATAGTAGAGACCTAAATAAAGTGAGTCTTTTATTATTTATTTTTATTTTCAATCCATGTTGACATAGGTATCTTATGAATATTGTAAATGTAATGCAGATGCATTAAAAGCAACTCTTTTGACAACCATTTATTAGCACTGTGCAATTAAACATATCAGCAAGGCTTATTTTGCATTTTCTTTGAGCCATAGAGCACTAATGATGTATATATTATAATTACAATTATCCTTTCTCTTCATTGTCTTGCTGAGGAATACACTGTAATTCTGGCAGCCAGAGTACTGAGTCCATTTGCTTTCCTTGGACTGCAGATGTCTAATTGCAGACAACCATTTCATTTAAAATGGCTCATTGAAGTAGAAACTACTTAGCATCACTAACATGGATCAGTGTCCATGATTATGCATTTAATTAAGGAAGTGTGTAGTTCTCACATTTCTATCTTATTCTACATATGTATGTATATATTATCTAATTTATAGTTCTATCTTTACATATATACATAGGCACACTCATTCAGATTTATACACAACCTTTCTTAGACATTATTTTTTAATGTCTTTATTGGCTTTTTTTTTCTTTTTTAACCTTATTTTATGTGATTTGGTGTGAAGGTTTCAGATTCCTTAGAACTGGAGTTACAGACAGTTGTAAGCTGCCACATAGGTACCAGGAATCAAACCTAGATCTCTGGAAGTACTGCCAGTGTTCTTAGCACCTGACTCATCTCTCAGATTTCCAAGACATTCATTTTTCTACCTTGAAATATTTGAAATTCTTTGGCTACTTGTTTGAAGGAATATGTAAAGCAAGTACCAATTATGAAATTATAGGATATGTTTGACTTACTATAAGTATGTTAAATATTTTATATATGAATAAGTTTTTGTAATATAGCACTTCTAGATATATTTTAGCTGTGTTTTTTTAGCTAAATGAAGCATTTCTTGTCAATTATTCTTTTCACAGAATTGTCATGCCCTGAACTAATTAGTAATAATAGAAATAAAAAGAGAATTAAAACGTTTTTATATATATCACAAGGGTTTAACGAACATTTTTATAAAAAAGGCAGTTGGGAAAGGAGAAAAACATTCTGTTTAATGAATATTTTACGTGACCTGGGGAGGCTTAAGAAAGTTAAAGCTAGAAGACACAGTTTTGTTGTTTTCTTGTTTGTTTAGATTTGATGATAATCCCCAGTTCCACAAAAAAGTGCCATTACAAAGTGATATGTCCTTAAGGACCTTGGAAAAACCCAGGAAGGAAGGGATTCCTATCTGTACTTAGATGTTCTTGAGATATTTCTTCCTTCTGAGAAGGGGGAAGAACTTCTGTGAAGTGACAGTTTTCAAGAGGCTTGAGAAAAAGTGACCTTTTTATTTTGGCTTCAGAGACTTTTTTTTTTTTTTTTTTTTTTTTTTTTTTTTTTTTTTTTTTTTTTTTTTTTTTTTTTTTTTTTTTTTTTTTTTTTTTTTTTTTTTTCAATATATTTATTTATTTATTTACTGTGAGATGTCATTTTATAAATTTATTCAAAAAAGAATCTGTTGTTATGACTTTATTCTTGTGAAGATATGCACAAAAGCCTTCTTGCCTCAGATAAGGAACCAACAACAGACCAAAATATAGATACCACCGAAGTTCAACTTATTAAGCCGATGAGTTTTATTGGGGAAACTTACAGGAATATGGATGAGGGATGATGGCTTATGAAAGCTGGAAATAAGGCACCTACTTCACAACTTGTAGTCAGCCCAGCAGATTGAAGATTGTCCTTCAGGCAGCTCAGTGGGTCTACCCTCTTCTAGACAGCTCATCCTGTCTTTCTCTCTTAGCTATATTTATAGTTTCTATAAACTTGTTGAGGAAGTACCTATTATGTGTCTGGGTCTTTTCTGGGATTTCCTAAAGCTTCCTCCTGAGCTTAAGGAAGATCCCTATAGGGTCAAATTTTCCCTCTCATAACTTCTTATTTCACTTCCCTTTTAGCATCCCATGTCTTAATGAGTTTTCTTCTAAAACAGACACAGGTTTTAGAGTGATTCTATGACCACCCCTGAGGAAAGTGAACTGTAGCTTTTCTAAAATATCTATGGTGGAAAAAGTGGGGACTGCAGAGAGCAGGACAAAAGAAGTCAGAGAGGGACACTGGTCCTGAGACAGGCCATCTATTGGCCTTCAATTTAAAGCTTTTGACATAACAAAGGGCCGAGCAGAATGTGTGAATTTCCTGTCTTCCCTAGAGTTTGTCAGTGGTTGTAATAGAACAATAGAGAAAAGAGAAGATTGAGGGAGGGATGGAAAGGTGGAGGGATGATGGAAGAGAAAAAGTGGGGTGGGGAAAAAAAGAAAGAGAAACATCCCTATTTCTCATTCTAATAAGTGAAATAAAATCACAGAATAATATGTTCTTATGCTGCTTACCTAGAAATATTTGTTCAGAAATAGACTATTTGCATATTTTTTTTATCATTTTACTGGATAATATTTGACTGTTTATGTTGCAACATCTTTATTACCGTTTTTCTGTTAATTGATATCAAGATTGGTTTTATTTTCTTGCTGTTGTGCATAATGCAGCAGTAGCCATGAATATGCAAATTACTATAGTAGGATGTTGAGTTCTTTGAATATGTTTCTGGAGTGATTCAGCTGCGTTGATAGTACCATATTTAATTTTGGACAAACATCTATAAACATTTCCATAGTTGCTGTACTACTTTAAATGCTCACCTTTTCTCTTTATCCTCACCAACATTTGATAACAGGAAAAATAGTTAATCATTTTATGCTATTAACTTTTACTCACTCAATGTATGTGTGTGTAGACATGTAAATATGTGATAGCATCCTTGAAATTAAAAAGAAATAATATGATGATGTGAAATACAAAAGAAACAGAAGATGAGGAAAAAAGATGAGCAAGACATGAATGAGAAAGACAACAGATATTTAATCAAAGGTGGGAAATTAATGAATATTTGAGTTAATTAGATAATATAATAATATTGAAGAGGTTCTGAGGGGCTTGGGTGAGAGCTCTGAGCTGAAAGTGTTAGTAAGCCCTTCTCTTCTCGTGCTACAATTTACTTGAATGTTTTTCAAAGTTTTATCAAATTTTATAACCTGTGTGAAATGCAAAATATATTATTGGTTGCCAATAACAGCATTTCACTCTCTAGGACTTCTGTTCCTTTTGTAAACAAGTCTTAGAAAGTATGTATGTATAAAACAATGCCACTCACCTTAAGGACAAAAGGTAAACTGTGACTCAATGATCAATGGACATTTTCATCCCAATTTAGTTGCTCAAGAAACCTTTTTATTTATTTATAAAAGAAACATTTATTTCTAAGCCATTTTCTGAGCTATTGCATTGATTTTCTACTAAGGAGGCCAAGGTCAAAATCTCATTGTACCAAGAATGTTAGAAAAAAAGTTACACTCTATCCAAGCTCATCTTAAGTGAGGGGACCATCACACAGAGTTCAGCAACTCAGGAGCCATGTTAAGAAGTATGAGGAAAAAGAATATAATTTTTAGAGTTAACTGTAGAGATAAAAGACAGGCATTCTCACCAGAGACTTCTTTTATGGAGTTTGGTAGCAAAATTTTAAATCTGCTTTTTATGTAGGCCAAAAAATAGTAAATTTACAATGCTTCCAGGTATGGAAATGAATGCATGCTAAATGTTACACTCAACGGAGTGTCTCTAAGCTATAGTTAGTTTGGAAGAGAACAGAGTATGTTTGTTTGTTTTTGTTTTTTAATTAAATTTTTGACAGGTTCAGCCTTCATTTTGGTATTTTGCTAAGTTTTTCATAGTGCATCACCAGTATTCTATAAGTATAAAAAATAAACAAACAAATAATATAGGCTTTCTGATGTAAAATAGCCTAATATTTAGAAGATACTGACAAGCAGTGGAAACAGTGTCTTTCTTTGATATATTTGAATATGTCTATACTTAAATAATATTTCCCAAATATTCTTGCACCAAAAACTATTAACTAGATAAAAATGTACTGATATAATGACTTCAATGGAGGTCTAGGCTTAGACAACAGTGAATGAGAGTGAGACCTTATATATTTTGTTCTATTTATGCTGATTTTTGTGTCTGTCAACAAAACACATACAGACTTTATGTCACCTTTGGCTATAGACTTGGAAGTGGATTGATGGAGGCTGTGGAAGAAGAGGTTGTTAAAAATATCAAGCCATGCCAAAATGCACTAAAAATAATGTATTTTCCCATTATAATATTTAAAATGTTTGTAGTAAAATAAGCTTTGAGAAAAAAAAAAACATTTTCCTACAGATGTGTGTTCTTCGAAGATAAAGATGTAGATCCTGTTTTTTCTTCTTCTTATTTTCTATTGAGAATAGACAACTCCTCTCTGTAGAAATAATTTGTTGTGGGGCTAGAGAGATGGCTCATCCTTTACAGCTTAGGCTCACAATCAAAAATAAAAAAGTTAAATTGTTATGCCAAATATCTGGGAAATATTAGTACTATATATTAAATATTGTAAATGATACTTCATGTTTATGTGGATATATATATAAATTATTTCACATTTAATTATCTTCACAATTAGCTTTAAGTTATTTAAATATCAAGAGAATAATAATACATTGCCAAATTTTACTGTTTTTGGAATATGTGCTTAGAGACAACAGTAGACTTTCAATAGTGTACTTTTCCCTAAGAATTGCTTTATTGTTTTTACTTGAGATATTTTCACAGATATTGAGCATCTGCTCTTGGCTCTCAGACACTATCACTATCAATTCATCCATATGTAGTAAAAACTTGTCCAGTGGAATAGACAGTCTCTGTTTTCAGATCTTTTATTATGGATCAAGGTTACTCAGCCTTGGCACTATTTATATTTGAAGGTGGATAGTCCATGTGATGATGTGTCTTTCTATGCAATGCACAATAGAAAAGAATGGCTCTGGCTTCTACCTACCAGGTTCTGCTAGCACTCAAAAATTGTCCCTAGATACGATCAAGTGACAAAATAATTGGCAAAATTATACCCTGTAGAGAATTATGGTTCTAGAGTTAGGAGGCAGATGGCAAATAAATATGACACAGCATAATACTGGTGGTGACATATGCTGTTGAAGAGTAGAAATGGGATGTAGTAGGAGAGGGAGCAAGGCAGAAGTTTGAAAGCTCTGTCATGGAAATCCTTTTGTATGGTGCAAGAATGTAAGAAACTTCATTTTTTTTTCCACAGATGCTAATCATTCACTGCAAGACTGTCTTTGAATTTACTATTTAAGGCAACAGCTTGATATATTATTTACATGATTAAATTATTTTTGTCTCTTGACTTTTTACTAAATGCCACAGTCACAGTAAGATGTTTTTAAATATGTCAAGCATTTCAATTAAATAGAGTATTTATAACTTTTAATAGACTATCTTATGCTCTTGATTACACTGTCCTGTTTCTGGCACTGGTATACACAAGAATCAGTAAGTTTCACAAACCCTTTTTCCATGATTGGAGGTTATATCCACTTAAAGCTATGGGTTAATTTTTGTTTATCACATTATTTAATTTATCTTGCATCATGTCTTCCATTTTTATAGACTTAGAAGTGTCTGGACGTTGAATGGAAGACACGGTGACATGAAAAATGAAGAGACATCAGAGTATAATAGCTGGATGTGGGCTCAGGCTCTGAATTGGCTGTCTTTCAAGACAATTGGCCAATCATTGCATACATTAGACTACAGCACTTTCTTTACTGAATTCTTAATTTTTAATGAAAAAATGGCACACTAAATTTAGGATCATACTGATTTTTTTATGCAAATGTTTGGTTGCTTGGTTTTAGAAGCATTAGATAAATGAAGGATAGTATATATTCTCCAGATTCTCATATAGATTAACAAGAACAGTATTTTGGTTGTTTAGTGCTGTTTTTGTTTTTGATTTTGGAGTTTGATGACTTTTATAATTTAGAAGTGATTTTTTTTATATATATCAACTACAGTTCCCCTTCCCTACTCTCCTTGCACTTACAGCTTCCCCCACTCACACCCACCTACTCTCAGAGATAGCAAGGCTTCCAATGAGAGGTCAGCAAAGTTTGGCATATCAAGTCTTGGGAGAACCAAGTGTCTTCTCCACCATCAAGGCTGAGCATGGTATCCCTCTATAAGGAATGGGCTCCAAAAAGCCAGTTTATTCTCTAGGGATAAAGTCTAGTATAACTGCCAGAACCCAAGCAACCTATCCAATCCACATAACTTCATATAGAGGACAAAGTTTGGTCTTATGCAGATTCCCCAGCTGTCAGTCCAGAGTCAGGGAGCTTCCAATAGGTCAGGTCAGCTGTCTCTGTGATTTTTTTCTTTGTTGACCCCTTCGATCTCTTCAAGTAGATTGGGGGTTCAACCCAATACTTAACTGTGGATCTCTGCATCTGCTTCTATGAGTTGTTGGATGAAGTTTCTAAAACAACAATTAAGGTGGTCATCATTTGGGAGCATGGAGGTATAAGGGGAGGTGAGAAGAGAACATGAGGGACCGGGATGATAGGGTTGGGGGGGAATGACATAGGGAGAAAACAACAAAATAAATATATTGACAGAGGAAATCATTTGGGCGTTTAGGAACAAACCTGGTGCAAAGGAAATATCCTAGAATCAACAATAGATAGCTCCATTTAGGACTCAGAGCAGTGGTGGAGAATTTCCCTGAACTGGCCTTCCCCTATAATTAAATTGATGATTGTTGTGTATTTGCTTGCATCAAAACAATTTGAAAGCATAGGTGCCATCACAGTGCTAGTAAATTAATGCCTTTGGAATATGAATGAGGGCTGAAAAAAAAATAAGGGAAGCATCACTGCTGTAATACCTGCAAATAGCTTTATGTACCTTGGAGTAACTATAACCAAAGAAGTAACAGATCTATTTGACAAAAGCTTTAACTCACTGGATAAAGAAATTGAAGAGGATATCAGAAAGTGGAAAGATCTTCCATGTTCCTTTATAGTTAGTATCAACATAATAAAAATGGCAACCCTACCAAAAGCAATCTACTGATTCAATGCACTTTCTATCACAATCCCAACACAATTTTTTATAGACATTGAGAGAACAATACTCAATTTCATTTGGAATAACAGGAAAGCCAGGGTTGCCAAAACAATTTTGTTCAACAAAGAACCTTTTGAGGCATGACCATCCCTGATGTCAAATTATACTATGGAGCTACAGAAGTTAAAAACAGCCTGGTACTGGCATAAAAACAGACTTGTGGATCAATGGAATAAAATTGAAGATCCCAATATTAACTCAAACAGCTATGAACACCTGATCTTTGACAAAGAGGCTCAAAATATTCAATGGGAAAAAATAGTATCTTTAACAAATGGTTTTGGCATAGCTGGATGATACTGTGTAGAAAAATGCAAAAAGATCTAAACCTATCACTCTGCACAAATCTCAAATCCAAGTAGATCAAAGACCTCAACATGAACCCAGCCACACTGAATCTGATAGAAAAGAAAGTGGAAATCACTCTCCAATGAATTTGCTCAGGTGACCACTTCCTAAATATATATAATACCTATAGCCCAGATACTAAGAACAACAATCAGTAATTGGGACTTCCTGAAACTGAGAAGCTTCTGTAAAGCCAAGGATACATTCCATAAAACAAAATGACAGTCTACAAATGGAAAAAGATTTTTATCAACCATATAAGTCACAGAGGACTGATTTCTAAAATATATAGAAAGCTCCAGACACTAGAGCCCAAAACCTTGAATAACACAATCAAAAAATGGGGTTCAGAACTAAAACGGGAATTCTCAGCAGAAAATTTATAAATGGCTGAAAGGCACTTGAAAAAGTGTTGGACATCTTTACCCATCAGAGAAATGCAAATTCCAAAACAACTTTGAGATACCACCTTACAACTGTAGATTGGCTAAGATAATAGACACATATGACTGCCTATGCTGGAGAGGTTGCAGAGCAAGGGGAACACTCCTTCATTGTTGGTGGTAGTGTAATCTTGCTCTGCCACTCTGGAATACAGTATGGTGATTTCTCAGAAAACTGTCAATCAATCTCTCCAAGGATCCAGAAGTACCATTACTGGACATATACCCTAGAGATGCACATTCACACTCCAAGGCATTAGCTCAACTATGTTGATAGCAGTATTATTAGTAATAGCAAGAACCTGAAAACAATCTAGATGCCCATCAACTAAAGAATGGATTAACAAACTGTGGTACATCTACACAATGGGGTACTACTCAGCAGTAAGAAAAAATGATATCCTAAAATTTGCAGGCAAATGGATGTACTTGGAGAATATCTTCCTGAGGGTGATATCACAAACCCAGAAAAAAAAAGCTGGGGATATACTCACTCATTTTTGAACTTTAAGCAAAAGATAAGCATGTCCAAGCTGCAAACCATAACCTCTGTACAGCTTGAGATTTGAATCACCTTGGATCACATACCCGCTAGAGGAACACCTGACTCAGTCTTGATGCTGGGGTGAGGAAAGCAGATCTGCTCTGAGTAGATGCTGAACTAAGCCACATTGGGACCTTGGGACCTCCTGCCCTTGCTAGGGAGAAGATAAGGTGATGGGAAGAAGAGAGAGTGCCTGGGAGGGTGAAGGGAGTCTGAACAAGGGAACATAAGATTTTATTCATAAAAAAAATAAAAAAAGGAATTTGAGGAGAAAGTTATTTCCCAAAGTGAGGAAGAAGAATGCTAAAGTTACTTTCAAGGCAATTATCTCCCTGAGTCAAATGATCAAGCATAATTTTTTTTTAGAATTGTTTGTTTGATTTATTTTTTATTTTATTATGAATAAAGTCACATTTGCTATCCATGTATATCCTTATTTAAGGTCCCTTCACCCTCCCAGACCAAGTATATTTAACACAGGGATACTATGCCTGTTCATATTGTAAGGCATGATATCCTGCAGTATGATCATAACTCCACACACCTTTTATTTTAAAGCAGATCACAATAAATAGGAAAATATTTCAGACAGAAACACATCTGCATATGCACATTTCATTGTAAAAGCATGAGATGAATGGCTTGGTGAATGTTATTCCCTAAGTTTCTTCCAAAATTTTATCTGAATAAAATTAATATAGGAGTTTCTTTACCATAGTAGCTAAAAGAAATAAATCATATTTTCTCTATCAATAACTCTTTTATGCTTAGTATCAGTTCCTCCACCCTCAAAGAATCTCTTTTTTAAAATTTGCTATTTTTCTAATAGTTGAACATCAAATGACACAGGTTTGTACTGTCCCTATGAGTGAATGGAATGGATAGTGGATTCAAGAACTAAACTTTTTTTGTCTCATTTTCTATTTGAAAATGTGCATTGCAGCATTTCTAGAATCAATATAGTTTGGATCTACTATGTTTGTTCTGTGGAAAAAGGTATGCATTTAACAGAATGTGCCCTCATAAATCTAGCTTCCTAACTGCCTCGTCCTCAAATTACAAAATGACATGAAGACATTTGAATAAAAAAGCAAGAGAGAGTGAGAGAACAAGAGAGACAGAGAGAGAGGAAGAGAGAGAGAGAGAGAGAGAGAGCGAGAGCGAGCGAGAGAGAGAGAGACATAAAAACCCAAACAGCATTATATTGGTTGTTTTTGGTTTGTTAGGAGAATTAATTGAGGTGACACATACTTTAGTATCCATGATCAATGATAAGCACCAATCTATGTGCATTACAATTGTTATGTAATACTTGCAGCAAAAAAGAAAAACAAAATGAAGGAAAGAAAAGCCAGAACTAATGCTATCTTTTTATCACTGTGTTCTACATTTGGGCAATAGTTATTTTAATTTTATTTTCAAACAAACATAGATAACTTAATATTTGCATTTTCCCTCTATATTATTAGTTTGATTCTGATGTAAGCTTATTATCTGCTATTTTAATTGGGCTTAATGGTTTTTTATTTTTAGTTAAAAATGAACAATCAAAAAATGAAATAAAATATTATTTGAGGAGTTGGGAAATGTTTACATGTCCTAGGACATGGGGGAAATTTCTTTTTATTTCACAGAGTTCTATCTTAATTATCTTCCCTGGCCTGGAGTATGACCTAGAGTTAAATAAAATCTAGTGACAAAAATGAGAAGTTGGGTCAAGCACCACTAAATAGATAATAAAAATTCACTTGTATAGATCATATATCACTAGAGTTTTCACACAGTTATCTCATGGAAATCCAGGTACAATTAACCTCCAAATTTCCGCTATTATGTGGAAACTTTTTCTCTCTTTTGTTAGGCTTAAATTCTTGGGACCCTTGAGTTAATGGACTGATTATCAGGAGAAAAGATCAATTTTAGGTACACATGCATGTATGCATATGGGATTATGTGATAGTATGTAACTGGCTAATAGAAATAAAGATACAAATGCTATTAATAAAAGAGGGAGGAGCAACTACGGGAGGAAGGGATGTCAATAACACAATGGAGAAAACCACAGTTACAGCTGACCCAGGCTAATGGGAGCTTAAGGACTCTGAACTAACAGAGGACCTGCATGAGAGGGAACTAGGTCCTCTGAATAAAGATGTCAGCTACATTGATCCAGCTGTTAGTGACCCCCTGGTTAAAGCAAGACTCTGCCAGCTACATGAACTGGCTTTTGAGAGCCCATTCCCTAAGATAGGATGCCCTGATTAGCCTTATATGGGGAGAAACGGATGGATCTTGTCTCAGCTTTGGTATATTAGTTTGTGTTGAATACTCAAGGGAGGCCTTACCTTCTTTGAGGAGTGGATGGGGGAGTTGAATGGTGAAGGCAGGATCAGAGAAAAGCAGGGAGGGGGGAACAGTGGAGGATATACAAAAATACTTATAAATTTTAAGAAAGAAAAAAATTCTATCTCAACATCTATGTGACAGCATTTTAGGGTGGATCAAGTATTTTGATACTAATGAGAATAGGCAGTCTGTCTTCACGAAGCAACTTCACAAAAAAGTCTCATAAAGAGTGTTAATGGCAGCTGTTTTTAAGGACATTCTGTCATAGTCAGAAAAACAAAGGTCACATATGATTTATTTTTCCTCTGCAGTTTGTTTTTGTTTTTCTAAAAATTGTCTTCTTGTCAAACTGTAATGTCTTCACATCCATGACTATGAAAAACAGTGATCTATAAAATTAACCAAAACTGCCTCAAAAATTATTATTGTGAATGAGCTGAGTGTTTACTATGTTCCTGTTTTGTTTAGTCAGTTCAGATAATTTGTATATGGTCAATAGTTAAACAGTACAACAACCAAAATGAAAACCAAGATTACATGACTTCCAGATCAGTGCCATTATTCTATTCTATTTAAAATAAAAAAAAAAATGTGTGAGTGTATGTGCATAGGTGGAAATGAGTGCTTGTTCCCCTGGAAGCCAAAGGTTTCAGTTTTCCCTGAACAGGAGTTACATCTGACATGGAGGTGGGAACAAACTCACATCTCAAACAAGAGCTGAGTTCTCTCCCTAACATCTGTGTCATTTGTCATCCTCTTCCATACTGTTCTTAACATGTAGTAGAAGCACTGTGATCTTTTAGATTCCTCCTCACATTTATAAACTAAGAACTGAATCTGGTTTGGGTGGGTTTTGTTTGTTTATTTGTCTTGTTTGTGTGTATGTGTGTGTATGGTATTTGTATGAGTGTATATTTTATGTGCATGTGTAAGTATGTGTATGTGTGTTGGGGGGGTTGTGTGTGTGTGTGTGTGTGTGTGTGTGTGTGTTTATGTGTCTGTTGACTATCTGAACATATCTACAGCTTCAGGCAAAAATCACATGTATGAGTTTGATTTTTGTGGTCTTAACTGTGCCTTACACTTTATTGGCTTTTATGAAAAAAATCTCAGGACAATGGAAAGCATTTCCCTCAAAAAGGAAGCTTATTGGGACACTTATTTCGAGGAGTCTGCATCCTTTTTAGCTATTTTTTTTTCCACATGGGGAAAACAAACAGGAAAAAAAAACTGCATTTCTATCCCACTTGTGGTATCTGATTCAACCCTGAACTTGGTTTACATTAGCAAATGTTCTTGAGTGATAGGCCCTATCACTTCTACATTTTTTCTCTTACTGAAAATTAAATGACGTTAAAAAGAGGGTTCATTGAGACAAATGTTAGGAATTCCTTGTATTTGCTTAATCTTAAAAGTAATTTTAAACTGGAACACTATTGAATTTTCTGGAGTCTTTGCATAATTCAGAAAAGCTATTTTTATGCTCTAGGAGAAAGATATTGCAATATACTTATAAAGAGAACTTAAATCTCTTCTTCTCCCCTCTTCTTTCTCCTTCTTCTTACCCCCCTCCTCATCCTGTTCTCCTATCTTCTTGTGATAGAGCCTTGCTGTGTTACCCAGGTTGCTCTTAATTTTAGATCATCCTAAGCAGCTAGAACTATAAGACCTTGACAATTTTTTTTTGCTCTGGTTCTACCATTACCTTAGCGACTGTTTTTTTTTTTTTTTATCATTAGTTAATCTGAACAAAGATTTCTGATATCAAGTAGTCTTTTCTTTAAGAATTAGTAGCAAAAGAACATTATAAATTAAAAGTACATATTTAAAAGTGAAAAGTTAGATTTATGTAGTTTAAAGAAATTAGAGTGAATGGAAATCATATTGATCCTCTTTTTTTTTTTTTGAATGAGAGTAATCACTTATAAGTGATTTTTTTGCTTTTATTTTTTATTTTATTATGAACAAAGAAGTCACACTTTCTATCCTTGTATATCCTTATTCAAGGTCCCTTCCCCCTCCCACCACATCACTGATCTACTTTCAAGCATCGGTCACGAGGTTAGATTTTGGATGATACTGTACACACAAGTGACTTGTACCCAAGTCTGGCCTCCTGTTGGGCATCCACAGGGTGTGTGGGAAGTCACTTTAAGTAGTTGCACATATTAAAATTTAGGCTGTGTGGTATTCTTATGAGGAAAATATAAATATACAATAGTTTATAAATAGATGTTCAATACAAAATTGTAAGGTAAATTTAGATTTGTTTGAATAAATCTTTAAGTTTTAGGATTCTTACAAAACTTAATATAAAGGAAAAAAATAATTTTATATCCTTATCCTTTTATAATTTTCCCATTTTTTAAAAATGTAGTAAATCAGTATGTAGCCTATTCAGAAGTAAATTTCATAATTTTTAATTTCCTTACTTATTAGAAACATTTATGATTGTAGTATTTCAATTTTTATTTTTGAGAAAAAATATTTTAATCATCACTGGAGTTTGTTACGTGACATTATTTCTTGAAAAATATCAACACATGCCCTGGGTAATGCTCTATAATGCTTCACTTTTATAACAATATTTTCATAATTTTATTATTTGTTATTATTGCTTTGTAAGTTTATTTTAAATGCCTCTGAATTTGATTATTGATTCCCTGTCACAAGTAATTCTAAGCCAATAATTTCCATTTGAGAATCTAAAACCAAAATTATTTCACTACCTACATAGCCAGCTTCTAAGTATTATTTTTCCATCCCTTAATCACATATTAAATAAGCAGTAGAATTTTAAACAACACTCCATTCTCGATGCTCTTTGGCTTTCTGTATATGGCATTGTGGCATCTAGAAATGGTTTTGTATTTATTATTATGGCATTATTAACCAACAGGCATGAGCACTTAACAGCAAGTGTGGAAAGATTTGACAATTGGTCTTATATGTCATGGTAACTTGCTCCAGAAATACTACTCTGTTTGCTATGTTAACCTTATATACAATTTATTCTTTTTTTAATGACTGATGGACATTATAATTAAAAGCCCAAATCTTCTTTTATAATTGGAAAATTTCCATGGGGTTTAAGTTTTTTTCTGTTGGAATCTTCTGGAATTTCTGTGCTCTATATATAAAAAATTGAACTTAAATATATACAGTAAACATCTAAACTTATTTTCAACATGAATATTTTTCTAAAACAATCTTAATAACAATATTCTATAATAAAAACATGACATTAATCCTGAGATATTTGTCACTTTTCATTAATGGGGTGTGTGATAGGCTATCTGATAGCTAATTAAATTTAAATGGAAATAAAGAGAAAATCTGTTCTAGTGCAATGCAATTTTAAGATCATAATTTATGAAGGAGATACCATTATATTGCCATATATTATTAAGCAATAATCATATATTTATTTGCTCTGTGACTGGCATGTATATGCTATAGAGAACATGAGTCATAGTCTCTGTAGGATGTTTCTAGACACTGCCAATTCTAAAATAGAGAGCATCCAAGAAACCTGGCAATGTGATTGCTAGAATTGCTCCTAAAAATATATTAATAAAATGCAGATACTAGTTGGGTTAACAAATGACTGGATGCTGTGAACTCCTGAGACATAGACTGAAAGCTACTTATGTAGACAAAATAAATGAAAACTCTGACGTTATTCACTTCTTAATTTAAATGTTGTGAAAAATAAAATGGGTGAAGATTAATTCTTTGTATGTGGTTGTAAAACACAATAATAATGTTACTTTGTTATCCTTTGATTAGTGGAACCCAAAAATGTAATTAAATAAAAATTACCTAGTAGTGACAAAATTTATATTCAAGGAGTTGGTTACCATTGTTCAAATTAAGAGTAAATTAATGCTAATATTTTGGAGCAGCTAAATGTTATTAAAATAGATACTATAATTAACATTTTACTATTTAAAGTTTCTATCTCATAAGTAAGATGAGTTGATATCTACAATTTTATATGACACAGAGATCAATAGAATTTATATTATAAATATTTATCTGAACTTTTAGCAGGTTTTGAGTTTCAGTAGAGTGGTGTTACTGATAATTTTATCCACAGGATGTACAGCAATGCCAGGAGGTGTTAAAACTGTTGAATTGTAGGAGCTATTTTTATGAAAGCCTGACATTCTGCTTTTGGTTGGTTGCATCCAATGTGTTGAATGACTCTGATTGTACATACATTCATACATATATACATACATACATATATACATGTACATGTGCTTTTAAAATGCTCTGACCATTAATATTTACAATTGATTATCTTTTGTGACAAAGAGAAAGAAACAAAAAGACAGGTTTCTTGTGAAACATGTGTCAGGTGGTATCTCAAAGTTGTTTTGATTTGCATTTCTCTGATGGCTAAAGATGTTGTGCAATTTTTTAAGTGCTTTTCAGCCATTTGTAATTCTTCTGTTAACAATTCCCTTTTTAGATCTGAACTCCATTTTTTAATTGTATTATTTATGGTTTTGGGGCCTAGTTTCTTGAGTTATCTATATGTATTAGAAATAAGTGCTCTATCACTTGTAGGGCTGATGCAGATCTTTTCCCATTCTGCAGGCTGTCATTTTGTTTTATTGGCAGTGTCTTTGGCCTTACAGAAACTTCTTAGTTTCAGGAGGTCCCACTTATTGATTGTTGTTCTTAGTGTCTATGCTACTGGTGTTATATTTAGGAAGTGGTCACCAGTACCAATGCTTTGGAGGGAATTTCCTACTTTCTTTTCTACTAAGTTCATTGTGGCTGGGTTTATGTTGAAGTCTTTGATCCACTTGGATTTAAGTTTTGTGCAGAGTGATAAGTTTGAATCTATTTGCATTCTATTTTTATTGCTGAAGAAAAATAATGTCATACCATTTTCTCTCTCTAAAGTCACTTCTGTCTATAAAAAGTTACATTGATTATATCACATGTATTCTTATATATGATTGGCTTATTTTATTCTTTTTTCATTTTTAAAATCTAGTATTTAATTATATACCTTCCCCACTTTTTTATCACTATCATTTACACTGAATAACATTGTCAAAACAGATAAGTGAACCAATCACAACTTTTTTTTCTTTATTACTTTTTATTGTATAAAATTATAATTATATTTTTCTTTTTTTCATTTCTCATTATAAACCTTCTTATAGCTTCTCTTTGCTCTTTTTCAAATTCATAGTTTCTTTGTTCATTAAGTGTTGTTACATATGTACACACATATATGTACACACATATTTTCCTACAAGTACAAATAGAATTTGTTTAGTTGGTGTAATATTATATTATATAATTCAGGGATCACCACTTGATATTAGACAATGAATTGGTGAATCACATCGTACTGTTAAGTATTATTTCACAGACAAATATTAAATTATAATTCCAAATGGTTTCTAAATTTGTATCAAAGTCAATCTATTTTGAAAGATGAAACACAGTTTAAGTTTTTCTGTCGTCCTTAAAGAAACAAAGTGTGCAGGGAAGTTGCAAATAAGGTAGGAAGCAACCATGTTCTGATTTAGATTTAGTTCCATTTAGCTGTCTGTTGTAAGACCTTCCAATATTCAAACTAGAGCTAGAGGAAGCAAGAAGCCCTGATTCTTCTGCTCTCAGCACTTGAATCTCAGGAAGGCCTCTGACAAAGGCAGAGTTCTGGTCATGAAACATGAACACCTGTGTAAAGACAGAATGGTGTGCCAGGTAATGCATACACAGAGATATCGGGGAGGGGGAGGAGGTAAGGTCTGAGAAAACAAAAATCTGTACAGTGAAGAGCAACATAGGATGTTGTAGGAATAAGAGAAGCAAGGAGTCATAGGTAAAATGTCACAGCTACTTTGTGGCTCAGTTGTACAGATAAAGGGCAAAGGATTCTGAGACCATGATAGAGAGTAATGAACAGGTATTAGACCTCATAGGTTTTTCTTCAAAGACTGTAATGTGAAATCATGGCTTTGAACTTATCCATAGAAAGGTACCATTGGAGAATATTTTGAAGTATAGATTCAAGCAGTAACAAAAAATAGGGAAAAGGCAGGAAATCTAGTCTTTTCAAGTGGTCACAGTTTATGGCAGGGTTAGCATAAGTCACTTCTGAAATCATTATTAACCAATGTTCCTAAATAGATTCTCATTTTTTCCTTTTTTCTTTTAAATATACAGATATAATTGTATATACTGATAATATAAAAAGTGCTGTTATGAAAGTCATATATATATCATGTAATGGCTAAACTTACCTTATTATCATAAGGTAATAATAATGAAATTTTCTTCCTCATAACCTGATACACACTAAGCAGTTTTGCAAGGATACAAATTATTATTATAAATTGTTGTCACCATTGTCTATACAAGTTCTCTTGAACTTTGTTTTGTCATTCTGTTCTTTTTGTCCACAAGTCAAACTCACTATTTGCAACTACCATCTTACACTTTATTTTATTGGATAAGCATTTTTTAGACTCCACATACCAGTGAGATCCTATTTGTCTTTTAATATATGACTTATGTCATATACTATATCATTCAGAGTGATCCACAATGACACAGTGAATGTTTCTCTATGTAGACTGCTCCAAGGAAATATTAAAAGGCTTTCTTCTCTTGCAGGCATTATGGAAGGAAAGAAAGCCTTTCTTTCTCAATAAACTACTGCACTGTCTGCTGTAGGTTAGGCAAAATAAGGAGAAAATGAGTTTTCATTCTTTGGACCAGTGCAGTGTGAGGTGAAGAATTATAAGGACAAAGTGAAATATGGCAAAACACTTAACTATTGTGAGCAACATTATTATATCTAGCCTATTGGCCAAACTGATTTATGTGATTCATTTTATTTGATGGAAGAAATTTGTGAAATATTTCTGTAATAGTATTTGTGTTTCTTCAATTAGTTTTTAAGAACCAAGACTTTAATTCTACGGGGAAATACATATAAAGAAAAGTGTCTACTGAGAGTGAGACGATAGACATTTAATTGGAAAGGTTTTATACGAAACACTTTTCAGGAGATATGGAACACCCTTCCCCTGATTTTGTGTTCTATAATAACATCTGAGACCAGTAAGATGCCATCCCTTTTTATCACAGAAGCTGTACATTTCCCTAAGGGAAGGGTTAGAAAGTTAATTAAACCGAGGGAGGCAGTGGGATATTTAAAAAACAAATTAGGATCAAGACCAAACATAAACAGGAACAAAAAAGCGCAATACAGGACCAGGGAGAACACAATTGATTACACGGTGTTTTGTCCACAATTCTAAAAGAAATTTGGATGATTTCTTTAAAATAACCTTTTACACTAGCCTGTACTTGCAATAAAATACACTTATGCAATATAAAAAATTTATTCCAACATTTTTCGCATTTTTTATTTGTTTTTACATACCAACCATAGTTTCCCATCCTTCCCCTCCTCCCACTCACCCCCATCTTTTCTCACACACAAACCCCACTCCTCAGAGAAGATAAGTCTTTCATGACGAGACAACAAAGTCTGGCTAGGTAAGCTGAGGCAGGGCCCCGCCCTTTCTCCACTAAATCAAGGCTGAACAAGGTTATTTCTCTACAGAGAATGGGTTCCAAACACCCAGTTCATTAACTAAGGATAAATTCTGATCCCACAGCCAGAGGTCCCACAAACTGTTCTAGCCAACAACTGTCATCCACATTCAGAAGACCTACTTTGATCCCATGTAGGTTCTCCAGCTGTCAGTACACAGTCAGGGAGCTTCAGTAGCTCAGATCAGCTGTCACTGTGGCTTTTCCCATTATTAGTCTGACCCCTTTTCTCATATAGTCCCTCCTTCCTCTCTTCAGATGGAATAGGATCTCAGCCCAGTGCTTAGCATATGTTCTGCATATGTTTCCTTCAGTTTCTTGATGAAAGTTCTGTAAAAACAATTATGGTTGTCATCAATTTGATTACAGATTGTTGGTTTTTTGCATGTGAAACACACACACACACACACACACACACACACACACACACGCACACACCAAGTACCACACTAGAGTTTATTAAACAGCGAAGCAGGGAGCGGGGAGAAGCAGAAGAGAAAGAGAATGGCCTCCGAGTGGGTGTTTTCTTTTTATCTTTTTTTTTCTATTCTGAAAATTTTCTTTTACTGTAAAGTTGTCTCAATCTACAGAAGAAATTTCCTTGAAGACAGTTTAAAACCAGCATAATAGAAGACAAGTGTCAATTATTTATCTAC
Source organism: Sigmodon hispidus (assembly GCA_004025045.1). Lineage (NCBI taxonomy): Eukaryota > Metazoa > Chordata > Mammalia > Rodentia > Cricetidae > Sigmodon > Sigmodon hispidus. The sequence goes on from PVIH01000484.1 coordinate 58,183, forward strand.
AAGAATTTTCTTAACTAATTAAGATAAAAGACCAAGGGTGGGTGGGCGGTTGGGCCAATATCTACATAGCCTCGTCTAGGGGCATGACCTTTGTTCAGTGCTCTATGAACAGCTGTTCTATTTGCTGCCCCAGGTGAATGCCAGTATCATAATTGGCATCAATCGGGGCCTCAAAGCATGTCAAATGCTTACACAGAGGAAGGCCAGTTCAGCCACCCTCTCCACCATTGCTTGGAATCTTAGCTGGGATCATCCTTGTGTATTTCTGGGAGTTTCTCTAGCATAAGGTTTCTCCCTAATCCCAATGGCTTCCTCTGTCAAGATATCTATTTCGTTTCTCCCTTTCTATCTCTCCCTCAACTCCAGTTCCCTCTTGTTCTATTCCCATCTCCCCTTACCCTCTCCACCATGCTCCCAATTTAATCAGGAGATCTTATCTCTTTGCCCTTCCTAGAGGAGATACATGAATGTCTCTCTTAGCGTTCTTTTTGTTACATAGCTTTTCTAGAGTTGTGAAGTGTAGCCTGGTTATCCTTTGCTTTAAGTCTTATATTTACTTATGAGTGAGTACATCCCATGGTTGTCTTTCTGGGTTTGGGTTACCTCACTCAGGATGAGTACTTCTAGTTTCATCTATATGTCTGTATTACTCCAACATTTTAGAGGATTCTGTTATGTCATATGCTTTATGTCAAACATGAATCTCCTCATGACAGTGTTTTAGGGTTCTAACAAAAGACTGTCTGACAAGAGATTAACCTGGCAACAAAGAGAGCCTAGTCTGGAAGTAACGTCTTCAGAATATAAAAATCCATCATTTAGAAATTCTTCTTTTTTCTTTTTATTATGTATAACAAACAAACAAACAAACAAACAAATAGACAGACAAAAGCAAAGCATGCCCAAGCTGCAAACCACAACCACTGAACAGCTTGGGATCAGAAACACCTTGGACTGACTCCTTGGATCCCACTATCCCTAAAGGAACACCTGACTCAGTCTTGATGTTGGTGGGAGAAAACTGGATTTGCCAGGAGTGGAGGCTGAACTAAGCAATATTGGGACTGTGGGACCTTGGGACTGAGGGAACTTGGGACCACCTGCCTATCGGGAGGATGTGGAGATGTGGAGAAGAGAGAATGACCTGATGTGGTGGGAGGAGGAAGGGACCTTGAATAAAAATATACAAGGATAGAAAATGTGACTTCTTTATTCTTCAATTATGATACCTTATTAGACCTGTATTTGTAATTGGTTTTCTGATTTAAAGCATAGAGTTTATCTTCCTGGAAGTCAGTAGTCATGAGTTTGTAGTCTACTGAAAGAAAGATTAACTAGCTCTCACTATTAAACACATGTATATGGAAAACATGTGATAGTATCAAAAGAAGGACAATATAAATACATTATTTCAATGTTAAAATTTACATTTAATTTAAATAATTAGGTAAGCTTTACACATAAAGTTTACACACACACACACTTTGCTATCACTACATGCTCTGTACATATTACAAAACAAGGTGGAACTTAACTTGATTATTTTCACAAAATCAAGTTAAAGTAAACACAATAATAATTCTTTGTGGTGATATCTTTTATATTTAATTGGTTAGTTAAAACCTCAGGCTGCCAAATATTACAGTTTGCTGAATTCAGAGTTGATGTGGAAATTTCAAGGCACACATTATCCTTAGTCAATATATCCTGCCTTCCTGTCTGTTCTATGGCTTGACTTCTTATGTACTTTTTGTTGAAAATTTATAAAGATAATCTAGAGAACATTGGTAACATATTCTCTAAGTTGTGGTATTAAAAATATACCATGGATTTCTGCAAATGAAAATCAATAAGGTCTTAGTAGGTAGTAAGCTTGGCCTTAAACCCAAGACCTTCCATTCTCAAGCTTCTAGGCTACCAAAAGAAGTATATAGCACCACGTCATCTTATCCTATACTCTTTAAAAGTATCTCTTTATAGCTTTCATATGAATTAAAAGTGCTAGTTTTATTTCTTACAATAAAGATGTAAATACATTATCTGATTATGTCAATGTGTGCATGTTTCTACTTAACCTGTATTTGAATATTATAGAGTTCCTGTGAAGATGTTCATGTAATATTTGTGGTGGAGTTGCATATCTATTGTCTGTACTCTGAGTCATAGCTATGACATGAAGATTATTACTCATCCACTGCCATCTCTATAGTGTATATAGTTGAAAGCTGCCATAAATTATTAGGAGCACACTGAGGAAAATGAAGGACTTGCTGGTGTAATCTATTTGCTTCCGCTAGGAAATTACTTTATTGTTAAAAATCAACCTTTGTTGTCTCTTTAATTATAGTCAAGGGTAACAAAAATATGTCTGGGAAACAGAATACTAGCTCTGATAAAATTACAACACAATTTAACAGTACAAAGCAATGAAATTTAATCCTAGGCTGAGAAATTTATGAACTTTCACTCAGCAAAAGTAGAATATGGGATATAAGAACAAATGAGAATTAACTGAAATCATTTCAGCTGTAATAGATTGTATTGCTTGATAAAGTTGGGAATTAGTTTTTGGATTTTTTGTTTGCTTTTGTTTTTTAAATTTTCAGCACCCAAGCTGTTCAGTGGTTGTGTTTTGCAGATTGGGTGTTCTTTCCTTTTTTGGAAGCTCACTAATGTCTTGATGTTGAGGGGAGAAAACTAGATTTGCTAGGAATGGAGGCTGAACTAAGCAATATTGGGACCTTGGGACCTTGGGACCGCCTGTCCATGGGGGGGATGGGGAGATGTGGAGAAGAGAGAATGACCTGATGTGGTGGGAGGGGGAAGGAACCTTGAATAAGGATATACAAGGATAGAAAATGTGACTTCTTTATTCATAATAAAAAAAGAAAATTGCAAGTGCCAGCTATTTATCTGCGTGTCATATATTCATACATAATGAGTTTGATACTATGATAAGGAAAATCCATCTCTTCTGCAAACCACTGAGGGCCTGTTTATACTAGACATTTGAGGGGGTACTATGAGAACACTTTAGAACCCCAGCTAAGACCAGAAAAGTTATTAAAATATGAAAGCATTGTGAACAACATATAGAGTATTATTAAAAAAAAAAGTTCCACTAATGAGTTAGTACATTCCTTTCTTATCTTTCTGGGTTTGTGATACCACACTCAGGAGGATATTCTCAAATCCATCCATTTGCTTGCAAATTTTAGGATATTATTTTTTTACTGCTGTAATTTGTGATTAAAACCCATTTATTCTGTTTTATTATTATGAATAAAGTCATATTTTTTATCCGTGTATATCCTTGTTCAAGCTCCCTTCCCCCTCCCACCCCTCTCAGTCACTCTCTCTTCTTCGCATCTCTTTATCTCCTACCCAGCAAGAGCAGGAGGTCCCAAGGTCCCTATTTATTCTTAATTCCTTCTTTGAAAATAAGTATCTCTCATACGAAACAGTACTGGAAATAAAATAAAAATCTAAAAGCATAATGAAGTTTTTGTTTGTATAATTCCAAAACAATAAATTTTTATTTTTCTTTTTTTAGGATAGTAGAAGAATTTATAAAACTGATTCAGCTTGCAGGCCCTTCACTCATTATATTGATAATTAAGTTTAGAAAACTTTTTGTTTTTCTTTGTCAAACATATATTCAATAGCTATAAATTTTGCTATAAACTATGTTATTTTCATAACATAAATTTTTATAAGATTTACCAGAGTACTATGATTTTTACATCGTTTTTATAGCTTGAGAACTTTCCTTTTTATTATTATTATGAATGAAGTCTCATTTTTTTCCATGTATCCCCTTATTCAAACTCCCTTCCCCCTCTCAGTTACTGTCTCTTCCCCCCATCTCCTTATCTCCTCCCCAGCAAGGGCAGGAGGTCCCAAAGTCCCAAGGTGGCTTAGTTCAGAAAGCACTCCCTGCAGATGTGCTTTCCTCACCCCAACATCAAGACTGGGTCAGGTGTTCCTCTAGAAGGAAGGAGCTGGTGTAAGGTGCTTCAGATTGTTCAGTGGTTTTGGTCTGCAGCTTGGGAATGCTTTGCTCTTTGTTTCAAGGCCACTAATGAGTGAGTACCTCACCTGCTTATCTTTCTGGGTTTGTGACACTTCTCTCAGGAGGATATTCTCCAAATCCATCTATTTGCCTGCAAATTTTAGGATATCATTTTTTCTTACTGCTGAGTTGTACTCCATTGTGTACATGTACCACAGTTTGTTAGTCCATTCTTCAGTTGATGGGCATCTAGGTTGTTTCCAGGTTCTTGCTATTATGAACAATGCTGCTATGAACATAGTTGAGCTAATGCTTTTGGATTGTAAATGTGCATCTTCAGGTTATATGTCCAGTGGTGGTATTGCTGGATCCTTGGGGAAATTGATTCCCAGTTTTCTGAGAAACTTCCATCATGCACCCATATTGACTGAAAAAGCTTACTCTGCTATAAGTAATACACAAAATTCTACCAGGGAACTTCTATAGCTGATAAACAACTTCAGCAATGTAGCAGGATACAAGATTAACTCAAAAAAATTCAGTAGCCCTCCTATGCACTAAAGATAAAAGGGCTGAAAGAGAAATAAGGGAAATATCACCCTTTATAGTAGCTGCAAATAGCATTAAATACCTTGGATTAACTATAGCCAAAGAAGTAACAGATCTATTTGACAAAAGCTTTAAATCACTGGAGAAAGAAATTGAAGAGGATATCAGAAAGTGGAAAGATCTCTATGTTCCTGGATAGGTAGGATCAACATAGTAAAAATGACATTTCTACCAAAAGCAATCTACAGATTCAATGCACTTCCCATTAAAAACCCAGCACCACTTTTTTACAGACCTTAAAGAATAATACTCATCTTCATTTGAAACAACAGTAAAGCCAGGATTGCCAAAACAATTTTGCTCAACAAAGGAACCTCAGGAGGCATCACCAACCCTGACTTCAAGTTATACTACAGAGCTACAGTAGTAAAAACATCTTGGTAGTGCTATAAATCAGACTTGTGCATCAATTGAATCAAATTGAGGATCCTGACACTAACCCAAAAACCTATAAACACCTGATCTTTGACAAAGATGCACAAAATATTCACTGGAAGAAATAGTATCTTTAACAAACAGTGTTGGCATGGCTGGATGGTAGTGTGTACAAAAATGCCAATAGATCCAAGCCTATCACCCTGCACAAACTCAAATTCAAGTGGATCAAAGACCTCAAAACAATAAACTTTTCTACCAAAAGTCTTAAGAAAATTATGACTGAAATGTTAAAGTCTGTATTTATTTTATATTCTGAGAGAATTGACCCTTCTCTCACTAAATAATTTATGACAAAGCATGTTTGTATGATTTCATTTTTCATTTCACAACAGGTTGTACATTAAACACATCTTAGACATTTATCTTTTATTTTTGTTCTTTATTTTTAATGAATTCTTAAATTTTATGAACAAAAAAATGCCACATTTGTTTGGATATAGATATATATCATGGGATACATTCTGCAAATTAGAGAGAAAAAGTATTTTTTTCTTTCTTAGATTTGTATGGCCTCACTTATAATTACACATCATAACTATATGTATATATCAATGTGCATCCATATTAAAATTTTATTATCTGTTCATTTGTTGATAGACAATTTAGTTGATTCCTTAACTTTTAGATCGTGTTGAAAATAACAATAAGCAAATATCTCTGTTTTTTAGAGATGTTTTCTATGCATGAAATGAAATACCTATATCCTATGGTAATTATATTTTTTCCTTTTTTATTATTATTATTATGAACAAAGAAGTCACGCTTTCTATCCCTGTATATCCTTATTCAAGGTCCCTTCCCCCATCAGGTCATTTTTTTCTTCTCCACAACTCCCCATCCCCTCCCTGGGTAGGCAGCAGACAGTCCCATGGTCCCACTGACACAATATTGCTTAGTTCAGTTTCCATTCCTGGCAGATCCAGTTGTGTCCCCTCTCCCTCAAGAGTGAGTCAGGTGGTAATTATATTTTTAATGTTTTGATAACTATCCAAATTGATTTCTTCGATGGCTGTATTAATACAACCCTAGCCACAGTGGGCTCTTATTGCCCACATCTACAGCATGTCTATCTTGCTTGTTGATAATAGCCATTCTGAGTAGGACAGGATACTCTCAGTAGTATTAATCTGCAACTAAATGATAAAAGGGAATATTAAAAGTCTTTTCAAAATAGTAATTGGTCATTACCATTTTATTTCTGGAGAAATGTATATTCAGTTTGTTTATTTTTTAACTGGCAGGTTTTTTTCCCCTTGGTATTTAATTGCTACAGTTATTTGCAAATTTTGGATATTAGACCTCTGAAGTATAAACTGGAAAATATTTCTTTCAAATTATGTGGACTATTTGTTAACTCTGCTAATTCATTCTTTTGTTGTATAGAAAGTGCTTTTTCATGTAGTTTAATTTGTTGGTACTCAGGGTTAGTTCCTTTGCTGTTGATGTTCTATTTATAAAACTCTTACTGATCCCAGCATCTTGGAGGATATCTCCTTTGCTTATAATATTTTCAGTGTTTTTTATAAAATTATTTTTTAATATTTTAATTTATTGAAGGTTGTCCAGTCAATTTTCTGTGAATTTAACTATGTTAGACTCCATATTTTTTTGTACTTTGAGAGAATTAATCAACTTTTTCCACAAAATTATGCATGACAATAAAGAAGAAATATTTTATTTATTAACATTAACTAATAAATTAGTTACATATTGGGTTTTTTTATAAGTTAGATTTATTTATTTATTATTTTACATCCAGACTCTAGTGTCTTTTCCTTCCTCTTCTTCTAGTCTGCTCCTTTTCACCTCTGCTCCACTTCATGCACTTCTCCTCCATTTCTGTTCAGAAAGGTGCAGGCCTTCATGGGTATCAACAAAACATAATGACATATAAGTTGAGGTTTGACTAAACTTCTCTCCTTGTATTGAAGCTGGAAAAGGCAACCAGTATGAAGAATAGGTTCCCCAGAGCCAGCCAAAGTGTTATTGATAGGCCTTACTTCCACTGTTAACATCCTACAGTAAGTAGACCAAGCTACATAACTGTCGAATTTATGTAGAAGGCCTAGGGGCCTGAAGAGATAGTTCATCAGTTAAGAGCACTGGCTGCTCTTCCAGAGAACCCAGGTTCAATTCCCAGCACCCACATGGCAGCTCTCAACTGTCTGTAATTCCAGTTCTAGGACATCTGACATCTTCATACCAAAGCATAGAAAAAATAAATTATATAAATAAAAAGGTCTAGATCACTCTGGTTGATGGTTGAGATTTGTAAACTTTTCAATTGGCAGCTATAAAAACTTATTCAATTACATCTTTATTTGAAATGGATAATATTTTTATTTTTTGTGTTTCTCAAACATTTTATTATTTTTAAAAAGTATCAATAATTTGAATATGTTATTGGAGAGAATTCATATTTATCAAAAATTTAAATTTTAGGTACAAAATATTTTTTCTTGGGAAAACAATTTAATTTTAAAATTTATGCTATACAAAGCTAAAATTTTCTTTGCTCATACAATAAAACAAGTACAATTTATGATGAGTAGAGTTCCTGAAACACATTATATTTTCCTATTATATTGGTTCAGAAAGTCAGACAGGAATTATTATTGCTTCTATTTTATAGCTGGGGAAAATGAGTCTGTGAGTGGTAATAATTCACCCCAGAATATATGTTTGATCACTACAGAAAGAATTACAAGCTAGGTGTTTGAAGTCATAAAATACCTATTAGTATTTTGTTCTACTTTAGACAATTAACATTTAATAGTAATAGTATTTAAAATTTATAGAATTTTATTTCATAGTGAAAATTTTATTTGTAATAATTAACATACAACAAAAATTCAAGAGATGATCTATGTTGTTAAAGTGAACTATATTTAGTAATCACTACTTGGATATCTATAAAAGTATATTGTTAACTAAAATAATTAGCCTGTTTAATATCACTGACTAATGATACATATGTAAAAGATTTTTTATTACTTCTTTTACTTTTCAAGATTATAATATAATTACAGACTTTCACCTTTTGCTTTCTCTCTTCATATCCTCGCATGTACCCCTTCTTGTTCTTTTAAATTCCTGGTCTCTTTTTACATTAAATGTTGTTACATGAATATATGTATACACACCCTCTCAGTATTCATTAGTTGCCTGTAGTCCTTTGTGTAGTATGGTGTCAAGGTCTTATAGTCTTTCGCATTTCCACTTTAGCATGCTTGTATATAATACCTAAAGTGATTTATTCATTATTAAACGAGACTTATAGAGTGAAGAATAACAGCATTACCATAAGCTTTCCTGCTTTTGTTATGTACTGTTTTGTTTTGGGGTCTATATATATATATATAGAGAGAGAGAGAGAGAATGTAATTGACAAAAAGTTAGCATAATTCAACAAAATCAATTTTCTACCTTTGGAGGAAACATACATGTTTTATATCATCAGTACAACAACTATCTCATATTAGACACTTGAAATGTGTTTCAACAAAAGTTAAATATCAGCTGCTAACTGATAGTTGGCTTGACTTCAGTGATAATTCAGTAGAGGCACTGTGCAACACTGGGAACAACAACAATAAAAACCATTTAATTGTTCCAAGAACTCACAGTTCCAATATATGCTTCTAACTCATAAGATACCAAACTAAGGGATAGTCTTCTGGCCACATATTAGTACTGTCAATTATATTTGCACACTGACTGCTTTCAGTGATTGAATGTTATATTCCCTAGCTAAAAAATGAAACAGTGTGGAATCTTGGGCTTTGGTTTTGGTTATGACTCTGGCTGAACATTAAAATTGTGAACAATGAAAAGTTCCTTTCCCTTCAGGCTGTGGGACTCCAGTGATTTCATCTTTTCTTTTTTTCTTTATTCAAGCAGCAATGATTTGTGCTATAGCAGGTTCTCTAGAGGTAAATACAAGCCTACTATGAAATAGGTTAAAAAGAAATATGTGCTCAAAGTATAGTCCTTTTATTTCTCAGAGAGTTCATGATATGAGACTTATCTGCCTCTGTTTTTAATGATTCTGAACCTCCATATCATTTTCCAAGATAACTTTCTGATTATAAAATTTGCTAAACTCCATAGCAGTAAATTTGTCTTGTTTTTCAATTATACTTTTTATATGTTATACACATATTTTCAAACTCATACATAGTAAAAGCAATCCTGACCAGGATATATCATAGTTACATTCATAGTAAAACTAAATATAAAAGTAGTTCTAATATATGATATAATACCCCTATTCAAAAAATATCTCTTTCTAATCCAACTGAGAATATGTGGTAATGGACTTGAGCTTTTATTTTCTACTGATCTTGGTATGCAGAGTGATGAGAAGTATTTTCTTTGCTTGGTTTCATTATAGACTTATAGTATAAAATTTTGTCATTATGTATATGTCATTATGACTTAACAAACAAGACTTCACATTTAATCAAATTCAAAATATTAGGTTATAGCATTCTTTTGTAGTTAACATTTAGTTACAAGTGTGTATGTCAAGTAGTTAAGTTTTAGATACATATGGAATTAATCTAGACACGATCTAAAGTAACCATCACACTGCAATATTATCAATACATTCTTTATCATTTTTGATCATGTAATTGATTACTCGACTATTCTAGTTTTCCTGAATCACTAGGTATAAAGAGCTAGTTTTTACTTCACTTCCTTCTGAATGAGAGTGTGTAGCCTCAACAGCAGGCAGGGATCCCAAGGGTGTCTGATAGAGCTTCCGTGCTAAGACAAAACATGCTGGGCATTCCTTGGAGATGTTCATTAACAAATGAAATGTTTCAAAGAACATCAAAGCCAATCTCCAGTGAAGCAATAGATGAGAAAAAGCAATGTGTTGATGTAGAGCCTTGGCAGTAAATCACAGGGCTGTCCTCATTGCTTTGATTCAGTGACAATGTGTTAAGAACATTGGTGTAGCAGGATTTGTGTTTAGCAACTCAGTGATTCCCTTGACACCAAAGCTCTGAACCAGTGTAATTGTCCTAATTCACTCAGGCCTGAACATGGTGTGGTATTTGAAGATTCTAGAAAAAGAATATCAATTTTATTTACTCACTCTCTGTTATTGGTAAGTCTGTGATAAACCAACACCAACTAACTGAAAGACTGAGTATTTATATAGCTTAGAAAATAAACATCTGTTTTCTATTTTTTTAGTGTAAAGATATTAGCATTTTATTATCATATTAAATGTACTCAACTAATTAAAATATTCTTTGAAAGAATTATTAGCATCTACTTTTATGAATATTATGTGATAAAAGATTTCCTGGAATGATACTCCACTCTACTCATTCCAGATAGGGAATCCATGACAGACCAAAGCAGGAATACCAACAATATCCAATTTGGTGAACCATGAGTTTTATTGGGATTACTTACAAGTATATGAATGAGGTACTAGTCACAGGAGCAGAAATGATTCAAAGACAGCTGTATCACTAAAGCCCACTTAGCAAGGTAACAGTGTACAAAAGATGTCACTTAGTGCACAGTGCAAGCAGCTCAAAAGGTCATAGAATATCTCTTTCAAGTGACACAGTTGTTCTAAACCTCTTCTAGGCTTCCAGAAGCTATTCTGAGTTTCTTTTATTTATTTTTTTTAACCTCAATACTTACAGAGCTTTTCTATAAGATGGAATATTTTAATCTCTAGGCAGCTATTACAATGAAACTACATGGAACTTGTAGATTTAATATTCTTTTATTGATTTTTAATCGCAAAAGGTTATTGGATTGGAGACAAATATAATAGGTTAAATCTTCTGTGCAAATAAGAACATTCTTGTCTTAATAATCTAATTTTGATGGAAATGTAAAAATTTATTCCCAGGTATCATTTCATGGGTGAGTGATCTGAGAAGTTTTACAGGACCATTTTAACTAGTAGTATATGACTAGGAAGCCATGGCTTCATGTTTTTCATTAAACCCTATAAATTAAAAAGGTGCATATTTTGTTGTCAGAATTTCAAGAGTCGGAGTTTCCATAGTCAACAAATTTAAACCTAAAAGCAACTTACAATTTGTTGTCTGATTTCATAGAGAGAGAAAAATATTTGTCTTGGAATAGATAAAACAATATTAAGAAAAGCACACTAATTATAGTTTCAATACTTGGTTTTCCCAAACTTCTTCTCCTGTTTTCTTGTCTTTACCACTGCATTTTATGCCCTTCATCCTTTATTAGCTTTTATATCAGTAACTTTTATGTCAGAATTCTTTCTCTGATTACACATGATTTCCCAAGTACTGTTTGCCTCTATGGCTCAGTTCTGAACCAGCTTATGATTTCCAAGTTTCTACCTCAGGTATTTTCTGTCTATTAATCCGTGAGCTCAGGCACCTAATCGATTTGTTGGGTAGGTCTACTTGAAAAGTTTGGTGAAAAGCTAAAAGTAATGATGTTTTCTCTTCCAGCCTTTTGTCTAAAAATGTGGATATAACAGTTTGTTATGATCTTAAAGTACAGAAAACATAGCCATAGTGTGTATATGTGCAATCACAGAGAAAAAAAACAAAAGAAGCAGAAGTGAGGAGGAAATAACAACAGTGAGGACACACCTCTGATATTTTTAACATTAAACTTATTTAATCTTTGTGAATTTTATAGACTACTGACCCTGACTACAAACCTAGGCATTAATCAAACTTCCTCACTGTTCACCATCATCCCCTTCAATAGAACTCCAGTGAACTATCCACAACCAATCCTAGATCCAAATCTGTCTAGAATTTCCCCATTTATCTTCCTAGGATTATTTTAGTGTTTATTGAAGTTTCCTCTGCTTTTGATTTTGCATGTTGGTCATTTTTCTGTACATTTGCAAGCATTTGATCATATCTACCCAGACTACTTTAATGCTTTCCTAACCTCCATATAAAAGTCAGCTAAATTCATCATTTTTCTGATTTTGGTTCATCATTTTGGTATTGTCCATAATTATAAATGTAAACCCTCACCTTTAGTGGAGCTTACTGAGTGCTCCACTTCTGAGTGCTCATTTATTTTTCTACCTTTCTTCTTTTTTTCTCTTCCTGGGTGTCAACATCACTGTTTTGTCTTCTGTGTATCTTTAAATTATCATTCAGGTTTCTGGCATATCTTTTACTGCTTTTAAATTTAGTATTCAATTTACCTTCTTTTCATTGAATAATGAATTGCTGACCATGTTTTAAGCAATGAGCTTCACAAGAGCATGTGCTAGAACTGCTCTGCTTATGTCTGTGTCTCTTGCATTAGCACAGTGTCTGATGTACAGCAGCTGGGTACTGAAAGCATTTGCACTATTTGTCTTTTGTAGTTATTTCCTTTTGAATCTAAATGCTATTGTGAATATGCTAATGGAATCCTGTCTGGATACTAATGCTTATAGGACACATTTCTATAGAGAATGGTGTAATGATTTAATTATTTCAAATTGCAGTTTAATTTAGATACTACATTATGTTTCTGTTTACAAAAGCTATCTGGTTTAATGTATTAATTTTCTCATTTATTATTTATGTCTCTTTCAAAAACATAAACCAGACATAAATAGAAATATTATGCGACATAGAGTCATTATCATCTTATATTAATCCCATGTTTTCCCCCTCCAGGAAGCAGAACTTACTCTTGCACTCTATCTTCTTTCAACTCCATACTATCCTGAAATTGGGTCAATCAAGATGCATACTGATATGTAGCCTTTTATTGACAAATCAGAAAAGAGAAATACAAATTTATTATTCTTTATATATTTATTGAAACAATTTCTCAAAAAGTGGTATGGATGGTTGATTTTGTGGACTATTAGTTTTGTGTATATGAAAAAAAATGACTCAACTTCAAAATCTTACATGAGTATGATCTCAGTAAAGTGAAAGCAATCCTTTTTAAGTTCAGCAATGTTACTACTAGGTGTGCAGTCAGAAGACATGAAATCAACATGTCAAATAGATATCTGTGTTCTCCTTAGCTTTTGATAATAGTCAAAACATTCAATTTACATAAATCCCCCAATATATGAAAGAATAAGAAATATATGAGCACAATGAATGCTATTCACTTCCTTAAAGATAAGGTGGTCTTGATCACAACAGGATGAATCAGAAAGATATTAAGTAATAAAAACCAGGTATGGAAATAGAAAAACTGCATAAACCACAAATATGTGCAATCTTAAAAAAGTAACATAAAAATTGGTCTCATATACAGAATAGTTGTTGCTAAATGCTATAATAACTATTAAGCGAAGAAAAATATGGTGAGATGTGAGTAGTAGCATTTTAATTAGATAAGATGTTTAGCATCATGAGATGTCTCAGATCAGCATGGTGCATATGGTTAACGAGGACATAATATATTCTTAAAAATGAGAAAAAGTAAAAGCTATGTGGCCTAATTATCTACTTAAAGCTATTAGTTAACTAGATTTAAGTATTGATCAATTTTCATACACATAAAATTACTGTAGTGTATTATATAAAACATGTCAATTAGAATAGAATCACTAACAATGAAAACAATTCTTAAAACACTTTAATATATCTTTATGTGCTCCCTACTCTCTCTTTCTCTCTTCTTTTTCCTCCCCCACCCTTTCCTTAATAAATTTAATATGGCTTCTTGAAAAAAAAAAGATATCTTTATTTGGAGAGCACATTGATCATATTAAAGATCTAACACATTTTTTAAAAATTACCTTATGTTAAAAAGCTCTTAGACATAAAATGCTATACTATATTTTATTTTTTATTATTTAAATTAAAATCTATTTATTTATTTTATATAATGACTGCAGTTTTCCCTTCCTCCTCTCTTTATTCCCTCTGCTCATCTCTCCTACCCCATCCCCTAATACATTCCTTCTCCACTCCTGTTCAAAACGAGTTAGGCTTTTCATAGTTGTCAATAAAATATGGCATATCTTATTGTCACAGGACTAAGTTTCTCTCATTTTATTAAGGCTAAAAAATGGCAAGCCAGTATGAAAGATAGATTCCCCAAAGCCAGTCAAAGTATTAAGGACAGCTCCTGTTCAAACTGTTAGGAGTCCTCTAAGTAGATCAAGCAGCACAAATTTCACATATATGTAGAGGGCCTAGGTAGAGCCTCCAGTGTAGGCTCTCTGGTTGTGTGACTACTCTGAGATCTTATGAGACCAAGTTAGGGATTTTGCTTTTGTGTGTGTGTATGTGTGTGTGTGTGTGTATGTGTGTGTGTTTTCTTGTAATGACTTTGACCACTCTGGCTTCTACAACCCTTCCTTCCTCTCCAGCAGAATTACCTGAGCTTGCCTGAATGTTTGGCTATGAGTTGTCTGCATCAGTTTCCTTTAGTTACAGGATGAAATTTATCTGATGACAATTAGGGTAGTCACCAATGTATGAATATAGCAGAATATCATTTGGCATTACTATATTGTCTTTTATTTTCTCCAATCATGTTTAGTTCAATTAGGTCTCTGGGCCATCCAGCTTCTATGTCCTGGTACTCCAGGTAGTTTCTGCAGACGGTCTACTCTAGCGATAATGTTGGAGGCATGCCTAGTCATTGGTTTGTCACTTCACAATATCTGTGGCACCCTTACCCCCACATATTGCATAGGCAGGACAGAATGTACGTGACCTAATTCCTCAACTAAAAGAAATGTCTGGTCACAAGAGATGGCCAGTTGAGGCTAGGTATCCACTATTCCCAGGAAACTTAGTTGGGATCCTCCTTGTAGATTTATTGGAGTTTCCATTGCAACATTTTTCTACTTAACAATGAAATGACCCCCCTCCAGTGATCGCTTGAAGTGCTTTCCCTCTTCATCTTTCCCTACCAGATCCCTCATGTTTCCATCTTCACCTTTCCCCAGCCCATCTACAAACTATTTTCCATTCCCAGGGAGATCCAAGTTTTTCCCTTTGAGACCTCCTTGTTACCTAGCTTCTCTGAGTCTGTGTATAGTAGCATGGTTATTCCTTATTTTACATATAATATTCACTTATAATTCAGTACATCCAATATTTGTCTTTCTGGGTCTGGGTTTCATCAATCAGGACAAATTCTTTTTCCAGTTCCAGGCATTTAACTACAAATTTCATGATGTCATTAGTTTTAACAGTTGAGTAATACTCTCCTGTATAAATGTATACTTTCGTTATTCATTTTTTCAGTTGAAGGACGTCTAGGTTGTGTTCAGGTTCTGGCTATTACAAATAAAGCTGCTATAAACAAAGTTGAACAAGAATTGTAGTGGTATGACTGAGCATCTTTTGGGTATATTTTCAAAAGTGATATAGCTAGATCTTGAAGTAGATCCATTCCTAATTTTCTGAGAAGCCAACATACTGATTTTCACAGTGGCTGTACTAGTTTCTACTCTTACCATCAATGGGGTTGAAGTGGGCAATATTCTCTTTTCTCTATATCCTCTCCAGCTTGAGATGCCAGCTGTGTCTTCATCCTAACCATTTTGATAGGTATAAGATAAAATTCCAGAGTCAATTTTGATTTGTATTTTCCTAATTGCCAAGGATGTTGAACATTTTTTAAAGTAATTAATTTATTTTTTAAAGATTAAACACAATTGGCAAATTCTTAACCAAATTAAACAAAAGTGTGAAAACCTAATTCAATAAAACTAGAAATTGAAAGACAAATATTATAACAGATATGAATGAAATTCCAGAAAATCATATGGACATACAATATAAATTTGTTTCGATAAATTGAAGATCCTGAGAAAAAACTGGTGAGTTTTTAGATAGCAAAATTAAACCTAAAGTCAATGAGTGATTTTAACAAACGCATACTTTGTATACTTGAGATACTAATAAAATACTCCATACTAAAAATAAAAAAACAGCAATAACAGAAACAAATACAAGAAAATATGGACTTACTACAGAATTCTATTATAACTTAAAAAACTAAGACAAATACATATCATATAATTTCCTAAAACTTAAGTAAACAAAGCCTTTAAAAGTTACAAACCAATGAAACCCTGATATTAATCATAGTAATTCTTTTTTATTTTTTATATTTTTATGGTTTTATTATTTTGTGTTTTTGCATCATGCACCTCATCAAACTCAGATATCAGACCTCTCAGAATCATGCCCACACTTATGTTCTTCCTATTTATAAAACTGCAGAATCATAGTACTCATTTAATTACTAGAACACAATTAAAGTCACTGTGGCCAGACTCTTAAAGAAAACAAGTCTTTCCTTACCAACACCTCTGCCAGAACCATCAATGCAAAAGTGAGGCATTTGTATTTAGCTTTGTTTTAGCCTTGAGTTCTTGTGTACAATGACAACTATCTCATTTTTTTAAGTCCCCTAATGAGTGAGTGCACCCCCTGCTTCTCTTTCTGGAATTGTGATACCTCACTCAGGAGGATATGCTCCATATCCATCCTCCAAATTTTAGGATATCATTTTTTCTTACTGCTGAGTAGTACTCCATTGTGTAGACGTACCACAGTTTGTTAATCCATTCTTCAGTTGAGGGGCATCTAGGTTGTTTCCAGGTTCTTGCTATTACGAATAATGCTGCTATGAACATAGTTGAGCTAATGTTTTTGGAGTGTGAATGTGCATCTTTAGGGTATATGCCCAGTAGTGGTATTGCTGAATCTTTGGAGAGATTAATTTCCAGTTTTCTGAGAAACTACCATACTGCATTTCAGAGTGGCTGAACAAGCTTACACTCCCACCAACAATGGAAGAATGTTCCAGTAGCTCTGCATCATCTCCAGCATAGGCTGTCATCTCTGTTTTGAATCTTAGCCATTATGAAGGATGTAAAATGGTATCTCAATGTTGTTTTGATTTGCATTTCTCTAATGGCTAAAGATGTTGAGCACTTTTTCATGAGCCTTTCAGCCATTTTTACTTCTGCTGAGAATTCCCTTTTTACCTCTGAACCCCATTTTTTAATTGTGCTTTCAAGGGTTTTAGGCTCTAGTTTCTTGAGTTCTCTATATATTTTAGAAATCAATCTATATATTTTAGAGATCAATCCTCTGTTGCTTGTAGGGTTGGTAAAAATATTTTCCCCTTCTGTTGGCTGTTGTTTTGGCGTATTGATAGTGTCCTTGGCCTTACAGAAGCTTCTCATTTTCAGTAGGTCCCACTTATTGATTGTTGTTCTTAGTGTCTGTGCTACTGGTGTTATATTTAGGAAGTGGTCACAAGTACCAATGTTTTGGAGGAAATTTCTCACTTTCTTTTCTACCAAGTTCATTGTGGCTGAGTTTAGGTTGAGGTCTTTGATCCACTTGGATTTAAGTTTTGTGCAAGGTAATACATTTGGATCTATTTTCACTTTTCTACACACTACCATCCAGCTATGCCAATACCATTTGTTTAGATATTATCTTTCTTCCATTGAATAATTTTGGCCACTGTCAAAATCAAATGATCATAGGTGTGTGGGTTAATGTGTGTGTCTTTGATTTTATTCCATTCATCCACAAGTCTGTTTTTATGCCAGTACCAAGTTGTTTTATTACTGTGGCTCTATAGTACAATTTGAAGTCAGGGATGATGATGCCTTCTGAGGTTCTTTTGTTGAACACAATTGTTTTGGCAATCCTGGCTTTCCTGTTATTCCAAATAAGGTTCAGTATTGTTCTTTCAAGGTCTGTAAAATATTGTGTTGAGATTTTGATGGGAAGGTCAGTGAATCTATAGATTGCTTTTGGTAAGATTGCCATATTTAATATGTTGATCCTACCTATCCAGGAACACAGGAGATCTTTCTATTTTTCTAATATCCTCTTCAATTTCTTTCTTCAGAGGTTAAAAATTTTTGTCAAACAGATCTGATATTTCTTTGATTATAGTTACACCAAGGTATTTACTGCTATTTGCAGCTTTTTATAACAGGTGATGTTTCCTTTATTTCTTTTTTAGCCCTTTTATCTTTAGTGTATAGGAGGGCTACTGATTTCTTTGAGTTAATCTTGTATCCTGCTACATTACTGAAGGTGTTTATCAGCTGTAGAAGTTTTCTGGTAAAATTTTGTGGGTCACTTATGTATACAATCATGTCATCTGCAAATAGAGATATTTGACCTCTCCTTTCCAATTTTTATCCCCTTTATCTCCTTGTTTTCTCTTGTTAATTTAGCTAAAACTTTGAGAACTATGATAAATAGATAAGAGGGGAGGGGGCAGCCTTTTCTAGTTCCTCATTTAAGTGAGATTGCTTTGAATTTTTCTCCATTTAGTTTGATGTTTTGCCATTGGCTTTGGCAAATAGCCTTTATTATATTTAGGCATATTCTCTATATTCTTGATCTCTCCAGGACTTTTATCATGACAGCATGTTGGATTTTGTCAAAGGCTTTTTCCTTATCTAAGGAAATGATCATGTGTTTTTTTCCCCTTCAATTTGTTTATATGATGGATTACATTTACAGTTTTCTGTATGTTGAACCATCCTTGCATTTCTGGAATGAAGCCTACTTGATCATGGTGAATAACATTTTTTATATGTTCTTGGATTTGGTTTGCCAGAATTTTGTTGAGAATTTTTGCATCAATATTCATAAGGTCTATAATTCTCTTTCTTTGTTTCATCTTTGAGTGGCTTGAATATCAAGGTTATTGTGGCCTCATAAAAATAGTTTGGCATTGTTCCTTTGTTTTCTACTTTATGCAAGAGTTTGAGGAGTATTGGTATTAGCTCTTCTTTGAATGTCTGGTAGAATTGCACTGAAACCATCTGGACCTGGGCTTTTTTATTTGGGAGACCGTTAATGACAGCTTCACTTTCTTTTGGTGTTATAAGACTGTTTAGGTCTTAATGTGATCTTGATTTAATTTTGGTAAATGTTACCTGTCCAGAAAGCTGTCCATTTCTTCTAGCTTCTCCATAATTTTGTGGAATATAGATTTTCCAAGTATGATCTGATAATTCTCTGAATTTTCTGGGGGTCTGTTGTTATGTTCTCCTTTTCATTTCTGATTTTGTTGATTTGGACACTCTCTGCTTCTTGGTTAGTTTGGATAAGGATTTGTCTATCTTATTAACTTTCTCAAAGAACCAACTCTTTGATTCATTGATTCTTTGTATTGTTCTTTATGTTTCAGTTGTGTTGATTTCATCTCTAAGTTTATTTTCTGCCATATATTCCTTCTAGGTGCGCTTGCTAATTGTTCTAGGACCCTCAGCTGTGATGATAATTCTCTGGTGTGGGATATTTCAAGTCTTTTCATGTAGGCATCTAGTTCTATGAATTTTCCCTTAAGACTGCTTTCATTATATCCCACAATTTGGGTATATCTTGGATTCATTTTCATTAAATTTTAGAAAAACTTTAATTTCTTTCTTAATTTCTTTTTTGACCCAGAGGTGGTTCAGTTGAGTCATGTTTAGTTTCCATGAGATGGTAGGCTTTCTGTGATTCTTGATGTTGTTGAACTCTAACATTAGACCATGGTGATCTGAAATGGTACAAGATATTATACACATTTTTCGTACTTGTTGATACTTGCTTTATGGCTAGTGTGTGGGCAATTTTAGAGAAAGTTCCATGGGGTGCTGAGAAATATGTATATTCCTTTTTGTCGTACCAGTATGTCATCATTTAACTACTATGTTTTGAAAGTGCATTGCTTTCTCTCAACTAGAAATGTTGTGGGTTTCCTCTTCTCTCTAGAACACAAAAGTGAGATAACAGCTATATTAACTAAGTGTTTTATAAATCCTATCATACTATTAGGTTAAACAAACTAGTCTTTAAACTAGATGCCTGTTTAATATTTTACTCATATTGTTTTATATACAGAATATTTTTTTTAATCTTCATGATCATGCTTTAACAGGAAAACAAACAAACAAATGAATAGCATCTTGAAAATTAGTACGCCTGGCTCAATGTTAGTTTGAATCTTGTATTATTATGGTCCATATTTCATAACTTTATTTATTCAGAAATTCAAAATTAATATTGCTTAAAGATACAGGCCGTAATAGTTTAAGGAAAGAAATGTTATATGAAACAATATTACAAATGAATCTTTGTTTGTAAAATGTTTAAGTTTATTTTTGCTGATTTAAAAATATATTATTTTCTAGGCTACATAGTTATAAAGCTTACTTGACTTTCATTTATTACTACATTTCTATGTTCATTAGTCTCACAGTAAATTTTATTAAATTTTTAGTCATAGATACTCATTGTATCTCTTTGTAGTTCAATTAATTTCAAAAGTACAAAGGCGTAAAGATAAACTTTGTTCTCTCCTGCATAAAAGATAAATACAACATATGATTAATTAGATATGGATATTATACTCAATAGTAACATAGGATGACTGTTATATTTTCAGAAGTTCATTATTCAAAATGAAGGAAAATGAAGGTCTATCTGGTGAGTACAGTTAGAAGGTTGGAAGAAGGAGAGAATATTGGAGAATAGCTATGCAAAGGAAACATTAAGGTATTTATGGGTAGAAAACCAACAAGAAAGACTGTAACTTGAGTCATGACACTCTGGAAATGGTTCAAAGACCACTGCATCTTTTAAGATACAACATCATGATTTGAAATGATTAAGATGTTTTAGGATGGTTCTCTCAGACTCTGAAACCCATATGCTGTAAAATGTTGAATAAATTCTGAATAATTTTGTTGCATTAATTAATTAATTTTAAAATAAGTTTGTCAAACTTTTTTGTTTTAAATAAAAAACACATTTTATGCTGTCATTTGTTATATTCTGACTACTTTTAAAAATACCTTCTTGTTTTTTGGGGGGTGGTAGTGATTCTCATGCCACTAATATCATTTCTCTAACATTCTGCCTTAATTCTCTGTATACTGCTATTATTTCTGGTTCTCCTTAAATTTAGCTTGTACATCATTCCCTCTTTTTATGTTGTCGTTCAGATAGGAAACCAAACAATCGAGATGTATAGCATTATTAATTTATCCTACCATGTAAAATGCCATTACCTCCTGGTCCCTGTTTACTTCCAGTTAACTTTCTCACTGACACTGACATTGGATAAAAATAGATATAAAAGGCTTTATATCTATTTGGGTTTTTAATTCATAATTTTCTCAGGAAGTATAAAGATATAGTGAGTAAATATCAAGAGTTATTTAGCACACCTTGATTATTACTATTTGGATGTATTTTTAAAAATATATTGTATAAATGATATTGTGGTATGTTAACTTATATTTGGTTTGAAAATATTCTATTGTTTTTAATATTTACAGAGAAATAGTATGAAAATTTTTTCTCATGTACCTAAAGATCACTACAATCATAGACTCCTTTATGTAAATGAATGAATACAGTCAATTAATATTAGAATGGTGGTTTGACAATTTACTTAATTTTGCCATTCTTCTTGTCTTTGGTTTTATTAGTTCTTATTGCTTTTATTTGTCTGAAGTTACTGATGTTAATAGACAAGTCTTTTAAACAACTATTTTTAACTCTGATAGATATTAGTCTAATTGCAATTAGATATTCTGTTTTAATTTGTACATGATAATATAGTAAAAAGTTTGTTTCAGCTATGTTATTAAATCAAATTTTGTATCTCTGTTTTATTACATAGTGGATTATTGTATTTGTTGTCAACAACACACTAATGAAATGGGTATTGTTAGAGTCAATCAAGCAATCAAAATAGCTCATAGACATAATGAAAAAATGTCAAAAAATTTAAAATTAATTTGATGAAATACTGAAGAAACCTTAAAATAAGCAAGCCCAAGATATTTTTCCTGTGGCATTAAAACAATAGTTAATAAATACATTTTAAAACTGTGTACTAGATGAAGGCCTCCCAAATACAAGAAAATTCCTCAACCATTGGGGTATATCTCAGTCAACATTTTTTTCCTAAATTATCATTATATCATTTAAACCAGTTCATGTATTGTTAACATACTTGATGCTTTCAGTTAGTACAATTAATAATTTTAATCTTCTGATAAATATTTGTCAAGAATATTTTGACTTTTTTTGTTAAAAAGTGATATTTCCAAAACAATTCTTAACAATAAACTTCTGGAGGCATTGCCTTCTCTAACTTAAAGCTGTACTATAGAACTATAATAATAAAAACAGCTTGGTATTGCCCCAAAAATAGACTTGTAGATCAATGGAATCATATTGACATTTATACTTCTGTGACATTAATCCACACAAATATAAACACCTGAAGGTTTTATTTTATTTTTGTAACAAAGAAGATATAATACACACCAGAAAAAGGAGCATCTTCAATAAATGGTGCTGTTATAACAGGATGTCAACATGTAGAGAATGCAAATGGATACATATTTACTACTGTGCACAAAACTCAAGTTCAAGTAAAGCAAAAATGTCAACATAAATGCAATTACATTGAACCAGAAAGAAGAGAATGTAGAAAATAACCTTGACCACAAAAAAATAGGAGACCTTTTTCTAAATATTACATCAGCAGCAGATATACTAAGAGCAATAATTAATAAATGAGACTTCCTAAAACTTAGAACCTTCTGAAAGGCAAAGGACATGGTCAATAAGCAAAAACTTCAGGCTAAAGAATGGGAAAAAAATCTTTGCCAACCATACATCTCACAGAGGATTGATCTCTAAAATACTTAAAGAACTCAAGTAACTAGACATCAAATACCAAATAATCCAATTAAAAATGGAGTAAAACAAAGAATTCTCAACAGAAGAATTTTAAATGCTTTAAAAACACTAAAAGAATTGATCAACATCCTTAACCATCAGGGAAAATCAAATCAAAACAATTCTGAGATATCATCTTACACCTGTCAGAATGGCTAAGATAAAAAAAAAAATGCTGATGACAACCTATGATGGAAGGAATGTGGAGAAAGAAGAATATTCCTCCATTGCTGGTGGGATTGTAAATTTGTACAATCACCTTGAAAATCAGTATAGTGGTTGCTCAGAAAGCTGGGAATAAATCTACTTCATTATCTAGCAATACTGCTCTTGAGCATATACCGAGAAAGCACACATTCATACAACAAGGATATTTACTCAACCATGTTCATCACAGCATATATAATGCCAGAATCTCAAACCAAGCTATGTGTCCCTATACTAAAGAATGGATAAAATATATGGTACATTTACCCAATAAAGTATTATGTGGCAGGAAAAAAAAATGACATCATGAAATTTGCAAGCAAGTGGATGGAACTGCAGAAAACCATTCTGGGTGAGGTAACCCAGACCAAGAAAGACAGCTGTGTGACTTGGGTAGTTTGTGTGGCCTCCAGGAGTGGAACCAGGAGTTATTCCTAGTG
The DNA here is from genome assembly GCA_004025045.1 of Sigmodon hispidus. Classification (NCBI taxonomy): domain Eukaryota; kingdom Metazoa; phylum Chordata; class Mammalia; order Rodentia; family Cricetidae; genus Sigmodon; species Sigmodon hispidus. The sequence continues at coordinate 81,573 of PVIH01000484.1, forward strand.
CATGAACTGGCTTTTTGAAGCCTATTGTCTATAGAGAAATACCTTGCTCAGCCTTATACAGGGAGGAGGGAATTGGCTCTGCTTCAGTTTGATGTGCCAGACTTTGTTAACCTCATGGGAGGCCTGAGTCTCTCTTAGGAGAGGCTGGAAGTGGGTTGGGGGGAAGCTGGGAAGTGAGTGGGGAGAGGGGAAGGAGAGGGAATAGAGGTTGGTATGTAAAAGGAAAAAATAAATAAATTAATTAATTAAAAGAAATTTTTAAGAAAGACTAGCAGTCTTGAAAAAGATCACAAGCATTAGGATTTAAAAGTTAATAGTTCTTTTTCAAAAGCTGATTATGACATTTTCATTTTTTTCTTTTATGAGAAATTGCTATATGGTAAAATAAGGAAGTTCTAAACATAACTCAATAGGAACAAGAAAGCATGTGTGCATCATAATTTTGTTTATAACACTTTTCTGAAACTTATTTTCTGAATAGATTCTAATCATAATTTTAGTTTTGCTATGGATAAACTATCAATCTTTGTAGATATTTGGAATTAGTGCTTTCATAATATTTTAGGGATATACATGCATATGATATTTTTATTTTGGTTGCTGAATACTCCCAGATCTTAACTTATAAAAACTCATATTCTGTTAACACCAGAAAAAATAAATTTTCTTTCATGATATTGAAAGCATTAAATATAAACAATATTGATACATATACATTTTTAAATATAAGAAGTTGATTTGAGCTGCAAACAAAAGATAATTGAATGTATTGGAGATCAGCAGGCAGTCCCGAGAATACTTCTTGATATTTACTCTTCTATAGATCTACAGCAGTTCCAAATATAGTAACAATCAGACAAGATTGAACAGGATCTAAATTATTAAGACAAGTGTATGCTTGCTGGAGATTTCATTAACAACCCACTTGATATAGTATGGCTCATAGACATTGGAAAAAGCTTCATGTTACATTAAAAAAAAAAGGTATCTCAATAGACTGTTTTTACTGGGAAAAATTTAATTAGCTAGGAATAATTACATTCATTTAATTGAACTTTTAATTGAAAATCTGATGGTATTTTTTAGTCTGATTCACAGCTGTCTCTTAATCATAAATACCTTAAAATGCAAGAGTTTTCCCACATGGTATCTGAAAACCATCTAAATAGCTTGGAATTGGTGTATAAAAGTTTAAAAATATTTAGAAATTATTATTTTTAAATAAGAATATTTAGAAATATAAAGAAATATTTAGAAATTATTTATATATTAGAAAATATTTAGAAACTAAACAGCAGATAGCATCTTCTGCTTCAGAATGGTGAATATAAAATATGTCAGGAAAAATTAAATTGGCAATATTAATAAAATTCTTAGAAAGAATTCAAGTGTCACTTTCAAAATGTTAATGATTATAAGTGTAAACCACATGCACTGTATTTTATTACTTATAAAACTCTAAAAGCTCTAAAACAATGCTGTTTCCAAAATTATCTTGTGTCTTTTTAAGGACAGTGGCTTTCACCACATTATTTAGAAAGATTAAAAATTCCAAAATGTAGAAGCATAAAGGACCATGAAAATTCTTTTTTTCTCCTCTTCCTCCACCTTTTCTCCTTTTTCCTTGTCCTCCTTCTTCATTATTATTACCATTATTGTATTGTATATATTTATATATCTTTTTTATTATTATTTTTATGAACAAAGAAGTCACACTTTCTATCCTTGTATATCCTTATTTAAGGTCTCTTCCCCCTCCCACCACATCAGGTCATTCTTTCTTCTCCACATCTCCCCATCCCCTCCCTGGGCAGGATGCTTAGTTTGGTCTCCACTCCTGACATATGCAGTTTTGTCCCCCCTCCCTCAAGAGTGAGTCAGGTGTTCCCATAGTTGGAGTGGGATCCAAAGGGTCAGTCCAGGGTGTTTCTGATCCCAAGCTGTTCAGTGTTTGTGGTTTGCAGCTTGGGCATGCTTTTTTTTCTTGTTTGTTTGTTTGTTTGTTTAGAGTCCACTAATGAGTGAGTACATCTCCTGCTTATCTTTCTGAGTTTGTGATACCTCGCTCAGGAGGATATTCTCCAAGTCCATCCATTTACTTGCAAATTTTAGGATAGGATATCATTTTTTCTTACTGCTGAGTATTTATATATCTTTATTCAACTTGAAGAAATCATCTTTACCATTTATTGAGAACCAGCTAGTCCACATTCACAGTTCTATTATACTGTATAAAACCATTGTTTTAGAGGTAGTTACTCAAATTCATGAACTCAAAGGAACACCAATTAAATGGATCAGTTGTTATTTATTCAGAATATTTATTTAGGGTCAGGAACTTCTCACATAAAGCTAAAGAAGCAGCACCATGTAAACTCAGCATTCCCACATGATCTTTACATCTTGGCTGAATCAAATTCTCTTTTTATGTGATTAAATACATTCTATTCTTTCCCTCTTTTCATTTTTTATGTTTTCTTAACTTGTCTCTAGTTTATTTTAGGCCTTGTGGATACCAAATTCTGTAGGAGTAAAGACAAAATATATATCTTTATTTCAGATCTCATTTTTAAAAATAATTACTGCAATATCTTGTAATTTCATGTATCTCCATATGCAATATGGAGATTTCATTGATTAGATAAAAAAGGATGTGTGTGTAAAAAGATATAAAATATTGGAATACTAGGAAATGGGTAGTAAACAACAGATACTACTTTTATCTGTCAGAGTATCAGGGAGTAGAAGAGTTTTAATATGGGAAATTTTAGTAGTGCTACAAAATAAGAAACCACAGAACATACAGAACATGTTTTATTGGTGGAGGATGGATTGAGAAGAATATATGTATAGACATGGGAAAAGAAAAATGAACCATACCTTTCTTAATTACCAAATGTTTATTAAATGTTAATATGAAAAATTATTTAATAGGCATATGGCAAAAGATTTAGTGTGACAAAGTTCCCTATCACCTACATGTGTGGCTTTACTGCAAACATAAATGCATGAATAAACCCTTTTATACTTACATTGCTTTTTCTCACAGTATTTTATCACAGGAAAATAAAATTAAACGGGAACAGACACCTTTAGTCAACCTAATCAATTCCCCGTCAGACAACAATATCAAGGGTCACACTTGACTAGGGTCACATTGATGGTAAAAAGTTATCTGCCCAAATTGATTCATTACTATATATTTTAATATATAGGCTATATATTATATACATATATTATATATCAGAAAGTATAATAGTTTACTGTGTTTCTTTATTCTTAGATGACACATACTGCATTTTGAGAATTTTTTTAGCTCTTACTTCAGTTGAATTATATTATCATGGACATACTTCATTTTATAGGAATATAATTTTTATGAAAATGCCCTCTGGCTCCTCCCTTTCAAAATCCATACCTATTTATCCCTATGGTTGTGCAGGAGAGTTGCAACATTGTCCTTTCTAAACATGCTCCTGATTTAGGCTAGTGTCCACCTTGAAGTGATTACCAGCCTTCTGGTGATCAACAACAGTATCCAATGACACCTGCTATATGCCATTTGCCAGAAGCTATGGAAACTGCTTTAATATATCACCTCATTCAGCCTGTGTTGTCCACGCAGCTGCTGGTAAAGAACTCTTTTCAGCGTGGGACAAAAAGCTGGCAGGAGAGCACATACAATGGCAGCTGCAGAGTTACTGGGAGAATTGTTTTTGCAATTGGTTTCTGATTGGTTCTGAAGGCAGTTCCTCACCATTCGCTCACTTCACTTAGCAAGCATCATTGTGAAGGACAGAGAGCTGGGTGCAGTGTGCCAGCTGAGAGCACTGACTTGCCATTCCTGTGTGCACCCTTTTGTTGTCAGAGAGGTGGGTATTTCTCAGTCCTGTTACAAATTCTGCTGACTGTGCACTAGAGCACCAAAGGCATATATCCTCCTCTTTATCCATCACACCTAATATCCATTTCTTCTAAATGAACAATCAACATTTGCAATTACTTTTCAATTGAAACTATCTAGTTTTTAAGGTGATTATTTTTTTTCTCTCACAAAGCAGTGCTTTGTAAAATTTTGCTTTAACATCTAAGTAAAAAACACAAATGGCGAACAGAATTACTTGAAATTGTGATTATTTATTTCATTTAAATGGCCAAGTAAATCAAAGTAAGAATCCATAGACTTATCTTCCATTTCCTGGATGAGGCAGCTCTCTGTGCTGTGCATTTTACCTCAGATGGAATTTTAGAAATGAGCAAAATCTTAAACGTAGGAGTTCCAGAATGGATCTGCCACCTGCTAGCTAGCTTCAGATCTCAGAGGAGACATGCCTGTACTTATTTAATGGAAAGATAAATGTGTTCACAGAACTGTTACTATAAATTCATTTGGAATTGGGACAGAGGTTGCACTTATATTCCTCCCAGGCTAGAGCTGCTGGCAGATTTGGTTCACAGTACCTTTGGGAGGCAATGCATTCTGTAGAGATGGCAAAGTGTGATTGTTATTCAGAGTGCCCCAAGACCTATTTCTTTTACTATTAATGCATTTTTTTGCCAGAACCTATTTATTTAATTTTAAAATGCTATTGTACATGTACTATATGCAAAGCAGCGGTCTACAAAGTTGTTGTGATTGTCCAGAAGTGATTCTTATCTAAAAAGTAAGCCAAGAAGAAGAGATTAATGTAAATATATCATTCAGAACATTGGGTGACTTTTAGCATTTGGCACAGAACGAGAGTATTCATGTGAACACACATTTTAAAATTATTTAAAAATACCTCCTTTAAAAAGACTGTGCCTCAGTTTCATTTCTGTTGTCGTTTGTTCATCAGAGACAGCTTTTGACATAGCCTTGGCTTCCTTAAACCTCACCATGCAGATCAGGCTGATCTAGGACTCAGAGGTCTGCCTGCCTCTGCCTCGTTAGTGCTGGCGTTAAAAGCATATGTTCACTGATCCTGCCCTCATTTTTCTCTGCTAAAATTTAATAGGAATGTTCCAAGGCCATTATTTCTGGGGCACAATTTTTTTTAAACCATGGGGAGTAAAAATATAATTTATGAACTTTTACTAAAAGAAATCTTTGTAATATTTTAGAATTTCTTTGAGTATTCTCTTCATGTATATATGTCAGATTTGTTGGACTCCATTTTTATTGAAAACAATTCTATTGTTTAAATTTTGTTGGGGGGCATAACTGTGTCAGAGTGTCTATTTCAGAATTTATAAAAAGGATTATCACCAGACTAGATCATAGACATGCTTAGTATTTACAGCTTAGTAGTCTTTCTATTAATAAAATTCATATACATAAACATTTTAAAAGGTTAATGCATTATGTTTATATGTCAGTGTATATTTAAAATATAAATGAGTAGTAAGAATGCCATGTAAGATCACAGTAAGAACATTTAATACAGAGTTGGATTTTTATTAAAATGAATAAAAAGCTACTTGGATGTTAGAAACCAATCCCAAAATGTATGTTTGTGCTCCTCTACACAAACCATCACTCATTATCTTAGTGGTGACTAAATACAAGATAGTGGAAGCTTCATAATTTAAATGCTTAAATGCAGCCTAATGGATCCTCCTCACCCCTGTTTTTATCACTTGAAGAAAGAGGAAAAATTAAAATGAACTCATATTGAGGGAAAATCAGGCATTAGTAGTCAACTGTGTTTTTAGAAAGATGACACAGTAAACAATGAAGTAAAGATAAACACTTGAACAAGTGGGCTAGCAAAATGGACAGTCATTCATAAAGTGAGACTGGAAGATTCTCCCTCACTGGTTACCAATTAGCTATACATTAAGCTACTAAGAGAAGCAGCAACAAAAATTCCATTAGAATGAATAATATTTTTTTAAAAAAGAAAAGAACAGAGACAAACATGAAAATGCACAAATGAAATTATATAAAAATAAAATGTTCAGTGAATGAAACTACTAACAAAATGACACTTACAGCAAAGGAAACAGTAGATAATCTAAAAGGAAAGAAGATAATTGCAAACTATGCATTTGTAAGGATATATATGAGGACTTCCAACACTTCATTTTGGACTGAAAAGCTAGGAACATGGTTTAAAGATAAAGCAAAGCTAGATGAATCAATTGGCACATGAAAAGTGTGCCAATTTTCTTAACAACCAGAGAAGTAGAAATCAGAGTGACAATGGCATGCTATCAATTGCAGTAAGAGTTGCTACTCTCCAAAGACAAAAGATACAGTTGCAGGCGAAGACAATAAGAAAGTAAAGACCTTGTACACTGTTGTGGACACTTAAATTTGTGTAAAACTATGAAAAGCAGAAAGAAAGCTGCACAATGGTTTAAAATACAGCCATGGTTTAACCTAGCAGTCACTCATATTTTGGGGAGTTCTGTGACAAATAACCACTTTGGACTCTGTTATCTTTGGAAAGTAAATTTTTGAGGTGTAATTTAAGTTAAATAAAATTTTTCCTAATTTAATTTTTATTACATGTCATAAAAATTCTTAAATAGTATTTTGGAGTTAAACTCAAAAGATAACATTTAGAATCACACTACACTGGAGTATATAAACCACTTTCATACACAAAATATTTACTTACTAAATTCATATGATTTAGTTGGAAAAATTCAGAGTTATTTGTGCCCTGAATATTCAAGTACAGTCACACATTTGTGTAGAATTATGAATGTGTAACTCTTATGTAAAAGCTAAATCACCTGTTCACTTTGCAATTCATAAAAGTAGAAGGAAGTACAGAAAGAACACGCTTCACTACCGGGGTTCATATCAGGAGAAGAAAGTGAAGAGTAGGAAATTAATTTTCAAATCCAGTAAGTCAAGGGAGAGGCCATACATCACTGCTATTTCAAGCATCTATCAACTAGAACGGGAACTACCTTGAGTACATACTTTAGACTGTATTCAGCTCTGGAGCTTTATGATTCTCTCTAAATTAAATTTCTAGAATACAAAAAAAATCTATCAGTCCGAATTGTGTCTTCCAACCCTTTTAAAATGTAGAGTATGATTCTATTTATTTCAGTGAACTTTTGCTATCATCTTACATACAAGTGGCATGAAAGATCTTTCTTGTCCGGCTATATTTTAATGAATCACTGTCAGTTTTCCAGCATTCAATGTGATGTGATCTGCTGACTTATGATAAATAGACTTTTTGACACTATACTCTATTACTTCTAAGCAAAATCATTTAGCCTTTTTTAAATCATGAAAGATCTTCAATTTCATCAGATGTGGATTCTGCATCTGTTGAGAAGATCGTATGACTTGTCATTATTTCTGTTGGTGTATCATAGCAAGGCATCATGTTTCTTGACCAATGTGCATTCAACCATCCATGTAAATACTTGAAACCCTGAGGTAAATTCATAGTGATTAGTTGAATAAGAGTTACTGTGCATGTGTGTGTGTGTGTGTGTGTGTGTGTGTGTTATACATGTTTAGTGTATGTGTGCTTATTTGTGCAGAGGCTAAAGATCAATTTTGAGTATTGTCCTCCATTATGGTTCACCTCCTTCTTGGGAAAAGGTAATTTTACAAACATGAGACTCATCCTCAATTATCCTTTAGTGCACTCTTAGCACTAAAAACTCTGTTTACTAGTATTTTCTAGAGTATTTGTTTTCTTATGTTCGTCAATAGTATTGGCTTTCAACTCTCTGTGTAATGTCCTGGTCATGTATTGGTATGAGGGTAATTATTACTTCAGAATATGAGTCTGGAAGATTTTTCTTCTGTTTTTGAATTCATGGTAAAATTTAGCAGAGGAAGCCGCCTTGTTCTGAGATTTCCCTTGATGGGATCTTTTAAAACAATTTCATATAGTGATAAAAAATAGTCATGTTTTCAGTTCTCTATGATTCAAGAATTAAATCATAAAAGTGTCTAAGCCTAAGTCACCATCTCAACCAGCCCTGCCATTTCTGGGCTGTCAGTATATCTTTGGTTTAACTTCGGCCTCTTTTGGAAAATTGGAGCTGAAAAAACTAGCTCTTATTTATTTGTACTTCGAGACCCAAAGAAGCACAAGGTATGTTTGGTATCATACATTCTTTGAGTAATGATCATGAAACATGCAACGTCATTAAAATGAACACCAAATAAAGGCAAAGATGCCAGTCTATCATTACATTTATTACCTTTTGGGCTTGTGGCAGGATACAATATTTCCAATAACAGCAGTTCCAAATGCCAGTTTTTCACTTCCAGGTTTATATTTTGCTTATTTCCACTCTGATATTTATTATCTGTCTTGTTAATTTGCTGTTTGGTTAGTTACTGTGTCTTCATTTCCTTGAGGTACAGCACTAGGTTGCTCATGTAAATTTGTTTGGTTTTTATTTCTCATATTCCTATCTGGATTTACTGTTTGTTTGGGGATGAGTTATTTTCACTGTGTTTGTATAGTTTCCAACCAAAGACTTTGTTATTATCTGTTTCTGTTTTTATTATAATAGGACTTGAAAAGATACTTTAACAGAATTTCAGTTGTTAAAATACCTTTAAAATTAATGTTAATAGTCTTTATTCTTACTTGTGATTTTATTCCTTAAACCAGATTCTGATATATTAGTTTATTTTCCCATTGGTCCTACAAAGTTTTTGAGAAAAGCTGTTTATGAAAAAGTATGTTTTGATTCACAGGGACAGGATAGAGGAGTTCTAGCATTGTGAGACTTTTAGTTGAGGGTGATTCTTTCTCTTTTTATTCAGCCAGAGATGCTAGCCTGGGGGATGAGCCCTTGTGTTCAGGTTAGTTCTTAGTTCTTCAGTTAAGCTTCTCCAGAAATGGCCTCCTCCCAGAAACCTACCTTCAAGGTGACTCTAATGCACGCAATTTGACAAGACTGACTTCACATCAGGATATGGAATTTGAATTTAGAAAAGAGAATGGATAGTTTAAGGAGCCTTTCTGTGGTGAGGCTGTGAAACTTGCCTGTCAGCAATACTTGAAAGATTGTCTAAAATTTCCTTACATTTTGGAAAAAAATACACTTTTCAAATTTGGCAGTTACTTTTAGGTCTAGTGGTATGAATTACCAAATGCATCTTTAAGATGTTAACTCAGATTAAAACTAAATAGTGTAATTGTTAAAGCTCATATTGTATTTATGTATCAAATTTACCCCTTTAGTTATTAGAAATGTGAAATTTTCCATCTCTTGTTTATAAAATTGAAATTTGTTAATATAAGACAAAATGACTACTCTTAAGTTTTGTCAGTGCTCTGTGCTGTTCAGACTTCTCACTTCCTGTGGTAATTTGTTGTTGTTGTTCTATATCTATTTCTCTTAACTTTTTTATTGTTTTTTTTGAAAATCTTTATCAATCTTTATATAAAAAAGCAAAACTTTCATAATAGATGAAAAAATCTATTAAGTAATAAAACTTCTCTTTTCTCTAAAATACATGAAACATAAAAATAAAATAAAATCTAAAGCTCCTCAAGCCAGGTTAGGCTCAGCTAAGATAAATAAAGCACAGTAGGTCACAGCTAATGCCCATGAATGCACTACAGCCATCACAAATTTATGCTAAGCAATCCTTCTACAGTCAAACCAGAAGTTTTGTTTTGTTTTTGTTTTGTGTGTGTGTGTGTGTGTGTGTGCGCGCGCGCGTGTGTGTGTTTAGCATACTTTTGAATGGAAAAAAGATAATCTCCTCATTTTATCCTGTATTATGGCACACAGTATTATCTCCTAGGTTCCTCTTTAGTTTGAAATTCATTTCACAGCCCAGTAATTGTGTAAATGAGAAAGGGAAATACATGCTCTTATTTAAAAGCATGCCAAACAGATTGTTCAAAGCTTTCTGCTACAACATCTCTGCCAGTGTGACCCTCTCTTACCACTATAAATACTGGTATAAATCTCAAAACCATGGTGAGAGGGTCTTCTTAACATACCTCATAGCAGTCACTGAGCCTCTTATATTTTAGGAGTTATATTATTTTTTATCATTGACTCACAAAGTGGCTGGTTACATGAGTAGGTGCAGAACAGTAGAATTCATATTCACTTTACTTGAGAAGCCAAATGAACTTTTATTGATATGTAAATTTTGAGTGAAGAAAGCAGCACAAGAGATTAAGTTTAGGTTCTTGAAAAGGGATTAACACTTACCCTGAGATTAAGTCTGTGGAATGATGAAGGGATATTTGAAAACAGAACTGAAAACAAAATCTGGGTTTATATCTTCAAGCTATTTTAAAATCTCCTTATTCCCCCTCTTGTACAGAACTGTTTACTTACTTCCATGTATAATATGTGAGCTACATAATCATTCTAAATGTCACAATTTCAACCAATTGTATGTGTGGCGAGACAGAGTTAAATAGATCCAGGGAGAGTGAGAACAGAAATCTGTCTTCATTTATTTCCAACTACAAAGACAATATCAGGGCACTATATAACTTCACTATTACTTTCTAAGAGAAAGGCCAGGTGACTGACTCATCTGTTCTTAATGAGTTGTGTAGTGTGGTCACATTGCCTTAGCTGAAATTAATTTATTCCCTAGCAAAAAGAAACACTGGAAATTTATATTTTTCTTTACTTTAATCTTCTATTCATGTTGCTTGTCCTGTTTCACGTTTTGTAAGTATGCCCTTTCTCTGGACTTTCAGACAGATGCTGCTCTGATGTATGATGCAGTGCATGTTGTGTCCGTGGCTGTGCAACAGTTTCCACAGATGACAGTCAGTTCCTTGCAGTGTAATCGACACAAACCCTGGCGCTTTGGGACACGCTTCATGAGCCTAATTAAAGAGGTAAGTAAAGAAAGGAGCGTGAATGGGCTCAGCACCTAGCATGCAACTAAAAAAAAATAAAACAACAAAAATCATCTTTGCTTCTCCTTGGCAAGTAAAATTATTTTGTCCTTCCTTTCTAATTTTTACTAAAAATATATTTATTATTCTGTTATATAATATATCCCAACCATACATTCCCTCCCTACATTACTCCTACCTGCCCCCTCCTCATATTCTCTCCTTCAGATCCACACCCCCCTTCTGTTTCCTCCTCAGAAAAGAACAGGCCTCTATAAGACAACAGCCACAAAGGATAAAACAATATATAATAAGGCAATGTCAAGCCCTTATAATGAGGCTGAAAAATTAAATAAAAAGTGTTATTTTACAAATAAATCAATGCAATATCCATCAGCATGTCTATGATGACCTAAGCATATGAAGCCTATGATACATTGCAAGCTTAAATAATGATATTAGCCTCATTTTTGAAAATCTATCTCTCAGGCTTTTTATTTAGGTATACATATAGATGTCTAAAGAATTATATTTTGAGCAATAATTTTTGAATTTTTAAATACATTTTATTTAATGTACAGAAAAGTTGAAATAATATGAGAGGAAAAGCTATTTTCATTTATAAAATGGTCTGATGTAAATGTATAATTATTTTATTTATATTAATTATTCATATTAAAAAATAAATATATCAGGGCTAGGAATATAGTACAATAGCATCTTGCTTGTTGAATATATAGGAGGCCTAAGTAAAACCCCTATCATATTGAAACACAAAAACAAAAATGTCACATAAATTCACAAAGTGTAAAATTTACCTCACACTGTGTAATGAGTCATGTTTATGACCATGTACTGTTTCCCATTTTATTTTCATCAAGGCTGAAGCTAGAAAAAATAAGTGGAAAATTTCCTCTTGGATGAAAGTTTAAATGTTCCTTTGTCTTAGCTATGAAAACAATCATAGGCATTGATTGGTACACTTAAGATATTTTATCATTGCTTTAAAATGAACAATTAGTTCATTTTATAATGAATTATTCACATAAAATAAAAATACAAATAAAGTCCTGAATAGGAATCTCACTGTATTGGTAAGCATATTTCATATATGTTCATTGTCTACTTTTTATTGAACTCCACTAGAAGTCCTGATTTTTCTGGAAGAACATGGTCTTTATTAGTTGCTTCACACTCTACATTCACCTCTGGTTTAAAATACTCTCCACTTTCAGAGTTCTATTCATAGATCACAGGTCTCAGTGGTTAAAGAATTGATTTTTCTGGACTCAGCATTTGGGCATTATGACTGTGATACATGTCTGCTGGCCCTGAAAGAAACAGTTATATGACATTCCCCACTGTATTTATTGTAGGGTATAATTGAGAGCCTTGTCCACTAAATCACAATATTCCTTGTAAGAGGACCAACAGGAGAAATTTATCTCAGGTCTCAGTATCAGGAAAGCTGTTTATTCCAAATAGCTGGAATGACTCCAAATATGAACACTGCATATTGCAATTTTATCATCTTTTATTTTTTGCTTTGGTTGCTAGGGAGTTTTAAACTGAGTATGTTAGAGAATTTTTACTATGTAACTGGTTTGTTGTTATATTTTTACTCTTCTCTCCCTTATTTTGTTATTCTCTACATGTATTTTGGTACTTTCTGATATTTTTGTTTTTTGTTTTTATTATTAGAATATTTTATCATTTGAATAATTTTCCTTTAAAGAATTTGGGGAAAATAATTGTTTTTTACTGGAAACATATTGAAATCTAGCAGATAATCACTACATTTTCTACTTCATATATAATTTATTTGCTGAAAACCATTTTGAAATATGTGTACACTAGCACTAGTACTCAGAAATGAACATGGTTACTAAAATGATGTAATGATGATATTCATTTACATTCACTACTAAAATATTAGTAATAATCTTTAAGAACCATGTCTTTGGGCTCCTTGTGTATATTATTTTAAATTATACAATTGAATGCTTACAATGCATCATTTAAACATTTCATGCAATTATTTTTCCAAGCTATTTACAGATGTCATATAGTAGAAAATATTATTTTTGCTCAGTAACAGACAAAATAAGAAAAAAGTATTTAAAATAAAATTTATTTACCTTTTTACTAGTAACATTATTCATAGGCACTGTAGTTTTATATATAATAATTACAAAACTTTTTTGTATTCTTCAGTGAAATATAAGATTAATTATTATAGTGGAAGATTGTTAACTGAAGAAGTACAACATCCTTTCCTGGACTCAGTTTTGTTCCAAGTAATACATTTCTTGCTATTATGAATTTAGAAAGTTAGGCCATTATATATTTTTAATGATACCAAGTGATGTGTTCAATATCTCATCTCATATAATGTGCCTTGTTGATATTCTTGTTACATAAACTTCAATATAAAAAAGAAAATTTCACGTATATCTAAGGTAAAAGCTTATACCTATAAACACTGATAATATAAGCTTAACATTTCTATGTCCTACAGAAGGTAGGAAGTTATTTTATTTCATGGGAAGTAAAGTAGCTTGATTTAATAGTCACCACATGATGCCACCATAAAGCAGCTCAGGTTATCAGTGGCCACAGGGCTCCATCTTACCTCCTGTCTCTTGCCTGTTAATGTCGGTCTTTTGTTTTTCAGGCTCATTGGGAAGGCCTCACAGGAAGAATAACTTTCAACAAAACCAACGGCTTACGAACAGATTTTGATTTGGACGTGATCAGTCTCAAGGAGGAAGGATTGGAGAAGGTACTTGTGTTCTTTGTTTTAAAAATTCAATCACTAGATGAAAGATGACAATAATAAAGAAAAACATATTTGTTAATGTCACATTTTATGTTTCTTTAGCTTTACTGAATGATTTCCATGTAATTTATCAGTATATTATCTTGAATGCAATAACTGACAACTAAGATTTAAGACAGATTGTTTTGTGTGATTGTATATTACAATTTTGTAGCTCATTTCTTATTTTATATGAACTCATAGTTAAAATATTGCCTTGAATTTCAGAAGAAACACAAGAATTTTAAATTTATTGGAATTGTTTAAGATAATGGAGGCTTTTAGAGCTGTTGAATAAATTTTGTTTTCTTTTTTCTTTTGAGACAGATCTCATATATGGTAGACTGTGTTCAGTCTCCACTACATAGCAGGGAATTCTGCTAAACTCCTGACCTTCCCGCCTTTCTCTCCTGAATGCTTAAAAGCATGCTTTTTCATGCCCAATTTATGTAATTTTCTGAATAAAACTTGATGCTTTATGCATGTTATTCAAGCATCCTCCCAAAAGAGCCACAGCCTCAACCCAGAAAGCTTTTTATGTTATGAGATTCTCAGTGTAAACTTTGGATAGATATTGCCAACTTGGCAGGATTTAAAATTACCTTTGAAAAAAACCCTCTGGAAATGTCTCATAGGATAATCGCAGGATGGTTTTCATGAGATAAGAAGACTCACCATAGAATTAGACTGTACTTCAGGCTGCAGTCCTGTCCTATAAAAATATAAACAGAATGACAATATATCCACCTTCTTTGCTTTCTTACTGAATGCAATGTGACCAGGAATCTCATGCTCCTCTTGCCAAGTATCCTCAACATTATAGACTGAATCTTAAACTATGAGTTAACATTAGCCACTGATTTTTTTCTTCTTTTTACTTTTTACTCTTTGCTAAGATTTATTTATTTTCTTTTATTATTATTATTATTATTATTATTATTACTATTAACAAAGAAGTCACACTTGTATATCCTTATTCAAGGTCCCTACCCCCTCCTACCACATCAGGTCATTCTTTCTTCTCCACAAATCCCCATCCCATCCTTGGGCAGGCTGCAGGCAGTCCCATGGTCCCATTGCCCCAATATTGCTTAGTTCAGTCTCCACTCCTGGCAGATACAATTTTCTCCCCCCTCCTTCAGGAGTGAGTCAGGTGTTCTTCTAGGGGGAGTAGGATCCAAGGTGTCACATAGTCACTGATTTCTTAAGTTGCCTATTGTTACTTTGATAAAAGCAATGAGCAAAGTAACTAATACATTTTAATAAATACTGAAACATGAGCCTAATTATAATATTGATAGACAAATGCCACACTTGGCTATCACAACAATGTAGAAAATAATCCAGAAACAAATAAAAAACAATAGGTTACTATAAATGACAGGGAGGAGTATGATATCCTCAAAGCACTGAGCCTGGAACTGTGTTATAACCATCTTTTTTATTTTAAGAATAACTACATATCAAAATAAACTTTTCCCATCTATATTGACAGGGACATTCATCAACAGTGAACAAAGAAAGATCTTCTACACACATCTCTTAAAGAATTTCTTTCAAGCAGAGCAAGGGTCATTGGATACCATTCCAGATTTTATTTACATTAGGCAATAAACTAGGCGAATTTCTTGCTGAAAAGCCTTCTGTTCAGTGCAAAAGATTAAAAATAAAAATAAAAAATACTCCTCAACACTTAAATTATTCTGATCTTAAGAAAGTCACATTGTCATTGGGACAGTGGGACCTTGACCTTGGGACCACCTGCCGTCTTCCCCGGGATGGGGTGGGAGGGGGAATTGTGGAGAAGAGAGAATGACCCAATGTGTTGGGAGGGAAAAAGGACCTTGAATAAGGATATACAGGATAGAAAGTGTGACTTCTTTGTTCATGATAATAATAATAATAATAATAATAATAATAATAATAATAAAGAAAATTAAAAAAAACCAAAAAAGTCATATTGTCAATTTTGCATTCAAAACGCACTTAAAATGTTGTCACAACCATTGAAATAAACCAGGGCATTCATTACAGTATAGATATGGCACAGTTCTCAAAATCATCTCAGTTCTATTATTCTTAAATTTCATTTTCTAACCATAGCACCCAAACAGGTGCTCTCTTGTAGATCTTTTTAAACCCTTCTGTGGATTATTATTTTGTTTTACATAAAATCCAAATGTGATCACTTCTTCCTGCTGTTTATTATTTATCAGTGGACATCCTGTTAGCTTGAAAAATATCTTATGTCTTCATCTATTTAATGTATCCATGACTTAGAAAAGAGCTAGCACAAAGCACATCTTCAGTGTATATTTAGCAACCTGTGAAAGAATGAAGGGACACATATTTCACACAAAGAACTTATTCTAATGTTTGAAAATATTAAAGATGTAGAAATATTATTGTCACATTTATAGAATTTTTTCTTTGTGGAAATGAACAAAAGCCCCTCACGTAGAAGTTGTTATTTGGAGCTATCTCTATGAAAATACTAGCTACTGTAAGCAGAGACTCAGAGGAAGACAGGAGGTTAGAAAGTTTTATACTGGGAAGGAAGAATACCTCAAGCGTGCTCTGACTGGAGGTTGTTAACATGGAAATTGGAGGAGATTTAGCTAGAAATGAACATCTTGAATATTGCTTGCAAGGCATATTAGATATGGTTTGGTTCATTCAAAGTTGAATGGCTGTTACCACATAGGGATGCTTTCATTGGTGGAATGGATAATGGGCCTTCTCTAAAAAAACATTCCAGATGTAATTTGGCTTCTACAGTGTTTGCTTCAGAGATCCTGGCTTAAACATCATACACATTTTGGCATTAACTATTTGCATGTTTGCTGTGTAAACGGAATTCTTAAATTCATTCAGAGGCAGGATAAAAATAATAAAAATTATTCAGGGACAAAAAATTAATCAATGAAGAAATATTGAAAGTTTTAAAAAGTTAACAATATGATATCTATCAACAGTAAATAAGAAGTCAAAATACAATGTACAACTATAAATAGTAGAGTGTAAATTGCATTGTTCCTTGAACTGTTGTTCTTAACTTGGGAAAGACCAGTGTCATATGGGACAATCATGTATCTAACATGATAAGCATATATAAGTTTATTTAAAATGGATCTAGAATATTTTTGAAGTTTTTAATTTACAGCAAAAAGAATTGGTAAGTTTTACCCAAACAAATTTTCATCAGAGCTGATGATACCGCAAGCAAATGGTGTCATTTCATTGTCATCTGAATAAACAAGTTACCAATCTTAGAAATATAATCATTTATACCCCAAAAATCTATTATAATCAAATAATAAAGTCACTTAGTCCTACCATATGACTTTTTTTTTTAGTATGTCGTTTCTTTTTTTTAAATTATTTTTATAGAATAAAGTCTCGTTTTGTATTCAGGTATCCCCTTGTTCAGACTCCCTTTCCGCTCTCAACCCCTCCACGTCCCTCTCTCTTCTCTCCATCCTCCATCCCCTCCCCGGAAACGGCAAGAGGTCCCAAGGTATATTAGTTCAGCATCTACTCCAGACAATTCTGATTTCCTCATCCCATTATCAAGACTGGGTTAGGTGCATTTTCTAAAGGTTAAAAGTTAATTATTTTTTATTATACTCTATGTTGTTCACAAATATCATTGTACAAATTTGCCTTTAATTTTCTTGTGTAAACTATATTTAAGTTCAATTCTTCTTCAAGCACCAAATTTTGTATCTGGATATTTTTATAATTTTGATATAAATATTAAGAAAACATACCCAATAAGAAAACCTACCTACCTCTCCAACTGAAAGATACATGTTACTAACACAGAATATACCTATTAAATATATCTCTTTAAAACCAAATTTTGTACTAATATTACATTGATTTTGAAAACTAAAAAGCTGCAAGCAAGATATTTATTTGGCCTGTTATAGTATATTAGGGTGTGGAACTGTTTGGCACTTTAAAACCTTACAGTATTAACTATAGTTTCATAATAAAATCAGTGTGTTCTGAGAAAAATACCTTAAAATTGTGAGTTAAAATAGATAGATTAGAAAGAGTTTTCCCAAGTTTATAAAGTAAGAAATTATAAATCATTATTTTTTCCATAGACACACATTTTAAATAAATTTATAATATAAATATTATAAAATATATAAATATATTCATAAATAAACCACTTTTAAATTTAAAATATTTGTAGGGAGTAAAGGGAAGGGAGAAATAATATAATTATAATCTCAAAAATAAAATAAATATTCAAAAATTCACTTTGTCATGTTAAACTTATAGTTTGTTCAGAAAGGGTATCAAATAGTTTGGAGCTGGAGATACTGGTGGCTTGAGGTACCTTCTATGTGGTGGTGCCTAAGGAACTCTGGAAGAAGAGTAAGTGCTCTTAACTGTTCATTCACTTCTCCAGCTAACCTCAAGCTTAATGTAGAATTGAAGTTTTATTTCAATGTAAATCTTTCTTAGTTCCTCAGTAGCTACCACTTGTATCTGTACCCACAAGAACACATATATCTGTGATCCATAGACATATGGTTGGAACTCTGGTGTTCTGTTGTATGTGAACAGGATAATAGTAGCAGTAAAACTCTGCATTTCTGACTTTGCAAGTGTGTATGTATGACTTTTGTCTTAGTTTGTTGTTTTTTAATTGCTGGAAAAGACATTATTACCATGGCAAATTTTATACAACATCAAAAATCAAAGAAAGCCTACCAACTCATGGAGACTAAACATCACTCAGCTGAACCACCTCTGGGTTAAGGAAGTAATTAAGAAAGAAATATAAGAAAAACATTTAATTGAGTTTGTGGCTTACTGTTTCAGAGGTTCAGTCAATTATCATCGTGGCAGGGAGCATTGTAATGTGTATTTAGACATGGTGTTGGAGCTAAGAGTTCTTTTGACTTCACTGGCAGACAATAGGAAGTTGAGTGACTGATACAGTAAACAAAGTTTGAGAAAAAGTGACTTCAAAGCTCTCATTCACAGTAACACACTTCCTCCAACAAGGCCTGGTGGTGCCACTCCATTTAGGGGTCATTTTCTTCCAAATCATTATATTCCACTCCCATGTCCCCAAAGGCTTATAGACATATCATAACACAAAGAAATATGTGCTCAGTCCACCTTCAAAAGTCACCATAGACCGCAACAGTCTCAAACTTGTTGCAAAATGTAAAGTATTTTGAGAAGCAAGGCAATTTTTAACTGTAATCCTCTGTAAAAATCAAAATAAAATTTTGTATTACTCAAGGTCCCTTCTCCACAAATCCCCATCCCATCCCTGGGCAGGCTGCAGGGATCTTGAATAAGGATATACAAGGTTAAAAAGTGTGACTTCTTTGTTCATAATAATAATATAAAAAAGAAAAGAAAAAAAAGAATATAAATGTAGTCCAAAATAAAAAAAAATTGTATTACATACTTCCAACATATAATGGCACAGAACATACATTACAATTCCAAAATTCAGGAAAGGAAGCATAGAAAGGAAATTCTGGACAAAAGCAAGACCAAAAACTGGGCAAGTGTCAACCCTTGCATCTTTATGTTTGATGTCAAAACATTCTTGAGATCTCCAATTCCTTTCAGCGTTTTTTGAATACAACATACTTTGGAGGGAGGGGCTGGTTGCATTCACTAGTGGCAGCTCTCCTCAGCAGGTATGCCAGGATTTTGACATCTCTCACATCTTCGCTCTTCAAGGCAATGCAGGATTCAACTTCACAGCTTTACCTTATGGCTTCTGTATTAGGCCTCTATTCGGGGACACCCCTGACACATGGTTGGCCTCAGCTGTTTTATTCCATCACTCCTTTCTTCTGTCCTCAACTCAGAACCATATGGCCAAAACCAGGTTCTGCTGTTTGGCAGTTTCCAAGATTCAGTGTGCTGGCACATATCATGCTGGAGTTGAAAGTCTTTACTTATTCATTGGTAGCCAGAAAGAAGTCAAATGATTCTTAAATTGAGAAAAGCTTGAACAAAAACCTGTCTCCACATGACATACCTCCTTTATTAATGCTACATCTTCTAATAGTACCATTCCCTTTGGGGGACATTTTCTTCCAAACCACTACAGAGGTTCACTGAAATTTCCAACTATATGGAGAACTTTAATAGGCTTTACTTCTCTTATGGAAAAGTGATATTTTCTATAGAAATCTTTACTGTTGAACTTCCATTGACATTTTCAATTCTGTTCCTATTAGTGACCAAAATAAAAGAAATCCAAATACGATTAATAGTCTTTAGAGTTTATCTACACCTGCATTATTATGTCAGATTAAAGGAAATCATTTATTTAATGAAATTAAAGTTATATAATGCACAGAAGTTTTTATCTTTCATACTTAATAATATTTGGTACATGTATCCTGGCTCCTATGGTAGCAATGAACCTAACTTTCTCAGGAATGAATTTCTGTTGCCTCTCAATAGATAACTATTATAATAACAATATTATCCAGTGTTCTTAAAACTACTTAGAACTATGTTTGCATTCTAGGTTACATTATGCTGAAAGTAATCATTAAACATGATTACCATTGAATTTGTCTCTTATTTAGAATTAATCATATGCCTTGTCTTGAAACTGTGTAGATATTTCTATTAGACAATTTAAATCTTCAGTTTGTTCTAGTCTCTAAATTAAAAAAAAAACAAAAACGGATGATGTTTTTGATTAAAAGCCGAAGGGATTTTATCATTTGCTTGCAGAAAATTTTATGTTTCAACCCACAAAATTTAATTTGTCTCACTAGATAAAAATGCAATTTGAAGTTTTGTTTCTTCAGATATTTTAACTAAATTAAGTAAAATTTAAATACTAGGCAAGAAGTTTCAAATCCAACCAATCTGAAGTGTGTATATCCATAGAAAATGACATCATTTCAGAATATTTAATTTGTCAGTCCAAAGACTACTTAATAAATGTAAACTCACCTCTAAGTTTTTAAATTTATAACTAAACATATGATTATATTTGTTGTAGACAAAAGCCCTAAATGTGCAAAATAAAAGCCTATATTACTAATCTTTTTTTCTTTTTTTCTTTATTATTATTATTACTATTATTATGAACAAAGAAGTCACACTTTCTAACCTTGTATACCCTTATTGAAGGTCCCTACCCCTCCCACTACATCAGGTCATTCTTTCTTCTCCACAAATCCCCATCCCATCCCTGGGCAGGCTGCAGACAGTCCCATGGTTCCACTACCCCAGTATTGCTAGTTCAGTCTCCACTCCTGGCAGGTGCAGTTTTCTCCCCCTCCCTCAAGAGTGAGTTGGGTGTTCCTCTAGGGGGAGTTTACAAGCAAATTATACATTTACTAAATTGTTGTTCTCAAAGTGGCACTACAGTTCTCAAATGGTAAATTGATTAGATTTTCTTTGCATTTTGTTTACATTCCAATTGAAATATATAGATGTAACTTATTTCTTTTCATGCTGGGTACCCACTGGTAGGCAGCACAGACCTTTGATGAAATGGTTTCTGTTGGTGTTTGTGAAATGAGGTTCTAGATAATATTTTAATTTTAACTCATACTTCAGTAGAAACACACAACAAATAAATGTTGATATCAATGATTATTGAAAATTTCAATTAACTATATATTTTAAATATTTAAGTATTAAGTATAATAGCGAGCTAAAAAATTCTAAATTCTCACCAGCACTTAATAAGAAAAGTACTGTTTTGAAAAAATAAATCTCTATATCTATTTCATGTACCATATTGACTTGGAAAACCTTGGTTTGCAAGTTTTTCATAAAAATGTTAATAGAGAAACAGGCATTTCACCATTTTATATTCAAGCTAACAATAAGAATAGCCATCTTTCAACTATAAGTCAGTGCATTGTATAAACTAATGCTTCAATTTTTTACTTCTCAATTCTCGCAGAAGTACAATAAAAATTTTCTTTCCCTAAGGATGAATAGTTAATATACACAAGACAAATATATTTATGGGTCACATGGTTGTGCACATAGTCTCTTATTTCTGAGAACTTTTTTTTTATTTCAACTTTTTTTAATGATAGGAATTTCATATTATGCTGAGATTCAAACAGAACACCTAAAATAGTTTCTCATTACATGACCAGGTATTCTTTGGAGAGCTATTGCTATAATTTTATTCAAGACTGACACATTTGTCTCTTAATATGGCCAACTATGAATATAATAAAGATTATAGTTTTATTAGGATGTGTATTTGTATGTCTGGTCATACATGCATGTACATTATATTGAGGACTGAAACCAGGGATAAAGACATGCTTCATGCTAGGCAAGTGTATAACCAAATCTTTAACATACCAACTCAATAGTTTCATAATAAAAACAATGATGATATTTGATCATCTATAAGTATTCAACTGGTTTCTGTTAGAAAAGTTCAATATCATGACATAAACTAAATTTTTTTCACAAAATTTTATTGTGTCATCATAAGCAGATAGTTTAATTTAAGATGTTTCTCATGTTTAAATAAGCTTTTACAACTAATATTTCTAGGCCCAGCAGTGAATAGTTATTTTATGTCCATTCATAGATGTTTCTGATTTTCTCATCAGGCATATAATTACTAAAATTGCATAGAGAAGAAAAGCCATGTCCAAGTATTTTTTTTAAACAGAGCTGAAAACATACCTTTGAAAAAAAATGGTACACTCCTATTGTTAAAAAGAAAAACAATTATGTAGGTTTTAAGAACTGGAACCATTCTTTGGAAATAAAGCATTAATGTGAGTTACTAAACAAAGAGACATTATTCTAAGCAAACTGTTAACACATAAAGCTAAATAGTCTACTTATTAAAACAAAACTCCTTAAAGTAATTATAAACACCAGTTTACATACAAAGAAAACCATGATAGACACTAAATACAATACAGTTACTGAAAATTATATTAAGAGTTGCAGGTGAGTGACTGTTTTTCTAGCTAGACAACCTAACCTCTAGGTCCTAGGCACCATGGCAGAGACAATGTCCCTTCCATTTCCACACACTGCAACCACAGTTGCAGGCCAGCAGAAAGACTTCCTCCAGCAAGCCTGTCCACCACCATCACTAACTGGACTCTGTAATCTACAAATCCTAATCCTTTCTCCAAACCCACCCATCCCCCACAACTACTTTGGCTCCTTGAGACACAGACTTTGACAGAGCCTATTAGACCAAAAGCGCCAACTGGATGAATGAAGAGGGGACACTAACACCACCCACACCAATTAGACTAAGAGTAGCTCCCAGGGACACAGACACTGCCTGAATCCATTGGAAGAAAAGATAGATGCCAGTATAAGAATACATTCAACAGTATAAAGAAAAATATACACCAGCAGAACCTAGCAGTTCTACAATAGGAAGACATGAACATTCCAAGGGAGGAGAAGCAGAAGAAAATGATCTTAAAAATAACTTCATGAAGTTGATAGAGTCTTTAAATAGAAATGAAAGCATCCCTTCACAAATGAGAAAAAGACAAACAAAAAAATTGAAAGAAATCAATAAATGCCTTAAAGAAAGACAAGAAAACATAAACAGGTGAAGAGAACAGGTCGTGAATTGAAAATTAAAATAGAGGCAATAAAATAGAAGACATAAACTGATGGAATGCTGAAAATGGAATGAGTAAATGAACAAAACTACAGAAGCAAGCATAACTCACAAGATGCAAAAGATTCTGGTAATATGTTTTATATTTAATAAAATCATCCTGGAATATCAGACGACAGAATCACCCACAGTCAAGCCATGAAGGTCAGAGAGTGGTAACTCATGCCTTTAATCCCAGCACAGAGATGAAAACTGGTAACTCACAACATTAATCCCAACATGGGAATGAGAGTGGTGATCTTTGCCTTTAATCCAATAATTCAGGGGGGAGAGAGAGAGAGAGAGAGAGAGAGAGAGAGAGAGAAAGAGATCTTTCTGGGTTTGTGAGTTCAAGGCCTAACAATGCTAGTTCACACCTTTAATCCTAACTCCAGAGTTGAACACAAAAGTGAAACAAGTGGGTGAAGATGATATTTAAGGCAGACATAGGTAGACATTGAGGTATTGGGTAGAAGCAATCAGCCAAGTGTAGGACTCTTAAAGATAGCATTTATTCTGTTCAGCTTGAGAGGTTGGTTAGGTGAAAACTGACTGTGGTCTGTTTCCTCTCTCTGATCTTCCAGTTTTCCCCAAGATATTACATGACAAAACCAGATTTAAACAATATATATATATATATATATATATACATAAATCCAGACCTCGAAAAAGCACTAAAAGAAAAAAATCCACTCTAAGAAAGTTAGATCCACCCACCAAAACACAGGCAATCAATTATATCACATTTGTAAATTTCAAAGAAGGGAGATACACATACACCATCTACCTCTCAAAAATAACAAGAATTAACAACTACTAGTCATTAATATTTTAAATATCAATGAACTCAATTTGCCTATAATAAGAAACAGGCTAACAAAATAAATGCAAAAACAGATTCATCCTTCTGCTCCATACAAGAAACACATCTCAAACTCAAAGACAGACACTACATCAGAGTGAAATGTTAAGAAAGTGTAACTATCCTGATATCTAACAAAATAGAGTTCAAATTAAATTAATTAGAAGAAATGGAGAATAACATTAAATATACATCACAAGAAAAATCTATCAAGATAAAGTTCCATTTCTGAACATTTATGCCCCAAATAAAAGTGCACTCACATAACTAAAAGACACTCCAGTCAGATCTGCTTTCCTCACCCCAAAATCAAGACTGGGTCAGGTGTTCCTCAGGAGGGAATGGGCTCCAAAGTGCCAGTCAAAGGTGTTTCAGATACCAGGATGTTCAATGGTTGTTATTTGTATTTTGCTTTTTGTTTAAAGTCCACTAATGAGTGAGGACACCCCCTACTTATCTTTCTGTGTTTGTGATACCTTCCTCAGGAGGATTTTCTCCAAATCCATCCATTTGCCTGTGAATTTTAGGATATCATTTTTTCTTACTGCTGAGTAGTACTCCATTGTGTAGATGTACCACAGTTTGTTAATCTGGTCTTCAGTTGAGGGGCATTTAGGTTGTTTTCAGGTTCTTGCTATTACAAATAATGCTGTTATGAACATAGTTGAGCTAAAGCTTTTGAATGTTCATCATAGGGTATACTGGGGAAACTTGGGGAGAGTGATTTCTAGTGATTCCCATCCTGCATTCCAGAGTGGCTGAACAAGTTTGCACTTGCTCCACATCCTCTCCAGCATAGGATGTCATCTGTGTTTTTGATCTTAGCCATTCTGACAGGTATAAGGTGATATTTCAACGTTGTTTTGATTTGCATTTCTCTGATTGCTAAAGATGTTGAGATTTTTTTTTCAAGTGTCTTTCAGCCATTTGCAATTCTTCTGCTGAGAATTCAGTTTTTATTTCTGAACCCCATTTTTTGATTGGGTTATTCCAGTTCCAGACTGTTTGTATTACTGTAGTTCTATAGTATAACTTGAGGTTGGGGATGGTGATGCCTCCTGAGGTTCTTTTCTTGAGTAAAATTGCTCTAGCAATCTTGGATTTTCTGTTAATCTAAATAAAATTTAGTATTCTTTCAAAGTCTATAAAAAACTATATTGGGATTTTGGTGGGAATTGCATTGAATCTATAGATTGCTTTCGGTAAGATTGCCATTTTTACTGTTGATCCTGCCTATCCAGGAACATGGGAGTTCTTTCCATTTTTTGATAGTCTCTTCAATTTCTTTCTTCAGTAATTTAAAGTTTTTCTCTATCATGTCTGTTACTTCTTTGGTTATAGTTACACCAATGTATTTAGTGATATTATCAGATATTATAAAGGATGATGTTTCCCTTATTTCTTTTTCAGCCTTTATTGTCTTTAGTATATTGGAGAGCCACTGATCTTTTTTAAATTAATCTTGTATTCTGCTCCTTTGCTGAAGGAGTTTATCAGCTGTACAAGTTCCCTGGTAGAGTTTTGTGGGTCATTTAGGTATACAATCATAGCATCTACAAATAGAGATAGTTTCACTTCTTCTTTTCCAATATGTATCCCCTTAATCTTCTTTTGTTCTATTATTGCTTTGGCTAAAACCTCGAGATATATATTGGGTAGATAAGGGCGAAAGGGACAGCCTTGTCTAGTTTCTGATTTTAGTGGGATTGCTTTGAGTATTTCTCCATTTAGTTTGATATTTTCTGTTAGCTTCTTGTAAATCATATTCATTATATTTAGCAATTTTCTCTGTATTCCTGATCTCTCTATGACTTTTATCATAAAGGAGTGTTGGACTTTGTCCAAGGCTTTTTCAGCATCTAAAGAGATGATCATGTGTTTTTATTTCTTCGATTTGTGTATATGATAGATGACATTCATAGTTTTTTGTATGATGAACCATCTCTGAATTTCTAGGATGAAGCCTACTTGATCATGGTGAATGACCTTTTAATATGTTGTTCTATTCAGTTTGCTAGAATTTTGTTGAGTATTTTTGCATCTATATTCATGAAGGAGATTCGTCTGTAGTTCTTTTTCTTAGATGCATTCTTTGAGTTGCTTGGGTGTCAGGGTGATTATGGCCTCATAAAAAGAGTTTGGTAGCATATCTTCAGTTTCCACTATATGGAACAGTTTGTTGAGTATTGGTATTAGTTCTTCTTTGAATGTCTGACAGACGTTTGCAGTAAAGCTATGTAGACCTGGGCTTTTTTTTTTATTAGGAAGACTATTTTTTGTTGTTGTTTAGTTTTCTATTTTTCTTTAATATTTGGGGGTCAGGCAGACTACCATACCCAGGCATCCTGCAAAGTTGGTGGGTCGCCTTAGAGGGTAAACTTTACCTGCTCAAAAATTCTTCTCACAATAGCACTGAGGACTTGGATGTCACCCCGAATCATTATTTTCCTTACTCGTAAGTTTAAGGCATTAGGAAGACTTTTAATAACAGCTTCCATTTCCCTTGGTGTTATAGGTCTATTTAGGCCTTTAATCTGTTCTTAATTTAATTTTGGTAATTGGTACTTGTCCAAAAAATTGTCCATTTCTTTTAGGTTTTTCCATTTTAGTAGAGAATAAATTTTCAAAGTATGACCTGGATTTTCTGGATGTCTGTTGTCATGTTTCCCTTTTCATTTTGTTAATTTAGATTCTCTCTCTCTCTCTTGCCTTTTGGTTACTATGGATAAGGGTTTTCTATCTTGTTCACTTTCTCAAAGAACCAACTCCTTGATGCATTGGTTTTTTTTGTATCATTCTTTTTGTTTTTATTGTATTAATTTCTAACTTTGATTATTTTCTGCCGTCTACTCCTTCTAGGTGAGTCTGCATCTAATTGTTCTAAAGCCTTCAGCTGTGCTGTTAAGTCTCTTGTGTGAGATTTCCCCTCGTTTTTCTTATAGGCATCAGATGCTATAAATTTTCCTCTTAACACTTCCTTAATAGTGTCATGAGTTGGGTATGTTTTGTAATCATTTTCATTGAATTCTAGAACGTCTTTGCTTTCTTAACTTCTTTCCTGACTCAGGTGGTTCAATGTCGAGATGTTCAGTTTCCATGAGTTAGTAAGTTTTCTGTGATTGTTGTTGTAGTTGACTTCTAACTTTAGGCCCTGGTGGTCTGATATGATGCAAGGGGTTACTTCCATTTTTTGTATCTATTGATATTTGCGTTATGATCAAGCATGTGATGCATTTTAGAGAAAGTTCCATGGGGTGCTGAGCAATACCTATATTCCTTGGTGTTTGGATGAAAGCTTCTGTAAATATTTACTAAATTTATTTGCATCATAACATCTGTTAGGCCCCTTATTTCTTTGGTGAATCTTTGTCAGGTTGACCTATCCAAGGGTGAAAGTGGGGCATTGAAGTCTTCCACTATCAGAGTGTCATATTTGATGTGGGGTCTAATCTTTAGTAGTGTTTCTCTTACATATGAAGGTGTCCTTATATTAGGGGCATAAATATTCATGATTGAGAGCTCATCTTGATCGATTTTTCCTGAGACGAATAAATAATGTCTGTCCTGCTTCCTTTTGATCAATTTTAGTTTGAAGTCTGCTTTGTTGGCTATTAGGATAGCAACACCAGCTTGCTTCTTGGGGTCATTTGATTGAAAAGTCTTTTCCCAACCCTTTACACTGAGCCAGTGTTTGTCTTTGGAGTTGAGGTGTGTTTGTTATATGAAGCAGGTTAACTTTTTTTTTTTTTTTGTATCCATTTTGTTAGGTGTTTCTTTTTATAGGTAAATTAAGTCCATCCATGTTAAGAGATATTAATGACCACTGATTGTTACTTCCTGTTATATTTGTGATAGTTTGTGTGTATTTACTTTCTTAGGGTTTTTCTTCAGTAAGGTTATTGATTGATTGTACTTTAATGGGTGTAACTGGGTTCCTTAGATTGGAATTTTTCCTCAAATGCTTTCTGTAGTGCTGTATTTGTGGATAGGTATTGTTTCAACTTGTCTTTGTCATGAAATATCTTGCTTACACCACCTATGGAGATTAATAGTTTTGCTGGGCATAGTAGTCTGTGTTAGCAGCCATGCTCTTTTATTGTCTGTATAACTTCTGACCAGGATCTTTTTGCTTTCATTGTTTCCATTGAATAATCTGATGTTATTCTGATGGGTCTGCCTTTATAGGTAAGTTGGCCCTTTTCATTTGCAACTCTTAGTATTTTTTCTTTGTTCTATATGTTTTGTGGCTCAATTATTATATGGCGAGCAGGCATTTTTTTTTTGGGGGGGGGCGTCTAATCTAGTTGGTGTTTTGTAAGCTTCTTGTATCTTTATAGGCATTTCTTTCTTTAGGTTGGGAACATTTTCTTTTATGATTTTATTGAATACATTATCTGTGCCTTTGAGCTGGTTATTCTTCTCCTTCTTCTATTTCTATTATTCTCCGATTTGGTCTTTTCATGGTGTCCCAAATTTTCTGAATGTTTTGTGTTATGGCTTTTTTGGTTTTAGTGTTTTCTTTGAGTGATTTATCTATTTCCACTATTGAGTCTTCCATTCCAGAGATTCATTCTTCCATCTCTTGAATTCTGTTGCTTATGTTTATGTATCTATAGTTCCAGATTTTTTTTCATATTCTTTATTTTATCCATTGCTTTGTTTTGTGCATTTATTATTTCTATTTCAATTTTTAGTTCCTGGAATCATTCTTTCGTTTGTTGGATTTCTTTTTCTTGGACTTCTTTGTTTTCTTTCAAGAATTTGTCCTTCTCTTGCAATTTTTTATTTGTTTTTTTTTTCTTTTATTTCTTTAAGGGACTTTTTCATATCCCCTTTTAAGGCTTCTATAATCTTTAAAAGGTGTTTGTATTGTTGTTGTCTTCTGTTTTCTCTTTATTGCTCTGTTCAGGTCTTGGTGTTGTAGAGACATTGGCTTCTTATGGTGGTGTCTTTTTGTTTTTTTAGATTGTTATATGTATTCTTGCACTGACATCTGCCCATTGTGTCCTTCGTTCACTGTTAATCAGGTCTTAGTGGAATCTTAGTCTGTTGTGGCTACAGGGGTTGTGTGTCTCCTGTCCGCTCTAGACACAGAGTCTGCATGATTCTTACTGTGATCAGGCCATAGTATCCTCACTGTCTGAAGCTGCCTGATTCCAACTTTGCCTGGGATACCACAGCATCTCATTGTTCAGAGAGACATCCATCCCTCGGTAATGATGCTGCCTGCCTTGAAGATGGGGCCCGGGCTTCTGTGATATGACTCCAGAGATTGCTCACAAAGGCTTCCCTCAGCCCTGGTCCAGGCAGGCCTGTTCTTGAGGTCAAATCCAGCACTGCGGCTCTGGCCTCTGGGATAAGGTTTCCAAGAGGCCTAGTGGTTGGATCCTGCTCACCTCCCACTCCGTGATAGACCCGAAATCCTTGCTGTGTGAAGTCATCTCAGTCCCACTCATCCTTGAACACCATGGGATCAAGCTGTTTGGAGAGACATCTTAACTAGTGTTCAAACAATATAATAAAACATATTTATGTAGTACTATCAGAATGCTGTATCTATCATTCTTTAAATTAACAGAAAATAGTTATACTTTTCTGTTTCTTCTATTAAAAATAAAAATAGAGGTTTAAAAGTTTACTAACAAG
This sequence comes from Sigmodon hispidus, assembly GCA_004025045.1. NCBI lineage: Eukaryota > Metazoa > Chordata > Mammalia > Rodentia > Cricetidae > Sigmodon > Sigmodon hispidus. Next base: position 111,317 of record PVIH01000484.1, read on the forward strand.
ATTAGCGTATATTAGTGTATATAATAAAATACAAGGAAAATAAAGGCTCTTGATCAAGTTACAAGATCTTTAATAGAATATTTATTTAGGCAGCAACAATAATGCCCCCTATGTCAATGTTACTTTTAAGATAATATTGTTTATATACAGATATTGGTTTCAAAGAGAATTTGTTGCTGTCTTTTGATGAAAATAAGTTGGATAAATAGGGAAATACAGAAGACAAATTTCATTAGCGATAATCCTCAGGTTTATAAGGGTAGGAGTATGCATTCACTGCGTCCATGGGTCTTGTTATGTTCTAATTCACAGATGGTTTACACTTGTAGGGCAATATTGTAGTATAATTACCATTAAACACTCAACTTTTAGCTTCTGTGATGTTTGTGGTTTTTTTGTTCCTTAGTTAGATACTGCCTTGTCATCACATCTTCTGTGTTCATCAGAATAAAATATAGCCTCATCTATTAAAAAAAAAAGGTATTGGTTCAGTAAAAAAAAAAAAAAAAACTACTTAAATAGAGGAAATGAGGAAGCACTAGGTTAGGTCTTTTTTAGCACTACAAAAGAATATTTTAAAGACTCAATAGTATCTTGGTATACATTTTACTGTACCTGAAGTTAGGCAGGATTGTAGTCAGTCCTTCCATAGGCTGTCTATACTGGTTAATTTATCTTGGATCCCCAGGTTCTCTTTGTCTTTTAGCTTTATCTGTGATATGGACTACACTCTTTATAATGAGAGAATAAAATAAAGTCATTACACTAAAGGATATACCCTATCCATCAATTTCTAGTGGCCAACAAGATATTGTCAAATGTTGTTTATTTTGGAGAATAAAATTTTTAATGGAAAATGAAGCACCAACACAGAATTTGGCAATATGGTAAAAAAAAATTTCTTCTTTAACATCACCATTAGACTTGCGTCGCAGAACAGTGGATCACACTCAAAACAAGAAGCCTGAACTTTAATGATAGCACATAGAGTTGAAGAGGTGAATAGTAGGTGTTGGCAGACTTAATCTTCCCCTGCAGCACCCTCCCACAGGTGCTCAATAGACAATTCACAAAGTAAATTTGCTGTTTTATAGATTGGAACTTGGGATCCAGCCAGTGGTCTGAACATGACAGAAAGTCAGAAAGGAAAGCCAGCAAACATCACAGACTCATTGTCTAATCGCTCTTTGATCGTTACCACCATTTTGGTAAGTATTTGTTTTTTAATTATTTTAGAAAAATGTAAGTATCATAGATATAGATAGAAAAGACACTTTATTGTAACTACTAATGAACAGAACACAATGTGTCTCATAGTCGTTTAGCAATTACTGTAAAAAAAGAAAAATTAGTGTTAACTCAGTCCATATTTTATTTTGTTAATCCAGTTATAAAAGTCATGTGACTTTTTGAGGTTTCTGTATTGAAAAACATCTTTATATATTATTGATAATCTTTACATTTTTACAGAATTTGCTTGATGAACTACCAATTTTGAGATTTGAAAGTCATATGAACATGAAGATGCATATAGCTAAATGAGAAGCCAAACATAAGCTCTATTTTTACAGTTTATGTCAATTGTTTTTCAATTTTTTTCTACAATAATTATACTTTAATCTTGTTTTTTGTTTTATTACTTCCAGCTGGACAAATAGCTCTCACTTTTTATGAATACAATGGAAAATATTTTTAAAAACCAGAAACATTTTCGCTGCTACTATAATTAAGTCAATGCTGATGTTGATTATTTTACCAATGTCAAAATTGTATGTATTAATTAGGTTTTCAGTAATGGTCACTTATGCCATTTACAAAGAAAAATCTTATTTTCAGTATAAGTAATAGCTTTTACATTAATTGGGCAATATATCCTACTATCATAATAGTTTATTATGTCTCTCTTGACCAGAGGAAACAAAGCTAGAGACTCAAAAAAACCTCTGTAAATACTGAGCAAGATGCTATCTAAGTTTGACTACAGTGATAATCGGGGATGGGAGAAAATCATATTTTTGTGTCTTAGTAGCAAAAAATTAATGTCAAAACTAGAGATGTCAATATAGAATAGTTTGGATGAAAAGCTTTTGCTAAAAAGTGATGCTTGCAACAGTAACTTAGCCCTCAGTTGGTGAGGCTTTTCCTTTTCTATCTGAATACTTTAGATTCTCCTGTGTCATAACTAAAACATTTAAAACCTTCTTCAACTTAATATTAGATTTTACTCCTGCTTTTTTAAAATATAACTTCTATGTACATAAAACCAGAATAATTCCTCAGCCCAACTGTACTACATACCTGACTTCTTGCCCATCAAAATATTTGTCTTTGATGTCATGACATCCTATTAGGATTGTTACAGTAGACATGCACTTATATGGCTGATAATCATCTTATTGTCTGTATTGTAACTATGTAATATTATTTTATGATTTCCTGTTATACAAAATTTTAAATCATCCACATTAATCAGTAAAACAAAATTATTTTATCTATAAAATTCAAGACTTTGTACTGTCTTAACACTTCTCACTTTTATCTTCATTTCTTCATTAGAAAGTTTGTGTTGTGATTGACCTAAATAACCAGGTACTATTATATTGTAATTGCTTAAGCTTTACTCTCTTTTCTTTATAAATGTTCTTGAATTGTGAGATTATTGCATTTTTCACTTACATAAAATTCAAAATTAATATTATACATTTTTGTTTTTCATGCACACTTTCTTGAGGAACAAAACTTGTCTCTGTTCTCTATTACATATATCCAACAAATTTCACAAAATTCAGATCATGACTGAGATATCTGTAACCTTCTGTAATCTAGACCTTTGTGTACCCTTACCAAACCAACTCCCAAATGTATCCTCTATGTTATGACTACAAATCTATACTCAGCTTTTTTTTAATTTTCTTCTTATATTCCACATATCAATTCATTATTCTAGTTTCATCTTGAAAGTGTGTATCCCATGAAGGGCTGTAATCATTCTGCTTAGTGATCTGTGTGCTAGAGTGAAAAGCTGTGTGCTTTACTCTCATGACATTCTATCAAACCATTTACCATGCAGCAAAAAGGGTTTTGAAATTTGCGTATATCCCTATATTGAGAAGTTACACAATGTCAACAATCAAACTTTATATGCTATGTTTATTACTGCCAGAGTTAAATGCCATTTATGTAAATCTCAGTAAATGTTTATCAATATTTAGAAAATAAATACTTTATTAACTTAAAGTATAAAAAATACTACCTTTCAAATTATCATATTTAAATACTTTTAAATGTTTAGGTTACTATTTTGGCTAATAAAAATAATTAATATCACATAATTTTTTAATACTAGTTAATTACTAAGTACTTTTTAAAAAATTATCTATTTTCTCAATAAAAACCAATTTTGCATTCATTAATATAAAAGTAAAATTTGTTTACAGTTTTTGTTTGACTTTGTAATCAGCTCAACCTGTCCTATAGGTGTTATCATAGGTTTGCATTAGAATTATGAGATCCTTGAGACTTATGTCAGAGTCAGGTATAAAGCATAAGGATATTACTGCTAAAATGTTCAAAGCAAACCTGAAGCATTTGAAATAATGTTTTTGTTTTTTAGGTTTGGTTATTTTTATCTATAAGATTTACATATATAGTGATAATTTTAAGTAATGCTTGATAACTACTAGTTAGTTTGACATTACTTCTAACTAATGTGGTTATCTATCAAACAGGCATGATGCTTAGATTTTGAAAGTATACTATTTACACTTTAGAGTATGTCAATATGCTAGTTTTTAAAAGGTTGTATTATATTTTAAAAGGAAAAAGTAAGTCATCTGGTTTTCATATCTACTAATTTGTTTATTTGCTGTTTGTTTTCTTGTTTTTATTAATACTCTGGTCATCAAGAATATATAATGAAAGCAAAATAAATTCAAATGAATTATTTATCCTGTATATACTGAAATTTTACAATATCTTGCCTTATAATTTATAGGTGTGGCATTTGAACAAGATTATTAATTCTTTCCCAAACTTGGCAGTTTGTGTAGTATGTCTGGTACCACGAAAGCTAGACAGAAATAAAGGGCTTTGGGGGTACATCCTGCTCACATTATCCATGTTCTCTGTTCTGAGTGTGCAGTGTCTTCAGCAATAGGTACATAAGCTTCTGAGAAGAAACCAAGGGGGGCTGGAGAGATGGCTCAGCGGTTAAGAGCACCGTCTCCTCTTCCAGAGGACCCAGGTTCGATTCCCAGCACCCACATGGCAGCAAACAACTGTCTGTGTTTCCAGTTCCAGGCAAACACCAAGGCAAATAAATAAATAAATAAATAAATAAAGTTAAAAAAATAAATAAATAAAATCTTCTTGATTAATCAAAAAAAAAAAAAAAAAAAAAGAAAGAAAGAAACCAAGGATGATGGAAATAGTATATATTAGTTTAGCAGGTACTTGTATTACCAACCATTTAAAAAGAGGTTTCTTATGCCTAATGCTAGGTTTCTGTTAGTCTATGGGTTTTGTGTAGAGTATTGTCAGCCCAAGAGGTTTAACCATTTTAAGCTATATATGTTCACACACATGTGCATAAATACACTTCCCAGATATGTTTAGATTTGTGCCAAGTAGACAGACAAAAGACACTCAACACAGCAGCTGAAACCCAAAGCTCTAGAAGAATTCAACAAGAGGTGAGAACAGTGCATGCAAAGTCCTCAACACAAGAAAGATTTCAGAATCTTTTTAAGTTAATCATAAGAACTAGGATTCTCACACTGGTTAGTTTCTGAACTTTATGTGAATAGATTATATACATATAGTTGATAATAATCTACAATGGCAGGCATTTATAACATGCTTCTTTTGTGACAGCCATAGGTCCCAGCATTTTCTATGCAATTTAGCTTTTACAATAATCTGTTTAAAAAGATGAGAAACTAAAACTTAATGTTGAAATTTTTAAGTGAAATTAATGACATGTAAAAATTCTATGATTTTAGTTTTTAAAGTCTTGTATATGACTAATACAGAGAAACAAATATTCATGCATATGAAGTCAAAAGTGAGCTGATCTCACCTCCTGGGCCACAGTCTGGAGAATTTCTCTCTGGGATCAGACTAGCACCCAAGTGTCTGATCTCAGACTTGTCCCAGAAAAAGGCTCTAGGCCTCCCCAAGCTGAGCCCAGGCTCTAGGGCTAACTGCAGCATCACAGAAGGACCAAGGGCTTTGATACATTGTCCCCATCCAGAGCAGAGTCAAAGGTGGGCAAATTCTACCTCCTGGGCCACATTTCAAAGAATTCCTCTCTGGGATCCAGCTGACACTCAAGGCACACAGCAGGAGGCTCTAGGCAATGCCCAGCTGGGCCCTGTGTCCAGGGCAAACTGTGTCATCAGACAAGGAACAAGAGCCTTAAAAAGACAGTTCCCTATCCAGAGCAGATTCAAAGATCGAACAGACCCCTTGCTCATAGCAGACAGGAGATGCACAAGCCCTCTAGCCACAACTGATTAGCAGCTACTAATTGTGAACCACTAAAGCCATGAGAAGAACCCAGTGCAAGAATACATATAGCAATATAAAGAACAACAAGGCAAAAACCAGAAGAAACTGATGGTTCTACAACAAGACCTGAACAGAGAAATGAAGAGGAACTAGAAGGAAACAACAGCAGAAACAATTTTATGAAGATTATTGAAGTCTTCAAAGAAGATATAAAAAATTCCCTTAAAGAAATAGAAGAAAATACAAACAAAAAATTTGAAGAGACAAACAAATCCTGAAGAGAAAACCAAAAAACAAAAACCAAAAAGTGAAAGAAACATTCCAGGAACTAAAAAGTGAAATAGAAGCAATAAAAAAGGCACAAAGTGATTTTATGATTTTTGATGTTGTTGAACTCTAACTTTAGGCCCTGGTGGTCCAATATGATACAAGGGGTTATTTTCATTTTTTTTGTATCTATTGATATTTTCTTTATGACCAATTATGTGGTCAATTTGGGAGAAAGTTTCATGTGGTGCTGAGAAATATGTATATTCCTTTTCATTTGGGTGGAAGCTTCTGTAATTATCTATTAAATTCATTTGCATCATGACCTCTGTTAGACTCCTTATTTCTCTGTTGAGTCTCTGTGTGGTTGACCTATCCCAGGGGGAAAGTGGGATATTGAAGTCTCCCACTATTAGGGTGTGAGAATTGATGTGGTATTTGAGTTTTACAAGTATTTCTTTTACATAGGTAGGTGTTCTTATACTAGGGGCATACATATTCAGGATTGAAATTCCCTCTTGACCAATTTTTCCTGTGATGAATAAGTCATATTTATCTTGGTCCCTTTTAATTGCTTATAGCATAAAGTCTACTTTGTTAGGTATTAGGATGGCAACACTTGTTTCTTAGGGCCATTTGTTTGGAAAATTATTTCCCTACCTTTTACTCTGAGCCTGTGTTTGTCTTTGTGGTTGAGGTGTGTTTCTTGTATGCAGCAGAAGGATGGCTTCTGTTTTTGTATCCATCTTGTTAGTGTGTGTCTTTTTATAGGTGAGTCGAGTCCATTGATATTAAGGGATATTAGTGGCCACTGATTGATGTTTCCTGCTATTTCTGGTGGAAGCTTGTATGTATTTCCTTTCTCTGGGCTTTTCCTCTGTGGGGTTATTGAATGTTTGTGGTTTCATAGGTATATCTGGGATCCTTAGGTTGGAGTATTTCCTCTAATGCTTTCTGGAGGGCTAGATTGGTAGCTAGGTATTGTTTTAGTCTGACTTTGCCATAAAATATCTTGTTTACTCCATCTATGGTGATTGATAATTTTGCTGGATATAGTAGTCTAGGTTGGCAGCCATGCTCTTTTAGTGTCTGTGTAACTTCTGACCAAACCCTTTTTGCTTTCATTGTTCTCATTGAATAGTCAGGAGTCATTTTGATGGGTCTACCTTTATAAGTAAATTGTCCCTTTTCTTTTGCAGCTCTTAAAATAGGGCATTCAGAGCATACACGAGGTAAGAAGAAAATGAGAGGAGAATGATTTTGCTATTGAGTACTCTCTTATTACCTATGTTCACATTTTAACAACTTATTTATTTGAAACAAATCTTAAACGGACTTAATGCTGGGAAGGTCACATAATGATGTGTTGTATTTCTTCTGCCATAAATCTGGTAACCAATAAAATCACTGTGATTGTCAAAAAAGAAAAAGAAAAAAAAAAGAAATACAATATTTGCTTTTACTTTTTTCTTGACTGTTGAGATATAATCAATGTAATATAAATTGTTTTTAAAATTTCTATGTAGCCAAAGCCAGCAAAAACTCATTATCAACTGCTTCCCAAAAATTTATTTTGTTTGTTCTGTATGTTTTGTGGCTTGATTATTATGTGGTGAGTGGACTTTTTTATGGGGTCATATCTATTTGGTGTTCTGTAAGCTTCTTGTATCTTTATAGGCATTTCCTTCCTTAAGTTAGGAAGTTTTCTTCTATGATTATATTGAATGCGTTATCTGTGCCTTTGAGATTGTATTCTTCTCCTTCTCTTATTCCTATTATTCTTGAGTTAGGTCTTTTCATGGTGTCCCAGATTTCCTTAACATTTTGTGTTACGCCTTTTTTGGTTTTAGTATTTTCTTGACTGATGTATCTATTTCCACTACTGAGTCTTCTACTCCAGAGATTCCCTCTTCCTTCTCTTGGATTCTGTTGAATATGCTTGCATGTATAGTTCTAGCTCTTTTGTTCAGATTTTCTATTTCCATCTTTGCCTCATTTTGTGCCTTTTTTATTACTTCTATTTCACTTTTTAGTTCTTGGATTTTTTTTTCATTTTTTGTTTACCATTTCTTGGTTTTCTTTCAAGGATTTATTTATCTCTTCCAAATTTTTGCTTGTATTTTCTTCTATTTCTTCAAGGGAATTTTTTATATCTTCTTTGAAGGCTTCAATAATCTTCATAAAGGTGTTTTTGGTGTTGTTTCCTTCTGTTACCTCTTCATTGTTCTGTTCAGGTCTTGTAGTTGTAGAACCACCAGTTTCCTCTGGTGTTGCCTTGTTGTTCTTTATATTATTATATTATTATATGTATTATTGTTCTGGAATCTATCTATGGCTTCAGTGGTTCATGATTAGGCAGCTCCTAGTCAGTTTTGGCTAGAGGGCTTATATGTCTCCTCTCTCCTCTGAGCAAGGGGTCTGCTTGATCTCTGTCTCTGCTCTGTACAGGAGTCTGAATTTCAAAGCCTCAGTCCTTCTCTGATGAGGCAGTTTGCCCTGTAGGCAGGACCTGGCTGTGTAAGGTCCCCTCTTTTAGGTGTGGCTGGAGGAGCCCCTCACAGCCAAACCCTAGTCCTGTCTGCTAGGGAGAGTCTGAGATCAGACTCTAGGGATTGACCCTGGTCCCGTAGACCAACTCTATGGATGGGTGGTCCAGGTGCCAGAATCTGCTCACCTCTTTAATCCTGTTTACTAATGGATTTTACATCTCTTGATTGAAAAATAGAGACTATTAATGTTCAGTTTTAATCATGAATGATGTGCATTAATTTCTGTCATTGTTATATCAGTTATAGTTTACTTGATCTCCTACTCTTAATTTTCCAGGTATTGTTTTGATTCCCTGTAGTATCTGTTATATTCCTTTTGATATCTCATTCTTTTAATAGCCTTTTTTTATTTGGTTTTATGGTCATAAATCTTTTAGTCTTTTTATATCATGAAAAGTTTTTATTATTCTTTCAATTTCAGTAGATATTTTGCTTGGCATAATGATACAACTTAGCAGCTATAATCTTACAAAACTTGGAATACATTTTAAAGCCATTTTTGGCCTTATAATTTTTTCTCTGAGTGAAGCTTACTTGATAATGATGAATGATTTATTTTTTATATCTTCATAAATTTGGCTTGCCAGTATTTTATTGATTATTTTTGTATCAATATTCATAAGGAAGATTGGTCTGTAATTCTCTTTGTCACATCTCTGTGTGGTTTGGGTATTAGGGTGACTGTAGCTTTATACAAAGAGTTTGGGAATGTTCTTTAGAAACATTGTAGAAAAATATGAGAAGTATTGATATTAGTTCTTTTTTGAAATTCTGATAGAATTCTACACTGAAGACATTCTGCCCAGTGTTATTTTTACTTTGGAGACTTACTAACTTTGTCTATTTTCTTAGGGATTATAGGTCTATTTAGGTCATTTATCTATTCTTGATTTAGTTTTCTTAAGTGGTACCTGTATAGAAAGCTGCCCATTTTGTTTAGATTTTTTAACTTTGTAAAGTACAAACTTCTGAAGAATAAATCTAGTGATTCTCTGGATTTCTTTGGTGTCTGTTATGATGTCCCCTTTTTCATTTCTGATTTTGTAAATTTGAATATTCTCTCTCTTTTTTTTTTTTTAGTTTGGACAAGGGTTTGTTTATCTTACTGACTTTCTCAAAATATCAACTCTTTGTTTTATTGATTTTTGGTACTGTCCTTTCTGTTTCAATTATATTAATTTCAGACTTGTGTTTAATTAAATGCAATCTGCTTCTAAATAAGTTTGCTTATATTTGTTCTAGAGCTTTCAGCTGTACTGTGAAGTCTGTTGTGTGAGAATTCTCCATTTTTTTTTTCATATTGGCACCTAGTGCTATAAACTTTTCTCTTAGCACTGCTTTCATCATGTCTTATACTTTTGGGTATATAGTGAATTTATTTTTATTAAATTTAAGAAAGTCTTTAATTTTTTATTTACTTCTTCCTTGGCCCAGAGGTGGTTCAATTGAGATATGTTCAATTTTCATAAGTTTGTAGGCTTTCTGTTCTTTTTGTTGTTGTTGAACTCCAACTTTAGTCCATGATGATATGGTAGGATACAAGAGTGTTATTCCCATTTTTTTTGTATCTATTCATATTTGCTTTATGTTTATGTAGTAAATTTTAAAACAGTTTTATGGGTATTATAAATAAGTTATATTATTTGGTACTTGGATGAAATATTCTGTATTCTTAAGTCTGTTTGAGCTATAGTATCTGTTAGCTCCCTTATTTGTTTGTTCATTTTCTGTCTGGAAGACCAACCATTGGTGAGAGTGAGGTATTTAAATCTCCCACTATTAGCGTGTGGGGTTTAATGTAAGATCTAAGCTTTAATAATGTTTCTTTTACATATGTGGGTTCCCTTATATTGGGACCATAAATATTCAGAGTTGAGTTTTTTTAATGGAATTTTCCTGAGATAAATAAGTAATATTCTTCCTTATATTTTTTTAACTGAATTTAGTTTGAAAGCAATTTTGTTAGATATTAGGATAAATACACCAGCTTGTTTATTGAGCAATTTGATTGGAAAGTCTTTCTCTAGCCCTTCACTCTGATGCAGTGTCTGTCTTTGAAGTTGAGGTGTTTCTTATATGCAGCAGAAGGATGGATCCTGTTTTCATATACATTGTGTTAAACTGTGTCTTTTTATATGTGAATTGAGTCCATTGATATTAAGGGATATTAATAACCAGTGATTGTAATTCCTGTTATTTCTCATGATACTGTGTGTGTGTTTGTGAGTGTGTGTGTGTGTGTGTGTGTGTGTGTTTCCCTTCTTTGGGTTTGCTTCTGTGTGATTGATTATTTACTTCTTGTTGCTTTGTGGGTATTTCTAGCTTTCTTAGGTTGGATTTTTCCTTCTAGTGTTTTTTATATGACAGGATTTGTAGTTAAGTATTGTTTAAATCCAGATTTATCATAAAATATTTTGTTTACTTTGTCTATGATAATTAAGAGTTTTGTTGAGTATAGTAGTCTGAGCTATCATCATGGTCTTTTATTGTCCTTATAACATCTTCCCAGGACCTTCTAGCTCTTATATTCTCCATTGAGAAGTCAAATGTTATTCTGATGGGTTTGCTTTTATAAATTACTTGGCTATTTTACTTTGCAACTCTTAAAATTCTTATGTCTTCAGCTTCAGTATCTTTCCTTCTTAAGTATTCTATTTGAGATTTCAGTAGCTATTCATTCAGCTATGGCAAAGGCTTTTGTTGTTGTTTTATTTTGTTAATATTTAAGTTGTTCTAAAACCCATATTTAGAATTCAGAAAATTGAACTACACAATGTTTTTTTTTCTAAGAATGCCCTACAAAAATTGTGTCAACCATTGTTTAACAAATTATATATGTGGTGTTTTTCATGGGCTTTACTAAAAAGAACATTATTAGGTGAGTCTACTTTGAGAAATAATGTACCTCAGAAAGAGATGGCTACATTCACAAATCAGGCATGAGGTTTCCTTGGTGCAGATGAAATTAAGGAAAAACTTACTGAGAAAAATGTGGAACACTTTAGGGTTAAAAGCATCAGAGCAGAATGCTGCATTATCAGAGAACATGGTAGGGATATTAGGGAAGAGATATGAGCTTTATTGATTCATGTAAGAATAGAGATGTTAACAATACATTTTGTGCCATCAAAACTTGATAATAAATTTGGGTCAGTGATAAAATGCAGCTGAGAGAATAACTAATAAATACAGTCTTATGTCCTACAAAACCTTTTACTGGACAACAGTAAAATGGTACCTGTGAATGACTTGAACTTCAATTCCCTGTTTTATTTGCTCTATTTCTCTTCATAATTAAGTTAATGAAGAATTTAATGGGTAAAGTACAAATAGTAGCAGAAAGACAATAAAACAAACATCACCCATTAATGCTGATAATCAAAAAAATCTAGTGGCCTACAAAGGTTAATAACAACATAAAGTGTTTGCTTTATGCTAGGGTACATTCTAATAGCATGTCAATTTTTTCTTTAAACATTTGCTTTTCTGGCATGGAAGGTTTATTAAAATATGAATGAATAGAACACTATCAAAACCTTTATGATTTTGTAAAAAGCTATTTCAAATATACCATACAGCCCTTAATTTTCTAGGATGTATTTATTAATTGAATATATACTTCATTCTGTAACACAGACTTGTCTATTTCTTCTAAGATTTTGGTTGATTTTCTGTAGTCTTTAGAGCAAAACCAAAAATATTTTTCAAGATGATAGTTGTCATAAACAAAGACAAATATATTTACTCTGAGTAGCTTGTAAACTTCCTAAAGTTATTTTTCTGAAAAGTAATAAACACAGGCTTAACTAAAAATGCAGTTGTGCTTACATAGTTTGCTGATGTATTTTAACAAGTGCCTAAGAATCTAAAATGTAAAGGAATTTAATTGAGTGTCATGATGACTACAAACAATCAACAAAAATCTAAAATTTTCTAGATTGCTTCAAAACATAGCTATTAAAAAACAAAGAAAAAATGAATAAAGGTTTCTCATTGACAATTTGTTCAGTTTGTTAATAATAAATTATGCTAAATCACGATATTGTTAATACTTAAGTATCATATTATGAGAGTTGTTCTCTTCATACTATGTATCCCATATAAAAAATCCTTTTTAATACTATCTTGACAAGCTATTCACAAGATATAAAAAATATCTTGAAGTATGGTGCTTTCCTGACAAGAGAAACAGTCATGACCCCATGTGGAAAATTTTCATCAATTTTTGATTTTCACACTTTTATGCTTTTTGGTTCTTGTTTTTTGTTAAATTTCCACAAGGCAGCTACAAGGGTTTTCCACCTTCCTCCTGATACTCTTACCTCTCTTTGTGATAAGCGTACTCTCAGTTTCTGATGTAAATGCCTATTAGCTGTGGCAGAATTCAGAGTCATTGGGAATAAAAGATAATTGAAAGGCAGGATTAAACAATGGCAAGCCATAGATCCTAACTATATGCAAGTAAAATCACATTAGTGAGAAATGATAAAAACTGAATAAATGTAGGAATATATGGTCAACAACGCAAGAGAGATCTAATTCTAGGGTTTTTTGTTTTTGTCTTATAGATTACTTATTGTTTACTTTTTCTGTTACCTTGGTTGAGAAATTTACCCCTATATCACTTGATTTTCGAGAACTTTTTATCCTGCATCATTAGAGAATAATGAAACTTTGAGATGCAATAAAATTACTTCCTAGTTAAACTTATTGCCAATTAATTCCCTCAGATCACTTTTTCTTTTTGAGATAAAAGTTTTGCTGTTTCTTTATGAAAGTATGTTAATTTTATTTAGTGAAAAGTGATTAAAAATCAGTTGAGAATGATGAAATGTAATTTAAACCATTAAATTTAAATAATTAATTATAATAATTAATTAAATTAATAAATTTAAAATAATTCATTTTAATAAATTACAATACTATCTCTATTTTCTAAAAGGAATGTAAGGCATAAAACAAATGATTGCTTTTGGCTAACAATAATATTGGACTTAATTAAAACTTTTCAGTTTTTAACTTCAAAAACTAAGTGGTATGAATAGTTAACTCAGAAATAAATTATAATGTATACTGCAACTGGTTTTATGATGCAATCCTTTCAAAAGACATCAAAATGTTTATGTGACTAATAAACATTTAAATATTATGTCTCCCAATATAAATAAATATAAAATACTTTTTAAAATTATCTACTGATTATGAGATTTTCTTCTAGTCAGGAATAGTAATCAAATATTGCCTAAAAATAAAATTATTATTTCTCACCATCATGTTTGTTAATTAAATATTTTTAAACAAATCAAATATTTGACTACTAATATTTCTTCTTTTTAGAGTTTCTTCTGTTCATTGCCTCTTTGTTTTAAACATTGATGCTAAGATCCAAAACACTGCCAATTTTACATTTTATTGATGAATTATATTACTTTATTTGAAATAACTCTCACTATTATTCTACATCTGTTTGTTTTTTGTTTGTTGTCTCTTGAAACAAGTTTTCCTCATGGTTGTTTAAACTTAAATTACACCATCCTACTTAACTTCTGCCTATACTGGAGTCATAGCTGTTACCAAAAAGAACAATATACCATACATAAGTCTAGTGGCCCTCCAACTGTGTCGTATTTTCAATATTGTGCTTTGCTTTTATTTTATTATTCAAAATTGGTTTTTAACTTTATTTCTCAGTCTACTAATATTTTCCATTAAAATATTTTACATTATTATTTATTTTTCTGTTGCAGTAAATGTCATTACCAAGGGAAAGAGTCCAAAATGGTGGGTACAGTAGGCGGCAAGAAGACATAGTAAGGAAAGCAGTAAGCTGATGACTTATGGCTTGAAATTTAAGGATGAATAAAGCAAAAAGAACACATTGGAATTAGACAAGAACATTTAATCTTAAAGCACTCACAACTGAGTGACATAACTCCTCCAGAGAGACTCCACTACTTCAAATTCTAAAACAGCAGCACCAATTGATGACAAGGTGTTAAAATGTCTAAGACTGTGAGCAGTGTTTCTCATTCCAACCACTATAGTACTATAGTTATTATTATTGTTTGTGATCTTTTTTATTTTTAAGAATTTTACACATGCATTTAATGAAATGAGATTCATGTGCCTCATACTTATTATTTTTGCATATGCAAGCCTATGGGGCAGTCCATGGAGCACAGAAGATCTGTCAGTGTTCATACCTTCCAAAATTAATAATTATCTCTTCCCAGTATCTATCAACTTCAACTATCTCCTCAGTAAAATGCAAAACCTGAAGAGCATCTGGAGTTGAATTCTGACTAGCTTAATATTGTATAGCAGATTTTATGCAAGTAAAACTGCTGATGTGAATTCATGATTGTAATAGTTACATCACATCTTGAAGTACATATAAATGTTCTCTAGTACATACATTTTTCCATCTCTTATTCTGAAATGTTCTGTAAGCCTCAACTTGTGGAAAATCTGGTAAATATGTCCCATTTACAAATGAAACATTCTTTCTTTTGTTCTAAGCCCTTTGACCAACTACACATCCTCAGTTGGTTGTATTCTGCTTCAAAAAATTTATCTAATCAAGATCGAGATTAGCCAAAATCTGTGGATGAAAATGTAAATATTTAGAAAGAATTTAACAAAATCATCCTTGAGCAAATTAACAATAGGAGATTTTATGCTAGGGCCTATGACCAACATAGCTATGAGCTTGTAATTTATTTATTATTAAATTACTGTAAATTATTTATTATTAAATAAATTAAATAAATTGGCATGAGGAGTACTGATCCCACCACTCAATTTTTGTTCTTGTAAATGATATGACATCTTGGAGCCCATTTTCTTCAGAGGAGTACAAAACCCAGTCTTAATATTGTGGTGAAGAAATTAGACCTGCCTGGAGTGGATGAGCTGACAACTTGGAGCTTCCTGCTGTTTGGGGGAGGAAATAGGGGGATGGGTTGATGGGGAGGCTGAAGGCAGACTGGGAGTGATTGGGAAAAGGGAAGTATGGGTAAGCAGGGAGATACATAGAGAAAAATACTTTCTTAAAATAAAAAAAATTAAATATTTTTATTTATTTTGTATTTATCAAGGAAAACAGTAAAATGAATTTAAAATGCTGATAAGTTAACAATAACTATAAAGAAAATAAAAATCATAAGCATGACTTATCAAGGGTGATAATGCGAATAAGTTTGCTACATATAAAATTACTTTGTGTTCAGCTTTCCCTCTGAATTTTTTTTCTATCCCTGTATATCCTTATTCAAGGTCCCTTCCCCCTCCCGCCATATCAGATCATTTTTTTCTTCTCCACAACTCCCCATCCCCTCCCTGGGCAGGCAGCAGGCAGTCCCATGGTTCTACTGACCCAATAATGCTTAGTTCAGTCTCCACTCCTGGCAAATCCAGTTTTGTCCCCCCTCCCTCAAGAGTGAGTCAGGTGTTCCTCTAGGTGGAGTGGGATCCAAAGGGTCAGTCCAGGGTGTTTCTGATCCCAAGCTGTTGTGGTTTGCAGCTTGGGCATGCTTGGCTTTGTTCTTGTTTGTTTGTTAAGAGACCACTAATGAGTGAGTACATCCCCTGCTTATCTTTCTGACTTTGTGATACCTCGCTCAGAAGGATATTATTTTTTAACTTTGTATGTATATATGTATGTATGTATGCATGTACGTATTTATTTATTTATTTCTCTTTTTAATGTAATTGACACTGCTTTACGCTTTAGACACTTCAGAAATAAGATGCACATTTTCTCCTAGTGTCAAAACTGACAAATCCACAGAAATGCATGTAGCACATGATGAAGCAAAACCATAGGCACCAGGATTTTACCAAGTTCAAGAGGAATGTGTGTGTATATCTACCACTTTTTTCACATTGTATTTGACAAGGCTTAGTGGGAAACTCTTTATAATCAAGAGGGGATTGCTTTTTTAAAAGTCAAAAAAACAAGCTGTTCTTGATTTTCTATAATGTGATGTCTCAATAATTATATTAAGTTGATTATGAGGTGGCTAAAAAAATTGGATTGTTTATATGACCCAATGACAATAAAGACTATCATCCTGTACATTTCTGTGTCAGGAAAAAAAATTTTTTTGAAAGAAAGGCTGTCTTCATGAGCCTTGATTTCAACTGTTTCAAACACCAAATTATAAATTGGACTCTGTCAAGGAAGGTACTATTACTGACTGTTAAGTTCAGAAGTCTTTACATGTACAATGATATTTTCTTTGTGACTTTACAACCATAATGCATTTAACCCTATGTTAGCTTCTGCCCCAGTCAGTTGCTGGATGGCAATTAGAGTGGTCATTCATTTGATTTTTAGGAGAAGGTCTGTTTAGGCACCCTCTCCACTATTGCTTAAAGTCTTAGCCAGGGTCATCTTGTGGGTTTTTGAGTGTTTCCTAGCACTAGGTTTCTTTCCAACCCTACAGTAGCTCCCTTTATAAAGATATCTATTTCTTTGTTCTTCGTCTCTGTTGCTCTTCCCCATTCAACTCTCACATTGTCTCATGATTTATTCCTACCTCCCTTGTTTCCTCCCCATATGATCCCAATTTTTTTTTAGGAGATCTTCTCTATTTTTTTTCCTATTGGCAACCATGGATGTCTCTCTTAAATCCCCGCTGTTACCTAGAAGCTCAGGGTTTGTAGACTGTAGTGGTTTAGTGGACTAAAATCCACTTAAGTGTTGTACATACCATGTCTATCTTTCTGGGTCTATGCTACCTTACTATGTTGAAGTCCTGGTCCATCTGAAGAGAGGGTGAAGAGATTCTGTGAACAGAAAGATCAGGATCATGAGGAAAAGACCCACAAAAATGGATGACCTAAGATATTTGGAGCTCACTAATGCTGAAATGACAACTGAGAAACTTTCATGGAAAGAAACTAAACCTTATAAATGTAGATGGAAGTTCAATGGTATGGGCAGTTTGTGGATCCTCTTGCAGAGTTTATTTCTGGTACATAAATTGGCTTCTCAGAGCCCATTTCCTACAGAGGAAGTTCTTACTGAGCCTTGATACTTGGGGGAGGGGGACTAGTTCCATCTTTAACTGGATATGCCAGAATGAACTGACTCAAGCTGGGAGGCCTTGCCCTCTCTGAAATATGGATATGGGGATGGGATGAAGGGAGACTGAGGGAAGACTAGGAAGGAGGAGGTAGGTGATAACATTGTTGGTTTTGAGAAAAATCTTTTAAATAAAAAAATAAAGAAAAACAAAAAAGAATTTTGGGGAGACTATGTCAGGTTATTCTGGCCTAATTTCTCTCTCTGATACCTATCTGATTATAGCAGAACTATCACAACCGGCTCTCAATACAAACAGTTAACATTTATTAGGGAAAGACAAACTTAGGAGTACAATAAGCAATTCTAGGAGAAAAAAGGACAGGGTGTGCAGGGAATGGAATAGAGCACTTCTTTCTGGACCATGCTAGAATCAGGAATAAGAACAACTTTGGGGCTGGGGAATCCAACGAAGCTGCCCACACCCCATCGGGGTCCAGTTTCTTGATGTCACCAGTGCTTACCTGGGTAAATTCTGACTTCCCACTACATCTCCCACTTTTGTCTAATTAAGAAACTTCTAAACTAAGTATAAAACTATATACTATAGGGATTATCATAAAGTTGTATCTGGGGGAGAGAAAGCCACTAACATAAGCAAGGTCATACTATATCTAACAAACAACAAATACAAGGTACATCTTAATGTCTAGAATATTGATATAAGGCCATGTACAGGGAATGCTTCAAGGCGGTTCATTTTGAATAATAAAGATCTAATACCCAAATTTTTTGCTGAGATATGAATTAATAGTAACCTTAACTATCTAGTCTTCAACAGTATCAAGACCTGAGAGGGAAAATATATTACCTGAATGTTGGGAGTATGCTAGAGTACCTTCCAAGATTTAGGAGAGGTCAACAACAGTTAACTACGTGGACAGTCCCCCATAGTTTCTCTGTACAGTAGGAGCATCCACTTTTCTGGCTACTGGCCTAGGATGTCTGATAAGTCTCTTCAGAAGCAGGGTATTTTTGGGAGAGACCATTTTATCCTGTCCAGGCCAGCTTTGGCAGTCTCTAGCCAGCATCCTGTTCTTCAAAATCTGACAGTATGCATATTGACAGCAGTTGGAGGCAATTACAATCCTTTGCCCTTCAGGCCATTATCTGCCAAAGGAGACAATCTCTTTTTGAGATGTCCATGATGCTTAACACCACCTTGGGAAAGGAACAGTGATGCCAGGCATTGTCTTGTCTCTCATGGCCAAATTCTAGATAACAAAATCTTAAATGCCATTATTATCTCAGTCTATGAAGTGGTTGAAGATGTCTGTCTATCTGATATATTCTAGTGTGTTTCTGGGAAGCGTAAGTATCCTGACTGTTACATGACAAATCTGAGTAGCGGTAAAATGCAATTCCAGTCAACCAAAAGAGTGAAGCTTACATCGTAAGATTGGGCAATCCATAAATGAGTGTACAATTTCTGCATAATGACTTCAAGTATGATGATCTTATGACTATTAACCAGGATGCACATATTGTGCAAAGTGACAACAATATTCTAACTACTTATCATTGTATAAAATATCTAAACAGAGCAATACAAAACAACTTGTGTATATATTATAACAAATGTTATGACTAGCATAAATAAAGGTAGAAATTGCATTATGGAAATGACAATAATATACTTAATAGGCATTAATGTGCAAAATATTTTAAACAGAGGTAGAAACATGTACAAAATAGGGCAATTATACATTCAATTTTACATCAATATACAGATTATCTCAATCAAACATGTAGAATAATTTCCAATTTGTATCCATATACAAGATTTAAATTTGTATCAATTTACAGATTATCTCAATTGAACATATAAAATAATTTCCCATTTGTATCAATATACAAGCATGTATACCATGGCAATTTGTTTTTGGTTTATCCTTTGGTTAATAGCTGTTTGCAGGTGGATATAATAATCTGCATATGTCTTTCCTATCTATTACCTTTTCTCATCTTTAAAAGGAGTTCTTATTTCTATAATATCATTCTACCCTCTACCCAAGATTAACTTATAACCACTCTATTAGAATGATAATTATCCATTATCCTCAGATGACAATACTTATCAGGAGAAGGGCATAGTAGTTTTCTCAATAAATTGATTCATGCTGACTTGTGGGTGATGGTATCTTTGTGGGGTCCTGTAAGACTAAAACAATGGTTAAGACCTAAAGAACTGACTATAAACATCTATAACCATTCTCAATAGTACTGGGTAGGTCTATACAAAAATCTTGCTAAAGGTATAATATGAACCTATCTTACAACTGTCCTGAATGGTCTATATATCAAAAATAATCATTGAGTGATGTACAGGAGGCTCTTTTTTTCTTTGTCTTAACACTCTTTAGTCTCTCTCTCTCTCTCTCTCTCTCTCTCTCTCTCTCTCTCTCTCTCTCTCCCTCTAATGCGGTGGAGGCCCCATCTTCCTTCTGGATGCTTTGGAGAGTTCTGGTTGGAGAAATTGTTGTTGATAGTGAAGAGTCTAAGAAGTACTAATATCAAGTGAAGATAATAAGTCTTCAGGAAGGATTATTTGCAGATAACATTCTTAGATTAAAAAAATAAAAAAGAAGTAGGATAAAAGATAAGAGTACAATAATATTCATCCCTATATACTTCATCTATCTTGTGTCCCACACAGGTGGCTTTTTTGATATGAGACAGAATCTTTCAGGATTTGTTTTTTTTTTACTAATGTGCTTGGGATTAGAGAGGGATAAAGCCACTTGTTCCATCTCCAAAGCCCGCTTTTTAACATAATCAAACCAGGACCACATTTTTTTTTTTTTATCTAGTAGATATAGATGTACAGTAGTGAGAATTGAGAAATTGCCCAATAGTGCATATTGGTGCCAATTGTCCTTATGTTCCATGGTAGTCCTTTCATATATGATCTGTTGTATTAAGTTTTTCCCGGCCTGTTTGGGGCTGGAGGTTTGTGACTTGGCACACGCCCGGCGGCTGTGGTTTGGAACCTGGTCTGTGTGCCCATGGCTTTTGACCCCCAAAGAAAATGAATCACATGCTTATATTAACTTTATATTGTTGGCCGATGTCTTAAGCACATTATTAGCTAGCTCTTTTATCTTAATTTAATCTACTTTTATTAATCTTCCCACCACGTGGCCACAGCCCGTGGCTCACCTGTTTCTCTTACATGTTGTTTCTTCGGGGACGGATGGCGACTCATTTAACTCCACCCTCCTTCTACTTGGCTGCCTCTGATTCTCCACCCACTTCTACTGTGCCTTGCATGGGCCAAACAGTTTTTTAATTATATCATATAGAATGATCTTCCTCCAGCTTAAAAAGTCTAAGTATTCACCATTCTTTTAATGTCTTGAACATGGTTGTATCTATTCTTTTGTAAAGACAAAAATGAGACCCTGCCCCAGCTTTGTTAGGTTAATATCCCTTACCACATTTCTGATTTTCATATCAGCAGTAATCAGTCATTAATTACTTGATCTCCTCAGGAGGGGTCTTCCTTTTGAATTGGCTCATTATCAATCTTGTTGGAACCCATACTTTTTTCTTCTCCTGTGGAAACAAAAGCAAAACCCCTACCCATTGAAGCACATATCCAAGCTTCCATTCTGAAGTTAGTACATCCTTGAAATAAATAGGCTGGTTCAACTTAGAAGTCCTTTCTTTTACCCAGTGTCTCTCTGTAGCTGTAGTTCCTTTCTCATTAGGATTAAGAAAGTTCAATGTCAGCAAAGCACTATGTAATCTCTCCCTGGGTTTTTTCATTCTACCTTTCTGTTTATAATTCATCTCTTTCAAGGTGCAATGGGATCTTTCCACAAATGCTTGTCCTGTGGGAATGTGTGGTATCCCAGTAATGTGTTTTATCTCATAATATCCAAAAATCTGCCTCATTTTTGGGGAAGCATATACTGGAGCATTGTCATTCTCAATCTGAGCAGGAATTCTCATCATGGCCATGGCCTCCAGAAGATTAGTGAGTATAGCATTAACATTTTCAGAACTCAAGGCAGTCACCCATTGCATTCCTGAGTAGGTATCAATGGTATGATGAACATAATTCATCTTTTCAAATTCTGGAAAATGAAACACATCCATCTGCCAAATCTCATTTCTCTGTGTTCCCTTGGGATTACTCCCAGCAAGCAATGATGGTTGGCTATAGAGGGAACACATAGCACACTTTCGCAGAATTTCCTTGGCCTGATTTCAAATGGTGGAAAAGCTCTTTTTTTAGTCCCTTGCTATTGGCATGATGTTTCTTGTGAAATTCTGAGACTTTTATCACATTTCCTATTAATGACTTGTCAATCTCATCATTACCCTGTGCTAAAGTCCAGGAACGCCTGTATGAGGCCTGATATGTCTCATGTTCATGAAATGAATTTTATTTCTGATGATATCCTACAGTTGTATAAACAATAAGATTAATTCTGTATCATCATGAATGAAGTCAGCAGTCTCAATGTGTAATACAAACTTTTCTGCATATTGAGAGTCAGTTATTTGGTTCAGAGTTTCTGCAAAATCCAATAACACCATAATAATAGCATATAGTTCAGCGTTTTGAACAGAATTATAGGAACTTTGTGCCACCTTACTGAAGTTTTCTGATTTACAACTGGCATTTCCTGATTTGTTTGCATCAATAAAAAATGTAAGAGCTCTAGAAATAGGTTCATCTTGTAGCACATGACTAAAATCCAGTTATTTTCCTTTCTAAACTGAATCCTCTTGCTCCAGTAATATTTGTTATTAATCTCTCCCAGGAAGTTGCTACAAGCCTTTTGCAAAGGTTGACTGTCTGCCTATAATCGATCAATTTCCTCATTAGTCAAAGGTACAATTTTTGCTGAACCTTTTGGAGTCAACTGATGAAGCCTATATTTTCAGTCTGCCAAGATAGAAAACTTTCCTTATTCTAGGCAAACATCCATGAACTAGGGTTGCCCCTTGAGCCGAGGAGTCATCTAACTTTACTAATGCTTTTACAGAACTGAATTAAAAAGATGCAAAGTCACAGTCAGGATAGAACTTAAGTGGAATGGCCAGTTACTTCTGAGATTAAAGAGTCATGTTTACATCATGAGAGAAAAGAAGATTGAATTTATACAAATTGAGAAACTGAACAGTGAAGAAATTTTCCACTCATTTCAGAAGGTATCATTCCTGATTTTGAATGTTTATAAGCCAGACGTGTAATTAGATGTTGTTTTAGGAACATTAAAAAAAAGAGACATGAAGAAAGAATCCCTCTGGCTGTAGTGACTATGCATGATTTGAATTTTTTTTTGTTATGAAAGAAGACTGAATATATGTAGGGAAAACAGAATATAGAAAATTTTGTTTCTAATTTAAATGCTTAATTTTCTTCATACATTTAAGATGTATATAAAAAAAGAAAGAAAATACAAGCCAAATTGTGATTTATACCAATAAAGCTCAGGCCTTTTGTGTGCTCTAAAAAGAAAAAGAAAGAAAGAAAAGAAAATCGGAAATCTTTTCAATATATCAATATATATTTTCAAATTTTTACTCAGCCTATGTGGTAGAAATATCTATTCTAATATAATCTTATAATATTTTCTCTTTGTATTGTGACTCCTATAGGGTAATGATCAGAAGGTAAAATAACCAAGATGCAATTCAGGTCTGAATGTATACAATTTACATGTGCTTCTGGTAATTTATTTTCCACCAATGCTAATTCTCTATCAGCTTCAACAGAGAAGTCCCTGGGACTGTTTAAATCCTTACTGTCATCTAAGGTTTTGAACAAATGAACTAGTTCATAGTTTTTTTATACCAATAACTGGTTGTATGTGAACGATATCCCCTAGTACTTTTTAAAAATCATTAAGAGTTCTCTGTCTCTCTTAAGTTGTACCTTCTGGGGTCTAATTGTTTGAAGGCCTATTTTACATCCCAAATAATTGATAGAATCCCATTTTTGTATCTTTTCAGGGGCAATTTAAAGTTCCTAATCAGGCAATACCTTCTTCATTTCTTTAAACATTCTTTTCAAGGTGTCTATGTCCGGATCTGCTAATAATATATCATACATATAATGGTAAATGATAGATTTGGGAATTGTTTGAATATGACTTCTAGTGGCAGTTGTACAAAATATTGGCATATTGTGGGATTATTCAACATTCCTTGTGGAAGGACCCTTCATTGGTAACATTTTATTTGGCATGTATTGTTAAATTTGAGCATTGTGAATGCAAATTTTTCTTTATCTTGTTCTTATAAAGGCATGGTAAAAAACCAGTCCTTCAAATCAATAAATATAATAGGCCATCCTCTAGGTAGCAAAGAAGGTAAGGGTATACCAGAATGTAGGGTGTTCCAATTCCCAGATTTCTTCTTGTTCACAAATATAGGAAAATTCCATGGGCTGGTTGATTCTCCAATATGCTGAACTTCTAACTGCTTCTGTACCAGCTGTTCTAGAGCCAGCAATTTCTCCTTTGTCAAAGGCCATTGCTGAACAAAAAAAGCCTTTTCTGTCAGCCATTTCAAAGGTAATGCATTGAGTGTCTTTTGGGGGTCAGTAGGTTTTAAATTGTATTTTTGTGCAATCTGAATGACTGGTGACTATTTTGCATAGCCTCTTGAAATATTGTCTTCAGAGACATAATTGAGTCTCTGCTTGATATTTGAGCCTGAAGGAAATCTTAATCTGGGTGTTCCATTGTTATAGAAGATCACAACCCTATTACTTCACTGCTATGTTGGCCATGTATGGCTTCAATCCTCCTCTCTGTCCTTTTCGTCCTATAAAGTCAACCATCTCACACTCAGTTTTACCTGAGATAGTGTCCCAATACCTAAAAATTGAACATCTACCTCCTTTAGAGGCTATCTGGAGTGCCATGATTGTGGGAATATGATCAAAATGTCAGCTCCCATGTAAACTAACCCTTGTATCTAAATATTATCTATTCTTTTTTTCAACTTTTGTCTTTGTTCATTTATGTAAGTCTGCCAAAATATACATTTTGTTGAGTTACTTAATATTGTCAAATCCTCCTGTAAAGGCATTCCATTGTCTATTGCTACATGGTTCTCTGTTCTAGGCTTTGGATTTTCTAATCATCCTAAGGAAGCTGTTCTTCCATCATGAGCAGATATGACTGGACCTTCTTTGGATTTGAGGTCTGCTTTATGGGGGCTTCTAGGGGGAAGTCCCAAGTTACATGTCTCAATGGTAAAAGGTTGCCTTCTCTGTCTCTTGTGGACTTATATTCATTTGTCCAATGTCAGCCTTTGCCCCATCTCCTGCACAACCCAGTATTAGTGGCCTTCTGTTTGAATTATTCCTGAGATTAAGAGTAGTCCCATAAGTACCTTGCCTACAATTCCTCTTTATTTGGCCTGGCTTACTATAATTAAAGCAAATGATGCCCTAACTTCTTATCCTAACCTTACAATGGCTTGTCCTACCCGCTTCTCTTCATCACTATGAAGAGATTTGACATTTATTACATATTGAATCCTTTCTTCTATGGGTGAACCTCTGGTCTTCAGTAGCATGAACATCTTCTTATATTTCATATCAGCATGGTCAAAGGCTAAAGAGAATATTAATTGCTTCCTAACTCCAGGATCTGACACCACTCTATGTACAGCCTGAGTCAACCTCTATAGAATGTTTGTAAGACTCCTTCGAACCTTTTTTGACATGGGTCTATGACTCAATTTTCTGTCCTGGGTTGAAAACCTTTTCCCAAGCATTTAAGGCACCAGAATGACATAGCAAAGGGCATGGTCATCATAACTAGTCTGCACTGCCACATCAGCAAACTGACCTTAACCAAGCATTTTTTCCCCTGGAGATGTTAATACCCCCATTTTGATCTTGGGATTCCAAGGCTCTAGCTTCTTTCCTAAACCAATTTCTCCGTTGGAATTGTTGGCTATTGTCCAACACTATGGTTGACAGCTGCATCTAGTAATGAGAAATAACCCGATTCTGTGTTGACCATGAGTTTAGAAACTTGCATGTATGATGAGTGAACCCCATACATCAAATCAAGATGGCTTCCTTAATGGCCTTCATGTTCTGCGTGTGAATGAGTTCATAATAATATTCCACAAAGTCTAAAGTCTTTCCACATACTTTCTTTGTCTCTACCATGACTGGAAATAGTGATGATGGAATAGGGGGCAATCCCTTCATAGTAACTACCTTAGGTATTGCATCTTTCCTACCATAATATCCCTTAAGAGGAGGTCCTGGATTTTTTCTGGGTAGATGTCACCTCAAAATGACTTTCTGATATTGCTGTACAATCCTCATGGTCATAGTCTTTTCTGGTGTCTAACTGTCCTATATAGCTGATCTTTCTAAGGATTTCATAGAGCTGAAAATTCTTTTATCCCCTAAGTGGACATGTTTTGTTAGTTTCTTAATTTCATCCTCAATGTAAAGCCTTCACTCCTCTCTAGCTATCTTAGACCTCCCTTCCAAGGAGGAAACAAGTTTCTTAGTGGCCTCATCAATGTGAAATCTGCCATCCTCTTGTATTTTCTTAGAACTCTCATCCATTTCACACATCTTAGTGAGTATTCACTCATCCTTAGCCTCCAAACCTTTAAAATAGTTAGGTATTAAATATATTATTACACAAAAAAGAAAAGGGACTACAGGGAGGCAGAGCAACTCACCTGTAGCTGGTCTGCTGCTGGATTGAACACAGCAATGCTCTGTAGCTGGGACTTTTTAGCAGAGGTGAAAGTGTAAGCTTGCTCAGTCACTCTGGAATGCAGTATGGTGGTTTCTCAGAAAACTGGGAATCCATCTCCCCAAGGATCCAACAATACCACTTCTGGGTGTATACCCTAAAGACACACAGTCAAACTCCAATGGCATTAGCTCAACTATGATCATAGCAGCATTATTCGTAATAGCAAGATTCTGGAAACAACCTAGATGCCTCTCAACTGAAGAATGGGTTAAGAAACTATGGTCCATCAACACAATGGAATACTACTCAGCAATAAGAAAAAATGATATCCTAAAATTTGCAGGCAAATGGATGGATTTGGAGAATATCCTCCTGAGTGAGGTATCTCAAACCCAGAAAGATAAGCAGGGAATGTACTCACTCATTAGTGGACTTTAACAAAAAGCAAAGCATTTCCAAGCTGCAAACCACAACCACTGAACAGCTTGAGATGAGAAAGACCTTGGACTGACTCCTTGGATCCACTCCCACTAGAGGAACACCTGACTCAGTCTCGATGTTGGGGTGAGGAAACTGGATCTGCCAGGAGTGGAGGCTGAACTGAGCAATATTGGGACCTTGGTACCTCCTGCCCATGCTGGGGGGGGGGTGGAGACATGTGGAGAAGAGAGAGTGACCTGAGGGTGTGGGAGGGGGAGGGACCTTGAAAAAGGATATACATGGACAGAAAGTGTGACTTTATTCAAAATAATAAATAAATAAATAAATAAATAAAACCTTACCTCTCATACAAAAAAAAAAAAGAGAAATGAAAAAAATAAGTACATAAACAAATACATAAGTAAATTAAATAAATGCCAGGTCTCTGGCAGATAGGGCAGAGGCAGAGTAGGTTCAACCAGTCTCTCCCTGTGACTGAATGGAATGGTGAGTGTCAAAGATCCAGATCCCTCTAGGTGCTGGGGGGTGGGGCATAGGACACTGTAGGACACAAGACACTCAGTCAGGAGTCTTGTCAAAGCAGAGTTTGTTCTATTGTATGAGGCAGGAACTTATATAGGGTTGTAAAAGGAGGTGGGAGTCTTGGGATGTGGTAGATGTTGAACTGAAGAATAGGGGTCAATAAGATTTTACCATGTTAGTGTTGGCTGGGCAGGGTGATTTTAGGTCGGGTTGTGTTGAGTCACGCACACGATGAGTTTTTTGACCAGAAACTGGTCGCCCAACTCTAGAAGGGCTTAGAAAGTTATACTGAGCCTCAACCTCAGGCCTCAGAGATCTCAAAAAAAAAAAAAAAAACTATCATGAACTAAAAAAAATCTATCTGTAAAGATAATGGTTCACAGTCTGTTGTCCAGGTAGTCCAACAATGACTATTTAGTAATGGAAGGTTTAAGAATTCAGGAGCTGTTTACTTACAAGGGCATATGTATGTTTTAGTTGGTCTACAGCAGACATAGAAATTTCAAAAAGTAGGCTCCAATACCAGTGAGGAAATGAACTTGCTAGCCAGAGTAAATGCAAGTTGCAAATAGAACACTTTTTTTTCTTCCATATCCTTTCTATAGGCTAACAGCACAAGGTGTGACCCAGATTAAAGCTGTATTTTCCCACCTGGAATGATCTGGATTAAAGTGGGTCTTCCTACTTAAATGACTTCAGGAAAATTATCTCAAGGAAGTTGAAATATTTTATATTTAATTTTTACCAAGGGGTTTTCAAATTTATGTATGTGCATGAATCTACCAAAAATTACAATTGCATGTTTTATAATGTGGTAATTTATTAATTATCTTTGACAATTTCGTGTCAATGTATGTTACAAGCCAAATGAATGTGGCATATTTAAGTTACAAATATGTCAAATAAAAATATATCTTACAATTATAATTTTTATAGTTTCAATTTTAGATATGTCATGCCTGAATCTAAAGGAACTTAAAATTTATCCATTATTTTAGTGAGACAGGCAATGATCAGATACCTATATTTTTTATTAAGCAGAAATATATCTGTTAGAAATCTTCCTATAGTTTTGCATCAATGTTCATGAGAAATATTGGTCTGTAATTCTTTGGTGCTCCTTTGAGTGGCTTGGGTATCAGGGTGATTGTGGTCTCATAAAAAGAGTTTGGCAGCATTCCTTCAGTTTCTACTGTATGTGCAACTAGGTTTTCAGTTGGTTGCCACTCATTGTGATTAAGTCCTTGTGTTCTGATAAATTCAGAATCACACTAGGATACATGAATATCACTTCTTATTTTTAAAAGTACGTGATCTACAGGGCAGAAAAGTACCTGTACTGGAGTTTATCACAATCTTCTAAATGTGCACCCAGTGTTTCTCTCAGTAAATGTACTTTATGGACATACCCCATTTCTGATGATTAATGAATCAATGCAGGCATGTAAATAATACTGATATTATAAATAAGAATTCAAAATCAGTCACTGGTCTATAATTCTATAAGGATATTTTTTCTGCATTGTGTTTTTTCCTTAGGCTTTAGTAGGTAACTTAAAATGAATGTGCATTTAAGCATCTTAATTTATACATGTTTAGTTTAGTGTTACCAGTATTATACAAATATCATATCAAAATTAATTTTTCCTTTTCTTTCCTCTTATTTTGAATAGTATGGTATGTCAACCATTTCACAAGATCAACATTTGGTAAAGAATTTGAACCCCAGATAAGAGATGAGGAAGATATATGTTATAGATTTTTAAGTTATTAGAAATTTTATTATATTTAAATAAAACATTTGATCCATTTAGCCTTAAACATTTCACTTTTTCAGATTTTCATTTTGGTGTCATTCTGTGCCAACTCCAAGTCTAATGATGATAAAAATGTATGAGCTATTGGTGGGTTTCTTAAAATTGGTCCTGACCGTAAAGATGCTAAAAAATCCTTATTAGCTTTGCCAGCAGAATGAAGTGCTTTCAGTTTTAGCAAATGCTGATGTGCAGATTTGAGAGCACATGAAAAATGGTTAAACTCTCTTAGGAGAGTTTTATCATATTATCTACTAGACTTGATATGTGCTACAGCAATTGCTTCTGGTATCATTTTTCTTTCTTTTTTTTTTTTTTTTACATGAGGTTATTATGTATTCATACATTATGTGAAACAGAGAAAGAGTATGTAAAGGAGAGTTGTAACTTGATGTAAAACTATCACTGACACAGTGTAGCTGGAGATAGGAATTGCAGCTCGAAAACTGTATCTTATTTTTCAGAATTAAATATGACAAGAGCAATATTTGACATTGTAGAGAATTATAAATACTAAATCAATACTAACATGTAGCATAAATTTTTCTCTGGTCATGTGAAAAGGTATATAAAAGGTTTTAATCACCTAGGAATAAAAAAATATTTCTTAATGACATGAGTTTTCTAATTGTCTTGTAGATATTTAAAATTAAATTTATATGTAGAATGGCCAGTTGGACAATTGGATAAATGAAATTAAGTGGCCTTAAATATCTAAAATTATTTTGTTACTTGTTTCTCATATATATATCCTTTGTATACCTCACACACTCCATGTTTGTCATTAATTATTATCATATTTTTAGTATATTTAATATATCCATTTTATAAAACATACCATTAATATTTTAGAACAAAATTTAAAGTTATTCCAATTATGACTTAATGTTAACCGTGGAAAATAGTAGAAATATTGTGTCTTGCTACTTTAAACTGATAAGTAACTTATACTATTTTTACAAATTCTTAAAACACTTTTATGATATTCTCTTGTTCAGGAAAGGGTGTTAATTTATCATCTATAAAATTAATTTTCTGTATTATGTATTTATTCCTTACTCTCTGCTGTAATGAATTCTTGATTATACTGTTCAATAAGTAATCCCATTTTTGCATGTAGTATAGCTCAATGTCTAATCCCAGTTGATTAAAAAATAATAAAGCAATACAACATGCACTCATTCATATAAGGAGTTATGCATAATTATGCATTCACATGAAGTTTGGAAATGATTACTAAAGATAAATTAATATGGAGCTTATACTGGAGAGTTCCAGGAATATGAGAAACTGCATATGCTCCTGGTCCTGGGCAGAAATTAAAAAAAATTGCACTTTTTTTCAATTTACTTTCTGTAAAATGAAAATTATATCACTACTGATACTATGTAGTCATTATAAGAAATAATAATTAATGGACTTAGAGCAGGGCAGAGCACCACAGTAAATGCTTGGGAAAATGTCAGCTAGCATTATTGCTTATTTCATAGAACTTAACAAGGATTCTACTCTGTGTCTTTTGAATAAAAACTACCAAATATCATCTATTTATCTCCAAATTATATAGTAATTAAAATCAGAGTATAAAGTCTGTAGAATTAATCTACTATATTAACATGACTCTTTTGACTTATTCTACCTACCTAGACTTCTTAGACTATTCTCTTCTATACAAGGGAAACACATTTTTATCCAATAAATATTTAATCCTTTAATATTTTATATGTATTTCAGAACCATAGGTTTGTACATTACCACACTGTAATCCAATAGAGACATTTAAATATCTCAGAAGTTTTTAATACTTTTTTTCTTTTGGTTCAGGAAAAATGGCTTCTATTAATGACCTGATAGTTGATTGCCTCAGTTCATTGCAGTAATTATTTTACCTGTAAACCTTTTACCTCTCTGGCAGTACTTGGTTCTTATGATATAAAATTGACTTTCTTGCCAAATAGATTTTCAATATGCAGTGTATTTTAATATGTGTGGGTATAGACTAAAGATATGATATATATGCACCACTTCCTAATAAAAATTATGTTTAAAACATAATTAAAGGTAGTGGGAGGACCAGGAAAAGTTACAATTAAATATGGCTAGAACAAGTATACAAATTGGAAAAGATAGTATTAGTCTATGGCTGCTTTTCATTCTAAAGCAGAGAGGTCAGATAGAATGGATTCTTCAGAACTGTTTTTGATAATATACGGGACCAAAGGCCAGGAAAGAAAGGGAAGTATTTTTCTGTAGAAAGGACATAGATATCTATCATTCTTGTAGTACTCTATATTACTATACAAAATAAATCATAATTATATTGTGGAGAGCCATTCTGCCTCGCCCTAAGATGGCGCCGACTTCCTGCCCTTCACCCCTCAAGAGTGAGTGCTCTCGTATTGTAAACAACTCCTTATTTGGCATAAGCTTGGATTGCAGCCTGCTACCACTTGCATGGACCTATGAGCGATACCCATGTGGCTTATTGGGATTGGATGCCCTGAGAGTATTTAGCCATTGAGCAGGCGTTCCCTGGGGGTAGTAGAAGAAGCACTTGTAAAGGTCCCGAATAAACTGCTGAAAGAAGATCCTGAGTGTTGCGCTTTCCTTGCTGGTGAGCTTGTGTGACATTATATGATACATAAAAATCTTACACATTATTAGAACAGTTTGGAGTAAATACAAATATCTAGCTCTGAGCATACTTACAGAATAATATCTGATTCCTATCTTTTTAAACTAATGTCACATAAAACATTTATGGTTTCTTTCAAGTGATCTAGTGTCAGTCAAAGCAACATAGAAAACTTTAGAAAATACTTTTCACAAAATTAAAAACCGTAACCGTAACCCTAACCCTAACCCTAACCCTAATGAGTACATCCCCTGCTTATCTTTCTGGGTTTGTGATAATTCCCTCAGGAGGATGTTCTCCAAATCCATCCATTTGCCTGCAAATTTTAGGATATCATTTTTTTCTTACTGCTGTGTAGTACTCCATTTTGTAGATGTACCACAGTTTGTTAATCCATTCTTCAGTTGAGGGACATCTAGGTTGTTTCCAGGTTCTTGCTATTACGAATAATGCTGCTATGAACATAGCTGAGCTAATGCCTTTGGAGTGTAAATGTGTATCTTTAGGGTATATGCCCAGAAGTGGTATTGCTGTGTCCTTGGAGAGAAGGATTCCCAGTTTTCTCAGAAACAGCCATACTACATTTCAGAGTGGCTAAAAAAGCTTACATTCCCACCAACAATGGAGGAGTCTTCCCCTTGCTCTGAACCTCTCCAGCATAGGCTGTCATCTGTATCTTTTATCTTAGCCAATCTAACATGTGTAAGGTGGTATCTCAAAGTTGTTTTGATTTGCATTTCTCTGATGGCTAAAGATGTTGAGCACTTTTTCAAGAGCCTTTCAGCCATTCATAATTCTTCTGCCAAAATTCCTTTTTTAGTTCTGAACCCCATTTTTTGATTGGGTTATTCAAGGTTTTGGGCTCTAGTTCTCTATATATTTTAGAGATCAGTCCTCTATTACTTGTAGGGTTAGTGAAAATCTTTTCCCATTCTGCAGGTTGTCCTTTGGTCCTAATGACTGTGTCCTTCGCTCTACAGAAACTTCTCAGTTTCATGAGATCCCACTTATTGATAGTTGTTCTTAGTGTCTGTACCACTGGTGCTATTTTAAGGAAGTGGTCATCTGTGCCAATTTGTTGGAGACTATTTCCCACTTTCTTTTCTACCAAGTTCAGAGTAGCTGGGTTTATGTTGAGGTCTTTGATCCACTTGGATTTGAGTTTTGTGCAGGGTGACAAGCTTGGATCTTTTTGCATTTTTCTACACACTACCATCCAGCTATGCCAACACCATTTGTTAAAGGTACTATCTTTTTCCCATTGAAAATTCTGGGCTTCTTTATCAAAGATCAGGTGTTCATAGGTTTTTGGGTTAATGCCTGTATCCTCAATATTACAATTACTCCTTTTTAAAAATATTTTAACTATGTTAAAAAATTAGGGGAAAATTAAATTGACTGTTGTTCTCAATTAATACAATATTTTCTTTCTTCCAAGAAAAATGATTGCTCTGATGCTGTTTCTTGATTGACCAATCTGTTACCGTTTCATGTTTAATGTTCCAGGAAGAACCCTATGTCCTGTTTAAGAAGTCTGATAAACCTCTCTATGGAAATGATCGATTTGAGGGCTACTGTATTGATCTCCTACGAGAGTTATCTACAATCCTTGGCTTCACATATGAAATCAGGCTTGTTGAGGATGGAAAATATGGAGCCCAGGATGATGTGAATGGTCAATGGAATGGAATGGTTCGTGAATTAATCGATCATGTGAGTATAATTTTTTTCTCTGCATCTCTTTCTATATTTTTATTTATTGTCTGATGGTTTTACATCATATACTCTATCAAATTCAGTTATCAGTCCTCTCAGTTTCATACCTACTCTTATGATCGCCCCATTTACAAAACAGCCCATTCATGCTGCTCATTTACTTACTGGAGCATAATTAAATTCCATGTGGCCAGACCCTTAAGGAAAGCAAGTCTTTCCTCACTCACACCCTTACCAGAGGCCATCAATGGAGAAGTGGCAGAAATGAACAACTGTGTTCTATGATCTACCTATGTTCTACCCTTGAGCTCTTATATACAATAACATTTTTTAAGTCCCCTATTATGTTAGTACATCCCCTGCTTATCTTTCTGGTTTTGTGATACCTTGCTCAGGAGGATATTCCCTATATCTATCCATTTGCCAGCAAATTTTAGGATATCATTTTTTTCTTTCTGCTGAGTAGTACTCCATTATGTAGATATACCACAGTTTGTTAATCCATTCTTCAGTTGAGGGACATCTACGAATAATGCTACTATGAACATAGTTGAGGTAATGCTTTTGGGATGAGAATGTGCATCTTTAGGGTATACACCCAGAAGTGGTATTACTGGATCCTTGGGGAGATGGATTCCCAGCTTTCTGAGAAACTGCCATACTGCATGCCAGAGTGGCTGAACAAGTTTACACTCCACCATCAATGGAGGTTTGTTCCCCTTGCTTCACATCATCTCCGGCAAAGGCTGTCATCCGTGTTTTTAATCTTAGCCATTCTGACAGGTGTCAGATGGTATCTCAAAGTTGTTTTGATTTGCATTTCTCTGATGGCTAAAGATGTTGTGAACTTTTTCATGTGCATTTCAGCCATTTGTAATTCTTCTGTTGAGAATTCCCATTTTAGTTCTGAATCCTATTTTTTTAAATTGGGTTATTTAGGGTTTTGGCGTCTAGTTTCTTGAGTTCTCTCTCTATTTTTACCAACCCTACAAGTGACAATCCTCTGTCACTTGTAAAAATCTTTTCCTGTTTTTTGACAAAACCACAGACTACAGAATGTGACTGTCCACATTTTTTCACTTCTGTAAAATTGTTACATATTTTGAGTTATTTTATTCAAAGCACATATTTTTGACACTAAAAATAAACAAATCCAACGAGATTCTATATCCTTTTTTGGGAAATATGTCTGCAATAAATTATCTTCAGTTAAAATTTTTGATATTTGTAGATAGCTGATTTTTAATTTTTATTATGATATGATTTTAATAGTGAATTCATTTTCACAGTGCTTACTTCTGAATAGGCCAAAAATAAGTCATACAAGTTTTAAAATGCTTATTCAAAGATAAGATACTTTTAAATAAGATTATTATATCTATGTGAAAAAAGAAAAATTAAATAATGCATAGAAACAAGAACACAAACAATTTAATCATAATAATAGAGTATTTGTTATCTGACATAAGTCTTAAATATTTAATAATTGACTTGTTTGCTTTGACAACAGTAGATATTCTTTATAAACCAGAAAAAATTCTCAAAATTCCTCAGTTGACAGTTTTCAATGTAGTAAATTATTTGAAATAAGTTCTTATACATTAGAATTTATATGTTATGTAACTTACATAACATCTTAAAGGTTAGATACACAGCACTTATTTTGTTTTGTGTATTGTGTCATTTTTTGTTTGATAATTTCCACAGTATTATGCATAATGCAACAACAAAATTGGCTAATTATTACTAAGATTAGAATTATAGAAAGTAATAAAAATATTTTTCTTTAAAAAACTATTGTTACTAAGTTTGATGGAGCATGAGATTCAAGATCTGCTTAGGCAGCTTATTGGAATTTTTTTTAAATAAAAAGCAAAAGGAAGAGTGGAAATAAGTTCAGTGGAAGGTTACTTGCTTAGCATTTGAAAGTTATATATTTAATTACCAATATGAAAAAATTAAAATTAAGGAAAATAACATTATGAACTGATATCTCAATAAAGCTCTTATTGTAGAAATTTATTTTGCTCATATTATTTTTATATCAAATTTTACTTTTTTATTATTTGACAATTTCATAAGTGTGTACAATGAACCTTACCCATATTATTTCTCTAGTCTCCTGTTACATTCACTTTCATTTCTTCCTAAGATTCTTTACCAGCCCTCTTTACTCCTACAATGTTTTCTTTTCTTTTCTTTTTTAATGATTTGATCTACTGAGTCTAATCTCAGTTGTTTTCACAAATATGGATTGGAGGTTGTTTATTGGAGATTGGACAACATATTTAAAGCTATCTCACTGAAGACAATAATACCTCTTCCGCTAGCATTTAATAACTGCTCATAGGCATTCAGAGAGACGTAGAGCCTCATGGACACCTCTATTAGGCGTGGTGACATATATGCTTTATTACTTACTATTAACTATTTTCCTTTTATGAGTTTCTACATCAACCACTGTCCACTAACTTGCACATTATTTGTTAAAAGCTTTTAGCTGATGTTTATTTGCTATAACATAAGCTTTATTTCTTAAAGCAGGAAGGAGAATAATACAAGTTAATAAATTATTAACTTCTTTTCAAATCTTATATAATTCTTTTATTTGCTTAGACTTTTCTATTAATATTCTAAGTTCTAGATTTTATCAGTTATTTTTCACAAGTTATATGTAAATAAAACATCTATTCTTATTTTACATAGTCTTACAGAACCTAATAAAATATTAGATTACTTGTTTGTCTTAGAGCCAAATGTAAAATATTGAACTATACTAGTACTAGACATTTAATATTTATTATTACTATCAATTATTAATTGTAATTGGGTGGCTTATTAGTGACTTAACTAGATGTTTAAGCAAAAATAGTAATTTATTGGTTTTCACCTTTATAAAGTCAGAGATAACAAATGGATAAGGTGTGGTTCTTTCTATGGCATCATGATGTATCTTACTGGTGTCTGCTTTTCTAGTTGCCTGAATATGCCACCTGCACATCTAAGTTATGCAGAAATACAGTAATTTTACCCCGATAGATTTGTAAAAGACTTCCAATTGTGTTTATTTTTCTGACCTAGTTCATAAACTAAATTCAGAGACAAGCACTAAATGAAGAAAAAAGTAAGACATATTTAAATCAAGTAAGAGACTATTATGAAGTGTCAGTTTCACTAAAGATAAATTTTACATTCATCTTAAGCTCATGTAGAAATTAAGTTTTCAAATAGCAATCAAGGTATTTATTTCTGAAAATATATGCTGCAACTGACCCAATTGTTACAATATGTACATTCTAAAAATCTGTGAGACTGCATTTAGTAAGAACATAAGAATTTAGCTCACAGACAATTTAATATATAAGTTGTCTCCATATATATATTTACTTTTGTAATTTTACCTTATAAAATTTAATTGCCAAAATAATATAATAAGTTTTATATAATTTCATTATATATAATCCATTATTATTAACTTCTAGAAAGTTAAAGAGCCAAAAGTGGGGACTAGGAAATAATGTGTTAGAAACATCAAACATGTCATATCAAATAACAGGTGTGAGACCCACAGCTTTACCGTGGTGGTGTGATTTCTTACTAGTATGCAAAAGGCCCTCAAGTTTACACAGGTAGGCACACTACGCATGCACACACACTCAGACACCGGCAGGCATGCACACAGGTATGCATGCACTGAAAGATGACAAGTGGACAACACTATTTATGTATTATTTCTTAAAAGGTCCTTTTTTATATTGAGACTACTGATACATATTCAGACTTTTTAATTCATTTTTTGGTTCTTTTCTTTGTTCATAACAAAACAAGAGTCTACTCCTACATACTCTTTTCTATGACTTACATCTCTGTTTCCTCAAAAGCCTTGGCTCTCAAAATTTTGTGCTTTTATTAAACTAAGATGATCAGAGCCAACTTAAATTTTCTTTTTAAAACACCATCATTATTTTGTATTTGTGAATATGCACATTTATACCTAACTTAGTAATTAATGCTAGTAACCAGAACAGCAACATGAACTTCTCATTGCTTATTTTTGTTACTTCAGTTCATACTTTGTGTGCTTCATTACCACTTTAAAACTAAATTTTCACCATTAAATGTCTTCAGCTCTGAGTTTTACAGAGATCTTATCCACCTGATATGTTTTCATCACAAATATCTCACATGTACCTCCAAGGCATCATGTCCCAAAGAGGATTAATCATCTATTTTCCCTGAGCCTAATCTTTCTGAAGGCTTCTTCCTGCCTGTGTGTATTATAACAATTTAATAACTTTCCAATTTACTAAATTTTTCAAATTTAGTAGTCATTTTTTAAAACAAATTTCTCAATAATTCATAGCTTATTCAACATTTTCTTAAGTAACTCAGAAAGATGCTCAATTCAGTCAATATTAATATTTCAAAATAATGATAGTTTTTTAACTCATCGTCTATATTGCGTTCAGTAATTTTTGTTATAGAAAAAGAAATTTTATTGTGTCTATCTTTGCTTAAGGTTTTTTCAGTAGCTTACAATGCTTTGAAGATCTATGGCCACAATAATGTGTTTGCAAGACCTGAAGAAAAGAAACAAATTACAGTTTATTTCTAAAACAATTTTCTTAAGCCATCTCTCTATTACTTTTGTGTTAAGAGTTCTTCAACAGGGAACAAGTCAATAAGACTCAGCTAGGTCCATGAAGGAAGGAAAATGAGTACCTTGTTTTTCTGTCTACTGTTCCTTCTTGAGATGTATTGATGCACAATTTGCCACAGTTCCCAATACTTATGCCTATATATGCAGAGTTCTTTCTCATTCTGTTTTCTGGACTGTTCCCTGCAGTCCTTTATTAGCTTCAGTTGTATTTTTTCTTTCCTTTGTCAGTGTCTCTCAAGTTACAATCACTAGTCCTTCTGACTAAACACCACTTACACACTTGATAGAAAAATCTTCTAATTTTTACACATGCAGCTTTGCTGTCTCCCTTACTGATGTTCCTTTACTGACTTAATGTAAGAAAGTTCTTTTTGAACCTAATTATCTTCATCCCTCACTCAATTCATGGCCCTGGAATTATGTTCTTTAGCTTTGGAAATACTCTCCAGCAGCATTGTTAGTCTCCAGAAAGTATATGTGTGACATTTCCACAATTCTTTTTATGCGTATCACCTATTACTCATTACTTTAGGTACTGGATTCATAGATATTTTACTTGAAACACAGACATAACCCAAACACACACACACACACACACACACACACACACACACACACACACTATGCCTATAAATAGTATTAGAGCCTTGACTATATAAAGTAAGTTAAATAGTTCTTCTCATTTAAAACATCCCTAGATATAAAGTATTAAAATATGTCATGAAGGCAGATGTGAGGCAAATTCTTGTAATCCTAGGTAATCATGAGGCAGAGCCAGGAGGATTTCAAGCTTAAGACCAGGCTACACAGCACATTAAGAACAAGTCTATTTCAAAAGGAACAACAAAAATAAAAGTGTCTCCTAAAATGCAAGTTTCTTTTTTGCTTTAATAATTATATAAGATTTTGTTATTTTAGGCATTGCCTGTGTTCCTGAGGCAAAAATAATCCATGGATTATCTAGAATTAACTACAGACCAATATGTGACTTTTTCTTGGGTCAGTTGCAAAAGTTCAGAGTTTTGCTGTTCCTGAATTCAACATAGTCTTAAGTATTTAGCCAAATAGTCCTTTACAGTACACAATTTTCTGGAGAAAATATTCAATCTCAAGTACTCACAGTGTTCTAGCCTAACCTGGTTCTTTTAGTCTCCATTTAGAAACACAGAGACAACCTTCTTCACATTTAAGCAAAATCTCAGTGTAAATATAAGTGAATGGATCACTTGATCCACCTTAGAACATATGCCTATTTCAGAATCCACAGTCAAGGTTTGGAAGTAACTGTCCCATGTCTGGAACAGTGGGGTAAGGCCATTTATTATAATTAATTTCATTTAATTTATTTATTCTAGTATAATTTTATGCAAGTTTTCATTTCTAGATGCCTAAAGCATATTGTTATCTATATCAAGGGAAGTTAACTAAAATGAACATTACATAAAACCTAAAAGAAAAAAAAAGTTTGAGAAGCCTCAAAATTACAAGTATGGAAAACATGTAATTAAAAGAAATAAAAGCACCCAAAAGTTCCATTGTATGGTAGAACTATAATTAAATATAATTTTTTTCCAATTTAGAAAACTAGTTTTATTGTTGGATAGGCATTAAAGAAAATGTTATGACAATCACTATCTGTCATCTACGTAATTTCAAAGAGAGAACATCCCTAGTTTTTCATAGATACAAACAATTCTGTGTTTATTTGAAAGATGAGAATCCCCCAGAAGACCATGTTTTAATTTCAAGGTACCTAGTTAGAAGTGTTGCTATAGAAATCTGAGACATTGAGCCTTACTTGAGGATATACACCTTGAGAGTTTAGAGCTTCACAGCATTTGTAATCAGTGCACTGCTCTGTGCTTGTTGTTGTGTATATAATATCTCATGTTCCATATTTAACTTCCCTTTGCCATTCCTCCCCTCTATGATGGATATAATTTAATATAGGGAGAAGAAAGTGTTCTAAAAGTAGTCTAAACAGTCAGAGACAGATTTCTTCTCACAGTTAGGAGTCTCACAAGACAATACTTGCACAATCATAACATTTATGCAGAGGACCTAGATCAGACCTATACAGGCCCCTTGATCATTTTCTCTGTGAGACTATGTGAACCCAGGTTAGTTGATTATCATATTCTTGTGGTATCCTTGACCCCTCTGCTCCTACAGTCCTTTCTCCCTGTCCAGATCCTCCTGCCTCTGCCTCCTTCAGGAAACCCTACTGCCATGCACCACCAAGGGCTGTAGCATACATGGAAAAAAACCTTTTTTAAAATAAATAAAATAAACAAGTTAAAAAAAAAACCAAAACAAAATAAAAAGTTTATACTCCTACCAGCATTAAATGCATGTTCTCCTTATTCTATGTCTTTGCCAGGATTAGCTGTCATTTATGGTATTTATCTTAGGCATTCTGAAAAGTCTAAGATGGAATCTCAAAATAGTTTTAATTTGTATTTCTTTCTTTTGTTTTTATTCATTTATTATGAATAAAGTCATATTTTTTATCCATTTATATGCTTGTTCAAGCTCTTTGATGGCTTAGGATGAACCTGCCTTGAAGTGTTTCTCAGCCATTTACTTTCCCACTTAAGAAATCTCTCTTTATTACTGCCTTCCATTTTTCAGTTTGGATATTTGTTTTCTTCATATTTAGTCTTGATATATTTAGTTTTTTTATATTTTGAATTTTACCCCTCTATCCAATATGAGTTTTTAAAAACTTTTCATATATTTTAGGCTTCATCTTTGTCCAAACGGTGCTTTTCTTTGCAATGACAAAGCTTCTCAGTTCCATGAGGTCCCATTTATTTGTCAATTTTAATGCCTACACTATTGGTGTTCTGTTCAGAAGTCATCTCAAGTGTCAATAGATTCTATGTGTTTAAGGCTATTCCTTGTTTTCTTTTCTATCAAGGCGCAGTATATCTAGTTTAATGTTGATGAATTAGATCCATTTGGAGTTGAGTTTCTTTGCAGGCTGACAAGTTGGGTTTTTTGGATACTTATACACATAGTTATCTATTTTACGCAGCACCATTTGTTGAGGATACTGTTTCTTTTCCAGTGTGTATTTCTGGATTCTTTATAAAAGAATCAGGTAACAATATGTATGTAGATTTATATCTAGCTATTTTGCCATAATTCTACTGATCAGCCTCAAAGTTTTGAGCCCTTTTCATGCTGGTTTTACCTCTATAGTTGTGTAGTACAACTTGAAGTCTGGGATGACAATATTCTTTAGTATCTTTGGATTATTTTTGCTTTCTTGGATTTGTGTGTGTGTTTACACATGAAGCCAAAAATTGTTCATGGTGGATTATCTTTCTGATGTGTTCTTGGATTCTGTTTCAAGTATTTTATTAAAAAAATTTTGCATCTTTTTTAAAGGGAAGTTTGCCTATCATTACTTTTCTTGTTAGATTTTTTTATGACATTTGGGAAGCAGGGTAACTATAACCTCATAAAATGATTTGGTAAATGTTCTTTCTGTTTCTATTTTGTAGATTAATTTGAAGAGTATTGGTACTAATCTTTTTAAGTCTAGTAAAATTCTATGTTAAAACAATTTGGTGTGTTCTTTTAAGTATTTAATTACTTTTTAATTTAATTTTTTCATATCTACCCCCTGTTTCCCTTCTCTTCCTTCCTCCCAGTCCTTCCCACTACTCCCTCATCATCCTCCCACCCCATCCTCCATCCATTCCCCAAGGAGGGTAGGGAGTCCCAAGGTGGGTCAGTTCAGTCTGGTATATCCAGTTGAGGTAAGCCCAAGTTCCTCATCTCAGTATTAAGGCTGGGATAGGTGTTCCTCTGCAGGGAATGGGCTCAGAGTTGTCAGTTCATGCACCAGGAACATAGTCTGATCCTACTGCAAGAGGCTCCAGAAATGCCCACATCATTTGACAGTTAGTTGTCTACCGTTGGAGGGTTTAGTTACTCAGCAAGTGTTTCTAAGTCAATGAGCTCATAGAGCTCGTGTCAACTATCTCTGTGGATCTTTTCCTCATAATCCTGCTCTCTTTGTTTATATACTCTCTCATCTCTCTGCAGCTGGACCAGGAGCTTGACCTGGTGCTTAGCTATGGATCTTTGCTTCTACTTCTGTCCATTGTTTATTTACTTTTTATTTATTTTTGTTGGGAGACTTTTAACAACTGCTTCTATTTCAGGAGAGGCTGTAAGTCTGTTCAGGTTGCTAATCTGATCTTGCTTTAAGTTTTGGAAGTACTATGTACTGCCAAAGCTATATAAAATTCTCTTAGGTAATACAGTTTGGTGAGGTTCAGGTATTTAAACTATATCCTTATTCTCTGGATTTTCTTGTTGTTTCTTGTTCTTTCATTTTCATTACTAACTTTCTTAATTTGTATTTTCTCTCAATCTCCTACTTAATTTAAATATAGGTTAGTAACGCTTATTTATTTTTTTCTATTTTACTGATTAGCTCTACATTTGATGATATTTTGCCATCTACTCATGTTCAGTGTGATTTTTTTTGTTTGTTCTAGAGTTTTTATATGTTATTAATAAGAAACCTCTTCAATTGCAAATACTTAGTGCTATGTATGAACCTTTTACCATTAGAACTGCTTTTATTGATTCTCATAAGTTTGTGTGTGTGTTGTATATAAATTTTAATTTAATTCCAGAAAGTCTTTAATTTCTGTCTTGGCCATTTTTATATTAGGTAGCAAACTATTCAGTTTCTACAAGTTTGTAAGCTTTCCATTGTTTCTGCTGTTGTTGATGATACCCAGCTTTACTCACTGGTGGTCAGATAGGATGTAGGGTCATATTTTAATTTTTGTGTAACTGCTATGACTTGATTTCTATGTGAATATGAGGTAAATTTTATAAAATGTTGTATAAGGTGCTGAGATTGAGGTATATTCTTTTGTGTTTTGGTGACATGTATAAATATCTCTGGTCCATTTGGTTTATAACATCAGTTAACTCTCATAATTATTTGTTGAATTTTTGACTGAATGAGATGCCTATTGACCAGAGTGAAATGTTGAAGTTTTCCAGTAGCCCTGTGTATGAGTGTGAGCCAATATGTAATTGAAGCTGTGATAGTGTTTCTTTTTTTAAGAACTTGGGTGCCCACGTGTTTGTTGCATAGATGTTAAAAATTGCAATGTCCTCTTGATGGATTTTTACACTGATGAATATACAATATTTTTTTCTTATCTCTTCTAATTAGATTTGTTTGGAACTCTTTTTTGTTAGATGTTAATATGGCTACACCAACTTGCTTCTTAGCTCAGTTGCTTTGATTCTGAGCTTATGTCTATTCTTAATGGTAAGCTCTGTGTCATGGATGCAACAGAAAGATAGATCTATATTCACATTCATTATCTTAGTACCTGTATTTTATTGGGCAATTAGTGCCATTAATGTTGGCAAATATCAATGAGCAGTATTTGTGGGTTTCTGTTATTTTGTTGTGTTGTTGTTGTTGTTTTGTAGTGGTGGTGGTGGTGGGGTGTGTGTGTGTATGTGTATGTGTTTCTCCTCTCTTAATTTTCTGGTCTGAAATTATTTATTATTTATTCATTGTATTATTGCATGTATTGACTTCTTTATGTTATTTTCCTTCTAGTGTCTTCTCTTAGGGCTGGATTTGTAGGTACATATTGCTTAAATTTTGTTTTTATCATGAATGTTTTATTTTCCTCTCCATCTATTGTGAATGAATGTATGTTGGACATAGTAAGTATCTGGGCTGGTATCTGTGCTCTATTAGAGTCTACAGAACATCTTTCCAGCTCTGCCTGGCTTTTGTAGTCTCCACTGCAAAGGCTGGTGTTATTCTACTAGAGCTGCCTTTATATGTTACTTGCTCTATTTGCCTTGCAGCTTTTTTAACATAGATTTTTTTTTTCTGTATGTTTAGTTTCATGTTTATTATGTGCTGAGGGGAATTTCTTTTCTGTTCAAATTTATTTGGAGTTCTGTTGCTTCTTATATTTTTCGGTTAGGAAGATTTTCTTCTTTTCTTTTTTTTATTAATAATTGATTTTTATGAATAAAATCATATTTTTCATCCATATATATCCTTGGTCAAGCTCCCTTCCCTCTCCCACCCATTCAAGTCACTCTATCTTCTCCAAATCTCTTTATCTCCTCCCCAGCAAGAGCAGGAGTTCCCAAGGTCCCAATATGGCTTAGTTCAGCATCCACTCCTGGCAGATCCAGCTTTCTCACCCCAACATCAAGACTGGGTCAGGTGTTCCTCCGGAGGGAATGGGCTCCAAGGTGTTTCAGATCCCAAGCTGTTCAGTGGTTGTGGTTTGGAGCTTGGACATGCTTTGCTTTTTTGTTGTTGTTGTTTAGA
This sequence comes from Sigmodon hispidus, assembly GCA_004025045.1. NCBI lineage: Eukaryota > Metazoa > Chordata > Mammalia > Rodentia > Cricetidae > Sigmodon > Sigmodon hispidus. The sequence goes on from PVIH01000484.1 coordinate 155,556, forward strand.
GTCCACTAATGAGTGAATACATCCCCTGCTTATCTTTCTGGATTTGTGATAACTTGCTCAGGAGGACATTCTCCTAATCCATCCATTTGCCTGCAAATTTTAGGATATCATTTTTTCTTACTGCTGAGTAGTACTCCATTGTGTAGATGTGGAACAGTTTGTTAATCCATTCTTCAGTTGAGGGGCATCGAGGTTGTTTCCAGGTTCTTGCTATTATGAATAATGGTGCTATGAGCATAGTTGAGCTAATGCCTTTGGAGTGCGAATGTGAGTCCTTTGGGTATATGCTCAATAGTGGTATTGCTGGATCCTTGGGGAGATTGATTCTCAGTTTTCTGAGAAAACTCTATACTGCATTCCAGAGTGGCTGAACAAGCTTACACTTCCACCAACAATGGAGGAGTGTTACCCTTGCTCTGCAACCTCTCCAGCATAGGTGGTCATCTGTATCTTTTATCTTAGCCAATCTGACAGGTGTCAGGTGGTATCTCAAAGTTGTTTTGATTTGCATTCCTCTGATGCATTCTAAAGATGTTGAGCACTTTTTCAAGTGCCTTTCAGCCATTTGTAATTCTTCTGCTGAGAATTCCCTTTTTAGTTCTGAACCTCATTTTTTGATTGGATTATTTAAGGTTTGGGACTCTATTTTCTTGAGTTCTCTAAGTATTTTAGAGATCAATCCTCTGTCACTTGTAGAAAATCTTTTCCCATTCTGTAGGCTGTCGTTTTGTTCCACTGACTGTGTCATTGGCTTTACAGAAGCTGCTCAGTTTCAGGACGTCCCACTTTTGATTGTTTTTTCTTCTATGATTTTGATAAAAATAGTTTCTGTGACATTTATCTGGGCTGCTTCTTCTTCCACTACTCCTATTATTTATAGATGTAATCTTTCCAGATTTACTGGAGATTTTTGCCAGGATTTTTTTTTTTTTTGACCAAGGTATCTTCTATTTTGTCTTCAATAATTTGTAAAACATTTTATGGTTGTTAACAATTAACTGTAAACATTTGACATTTTTTGGTAAATATCTTAAGTGAACAGAAGAATTGGACAGTGATTCACCATTACTCTTTTACCTTGCAAATCAGTATGTAAAACAGAGTCACCATATGGGCTCCACAGACCTTCTAACACTTGGAGTGCCCAAGGAGAAGTCAGGTGTGATTCTGGTGGGTCTGCCATTTATAAGTTACTTGGTCTTTTTTTTCAGCTTTTAATATTGTTATTTTAATCTGTGTATTTAGTGTTTTGATTATTTTTGGCAAGTGGACTTTTTTGAGAGTCTATTTGGTATACTGTAAGCTTCTTGTATCATCATAGGCATATCCTTTCTTTGGTTGGAAAAGATATCTTTGATGATTTTGTTAAATATATTTTCTGTTCCTTTGAGCTGGTGTTAATATTTCCAAATCTTTGTAAGTGAACAAAGTGAAGTAGACTTGGATAGAAAAGGCTTTTAGATGGGCTGTGTTAACTTTAAAATACTGTCTCACATAAAAATAAAAATTGAAATAAAAAATTTGCTTATAAAGTATATGTAGAAAAGAACATAAGTGACATTTTCATCAAAAGTCAAATATGTGTACTTCATTCAGAAAATAAATTACAGTGGTACAGCTGGAACAAAGGCTGGAGATTTTGCTCTAGTGTTGAGAATGTTTACCTGTTCTTAAATAGTAAATAAGAATTAGCATCTGTTACCAGCAGAGAACTAGAATAATAAGACTTTTAAAACACATACAAACAAATGTAGCAATCTCATGAAAGATTATTCTTTAGAACTCAGAAAACAAGCAAGGAAAACCTGAAACAAAAGATATAATAATATTTTTATTTGAGAACAATGAGTCTTTGTTAATAGACAAAAGTTATTCTTTGTTGGTAATACTGGATTTCTCATTTAATATAATTTTTGCAATATAATTATAATAATAAATCCTTTGTGTTACTCCTAAGTAGAAGAATAATTTACTACTATTAATTCAGCATTTTTGTGCAATCATGATTTTATACACAATAGATTTAAAAGCTTGTATAAATTGTAGATGAGACTGGCAATATTTTTTTTACAATTTATATAATACAATAATGAAGATATACTGAGAATATTTCAAGGACCTGAGCATGTACCTAATCTAATTTGCAAGGAACATGGCCAGGGAAGGTGCCATTATTAAGTTTTAATAAACTAACAGATTTTTTTTTAATCAAATCAGGGTTTTCATAAATACAGTTAATTTAAGCCCATACTTGTACCTCCTGACCATCATTTACATCCTGCCATGGTGGGTGAGGCAGTGTACTGCAATTTGCTTAGGTTCATTTAGGTGTATTAAAGAAGCACTCAATACATGACAAACTTTGGTCTGATTCATAAAAAATATACCCAAATGACACACATTTTTTCCCAAGGCCATTATCTCAACTATACTCGTAGCAGCATTATTTATAATAGTCAGAACCTGGAAACAACCTATATGCCTCTAGACTGAAAAATTCATTAACAAACAGTGGCAAATATACACACTCATCAGGAAAAAAAAAAGTCACATTTTAAAACTTGCAGGCAAATGAATGGATTTGAAGAGTATCATCTATCATCCTGAATGAGGTAACAAAGACCCTCCAAACATAGACATGATATGTACTCACTCATAAGTGGATTTTAGATGTAAAGCAAAGGATAGCCAGGCTACAAACCACAACCCCTGAACAGCTTGGTAACAGAAGAAACTTAAGGGAGGCATCCAGGGATCCCCTGGGAAAGGGAAACTGAGAAGACCTCCTGAATAAATTGGGATCATAATAGGTAGTGAGCAAAGAGATGAGAACAAATCATGAGATAAAAAGATAGTTGAATGAGAGGAGTAGTAGCCACCCTGGGGTTAGGAAGAAACCTGGTGCTAAGGAAGCCTCCAAGAACTCCCAAATATCCCTGCCTTGGACTCCAAGCAATCGTTGAAAGGGTGCCTAAATAGGACTTCTCCTATAATCAAATTAATTTCAGAAATTGTAATATAATTTTTGTCATCGGCATTTCTCAGAATATCCTCATATTTTGTGGCAGATCTTATTATTCAAGGAAACTTGTCATTTTATTCTATATACAAGAAGAAGGCCAATCTGAGAGTCTTCCTTTAAATGCTCAACTTTTAGTCAAAGTGTCTTAGTGTTTTATCCCTTTACCCAGAACAGGACAATACAATTGACATCACAGCAAGCATATTTTCACATCTATACCACATATAAATGTTAGGCCATATCCTGATTATCTTTGCAAATACTGTCCTCTCATGCAACATTTAATATGCAATTCATGGTGTGCTTTTCTCTTTTGGAAAAAAAAATACTAAGTACATTTAAATGCATATGAAGTCAACTTTTGTAATATAAGCCTACAGAATAGAGAATAATATAGTAGTTCTGCTTTTATGTTGATTTATTCTCAACATGAATACAAAATTGTGACAATAATATATAAAATAAGTTAATTGACTAGATTTAGTCAGTCTATCCATATATGTAAATATCATGTTATCCTCTGAAAATTACATGCACTTTTATTTACAAGCATACAAATCTTCATTACTTAAAACATCTTGACATACATAGATTATAAGCAACAAAAGTTGGATTTTCACTGAACTAGAATGAATAGTATTAAAGTAAGTTGGTACATAAATAAATTTATACTGTATTTTCACCTCCCACATTAGAAACAAACCAGGAGATATGGAGGTCCACTCTTTTTATCTATAATATTTTTTTTCTTAAATTATCATTCTCTTTATTTAAGAGTGTTGCTATCTTGCTCTTTCAGAATTTCCTTATATTTCTTCTTTGCTATTCATATATAAAAGCTTCCATTACCAAACCTCTTAATTTCTACATACCATGATCTTACACTTCTTCAAACTCTTGTGAATAGATGCGTGAATGAGTGAGTGAGTGAGTGAGTGACAACTGGCTCTTCTGTGATTTTCTAGCTAGTTTCCTAGAAGCATGCATTTTATATCATAGAAGTAGATTCCAATTTATTAAGTATGTAGCCTGTTCTATTGCTGGGTTCACCACATAGATATAAAAACATTTTCTCAGTTATGAAGATTCATTATTCTTTCCTATAACAAAATAATAGTTAATTTCTGTGAGAATTAAATGTGATAATTTTTATGAGGTTTCTAATATAATACCTGAGCTATAGAAAACTAATCAAAGAATACAGCAATGATTATTCAAAGTTAGTATTTCCCTGATTCATGAACATGAATGATTCATGAACATGAAATATGTTTATCATGCTACTGGGGACTCTCAAGCACATTTTGTTTCCTCAGTTTTGAGAAGGGACCTCCTGCCCTTTCTAGGGAGGAGATGAAGAGATGGGAAATGCTCTTTATGTTCATCAAAATTAAATGGGTGCAACAACAGTTCTTAGTTCAGAATATCAAAATATCAAAATATTTTAATATTCCCTGTAATGCATTAGAATGTAAAGACTTCCTAAAATGTATTAGAACATTATAATGACCTTCTGCAATGTAGTAGAATATCATATTGATTTTCTGCTATTTCTAAAGCATTAAACCACCATGGACAGAAGGCAGCAAAGAGTATAAAGCATTGCTGATTTAAAATATTTAAGAAACCATGGAAACTAACAACTTTATGAAATTGAAAATCTTATTTTGTCAGGGTTAACTATTATAACTTCAAAGCCTATTTTTTATAAAGAAAACCAGAAATAAAATAGATCTGGAGGGAATGTGAGACGGGAAGAAACTTGGAGGTGTAGAGGGGGGAGCAACTATAATCACAATATAATCTGTGAAAGCAAACTGTTTTCAGTAAAATGAAAAATGTCGCAAAACAAAAATAAAAAACCCTCACATTTCAATGTGATTTATGCATTGCTTTCAGGATTTTATTAAGTAATATGAAAATTAAAGAAATAGAAACAAAATTTTATAGTAGTGTATAATGCTCATATTTATATGATTTAAAAGATGTTTTAAGCATTTAAAGACTGAATGTTTTAGCTGACTCTTCTATATTTTTTGAAAGATTTTTTTTTTACATTCTAGTATGTGTGTACAAATGTATGATCATGTTTGTGTATGATTGTTGGTACTATATTTATGGAAGTCAGAAGATGATGTATGGGCATATTTTTTTCTCTTTCTATCACGTGGGTTCCAGGGATGGAACTCAGCCTGTCAGATGAGAGAATAAGTGCTTGTATCTGCAGAGCCATCCTGTTGGTCCACATTTTTTTCTTTAATTGAAGAGTAAATTGTTTGACGTAATTATCGTTACATTTTCAATTCTATCAATATATGTAAGCAACTACTTTAGATATAAAGTAAAATTTTAAGACTTGCTATACAAGCACTTCTGAAAGTTTCACTATGAATAATATATATTTATATACTATATTATAATTTGTTTTATTGTTATCTGAAAATTTTATTTTCTTTTTCTAACTAGTTATGATCAATGCTGATGCAGTAATATGAAGCACATAGAAATAAATAATATATTAAATAATAAATTATATCTTTAGAGTAAAAAATGTTCTTGATCTTAACATAATCATTACAGAAATTCTCATGCATAAATCTTATTTACTTGTAACTTTGAACCAATTTTTTGTCTGTTTTTCTGTTTCTTTCTACAGAAAGCTGACCTGGCAGTGGCTCCATTGGCTATTACCTATGTTAGAGAGAAGGTCATCGACTTTTCCAAGCCATTTATGACACTTGGAATAAGTATTTTGTACCGCAAACCCAATGGTACAAACCCGGGTGTCTTCTCCTTCCTGAATCCTCTCTCCCCTGATATCTGGATGTATATTCTGCTGGCTTACTTGGGTGTCAGTTGTGTGCTCTTTGTCATAGCCAGGTAACATGCTCACTTTTGTGATTTTTTGGCAATTGTTACCTCATTTTCTAACTAATAATTGTCAAAAGTCACAATTTACTTTCTTTGCTTTCTCTTGGGTGCTGTAGATTTACAAACTTCTAAGAGTCACATACATATTTACTTCATGGATAATGCTGCCATTTGGAGCAGAAGTCATGCTGGTTGTGTCAATAAGCTGCAAGTGTGATAGGTGGTGGTGTCTTTTTAATCAAAATCTGAAAGCGGCCTGAATTATTGAAACTTATCTTTCTTCTGCTTTAAGATTATAATTTTACTTCAACATTCAAAATTCTATTGCTACATAATGACACTTAGTCTATTATGTTTTTGAGCTTCATACTTTGTAGTCCATAGTATTAGGATTTAGATGTAGATTTCTATGTTAATAAAAAATTTTATAATCTATGACTATATGCACTTAGGTGCTCAAGTAAATATTAAATATGATTTTTAAAAACCAAATCACAAAGATTTTAGAAAACCTCTATCTTTTCTTGAAATTCTCTGATAAAGACATGTACTTGCCTAGTAGTAGGGCAATAAGTTTTTATTTAGAAAAAGAATAAAATAAATTATATATACTACCTAAATTTTTACATATTTATAATTTTGATAAATTTAAATGTAATTATCTTTTAAATTTACAATGTTACTTAACTGGTTAATGTTATTTAGTAACCTCAGACCATGATATTTGCATTTGCTTGTGCCAAGCAACCATACAGCAACTGAAACTGTGTAGTAGGACTTTTTACAAATTTTGTTCATAGTTTTTTATTCTTTCTCAAAACTAGAATTTAGAGTATGAAATTTTTAACCCTTTAGCTTTTGGTTTTGCTTGATCTATTAAAATAAAACAAAACATTTTAGTGGATTTGGATCAATAATATACTTGTTTAGTCACCAACACAAGTGACCCTACTTCATCATACTATAGAAAAATGTGTCTAAATGTTCTCACAGAATTACTTTAAACCTAGAATACATTTTAGCATACACAACAAAGAGATGCTACTCTGGAATTGCAAAACATTCTTTGTGTCTGCACATGTACCTAGTCTGAAGAAATAAAGGCTGAAAGGAAGCTTCCATCAATATACTGTCTTGAAAATGTGTAGGCCATCTTAAATTCTAATAGAACTCTGGAGCTCTTGAACTAGACTCTTCAGTTTGTTTTGTAGCTTCAGATATATTAACTAATAAAATACATGTGGTGTTGATTAACAGTTCAAAAATATTTCTTTAGTTCTAATTTTTTGTCAAAATGAGATTCTGTTGAGTTGTTATCTATATTGATTAAATAGAATATAACATAAACCACATTAAAAGCATTTTTAATTTAATTTTAAAACATAAGGTTAAATAATATGCCATATTCCACTGCATTTGTTTTAACAGGGATACTGACTATTTTATCATTAATTATTTAATGGGTAGATTTGACAATATCCTGATCTAACTTATTACTCAAAGATAGAAAAATAATCTATTGAACATCTAAAAAGTAAAACAAAACGAAGATACGCTGTCAGAAAACTTATTGGTATTCTAATAATTAATATGTAATAACTTATTAACTAATAAATAAAATTTAATAGTCTTGATAAAGACAGTAAGGCTATGTGTAAATTTTTAGATTATTGTCATTAGTGATGAAGACTAGTTTAAAGTATCTTCGATTGTTAAAAGTAAATACTTAATATTAAGATGAGCAGAAAAGTGATTAGATTAAAGTTAACTCCAGAGGAATACCTGACCCAGTCTTGATGTTGGGGTGAGGAAAGTGAATCTGCCAGGAGTGGATGCTGAACTAAGCCACCTTGGGACCTTGGGACCTCCTGCCCTTGCTGGGGCGGAGATAAGAGTTTGGGAGAAGAGACAATGACTGGGAGGGGCAGGAGGGGGAAAGGAGTTAGAATAAGGAGATACATGGATAAAAAATGAGACTTTATTCATAATAAAAAAAAGGGGAAAAAAGTTAATTTCTAAAATGAGTCTCCAATTCAAATTACTTTATATAAAATAAAATCAGTTATTTCAAGTATGAAAGCAATTTACAAAATATAATCTCAGAGGAAATATACCAGTGTACTAGAAGTTAATTGCTCTTCTAAATCAATAGGGAAATAATTTTATTTTGGATTTAAAATAAATATAATAATTTGATTTTACTTATAAGTTAAAATTACATCATATAAAAACTGTAATGAATCACTAACATTACTGAAGTCAAGTATACATGGTATATTTCATATTTATGTATATAGTACATACTTCATTAAAATTATAGAAAGAAGAAACAGAAACTACTTAGTGGTGTTATAGTTTAATGACCAGGCACATGCCTAGCCTTTGAGAAGACATGAGTTTGGAAACCAGTGTGGAAAAGCAAACAAACAAAACACTTAGGTGTATATATTAATTTCCATTGATATTGCCTGATAATATACTGTGAATCAGTATACTGAGAAAGCATTTAAAAAGAACTTGTCAATTTTTAACTCATATTAGAGGACACAGATATTATGACATAAAATTGAGTCAGCAGAGAATTAAGCAGCTTATGACACTGTCTACACATAAATGAAAACAATGGAAATCTATAAGTAGCTCATTCTCTCTGTTCTGTCATGTCAAGGATCACACACTAGGAAAATTCTCTGATGTCTGCAATTAGAGTGGGTCTTCCCACTTCTGTTAATGCAATCACTACAGTTCCCCATAGGTCACTGTAGTCTAACAAGCCCTTATTGAAACTTCTTTCCCATTTGACTGCAGGTTCTGTCAGATTGACAGTTAATACCATAGCAATATATGTATCATCTCCATTGTAAATCATAGACATCAATGTCTAAACCAATACTGTTTCTTAATTCTTAAACCAACAGAATTCCTAATTATAATTTTTAAAATATCTTATTGATAATTTAAAATTATGTAACACCTAATAAAGAGAAAACAATTAGTTACCCAATTAAATATAACAAATGCTGTAAAATTGTCAGAATTTATAATTTATTATTTTTGACCCATTAAAATTTTATAACTGTTTCTATTCTTATTAAAACAACTTTCTACCTTCTCAGGAACATTTTCATTTTTTTTTCTGTTTTAATTCTAGGTGTTTCTTTAATTCTTATCTCATTTAGTAAAATATTTGCTATTCTTAGAATCACATTTAGTATAATCTCATAAAACACTAAAATTTTTCCACTATCTGTTTACTATATTAACACACATTAACACATGAACACACAGACTCACATACTTACTCATTATATGCTATATATCATATGTTATGTGATATATATGAGATATACACATATATAAAAATACATATGCATTTAGAAATGTAATAAATATAATAATTATTCTAAATCTAAATTTTTTAGAATATTTGAAACTTGTATTTAAACATATATAAAGTAAACTATAGAAAAATAATGCCTAGAAACATCATCATCAGTCTTTCCACTATCTATTGGATGCATTCTCTATTATCATATTAACCTCATTAGTCTTATGAGAAATTGGAACTCAATGTGAATTCATAAGACTAATACTTTAAAGCTGTATTTTAAAATGTATAATATAATATTTTTATTCATCAAAATAATATGCCCCATCCTTAGTTTATAAAGAAAGTAATAATACTTTACAAATTTTATCAGTATGTTTAATGGTCACCAAAAAAAAATATGTCTCAAGTACTTTTTGTGTTGTTTTACTTTGTTATATTAACTTTATAAACCTCTGTTTTGTTATTTGTAGCATAATGACACAATCAGCATTCTTTTCTGAATTAGTAGAGAACTTGTTTAGAAGAAGACACAAGGCTAAGATGTTTCATTTTAGACAAAAAAGTCCCTATCCAAAATATCTCAGCAGTTTTACTGACAGAAAAAGTATTGTTCATAACAGGATACATTTTCTTATAGTACTTCTCAGTCTTCATCCTTCTTTCCTTCCTTCTTTGACTTAATCTAGCTATATTATTAGTGAAATGATAATTAGTCATATGAAAAGGCTGATTAGGGCACCCATCATATCTATGCATAAGATGTGTTTTTCACCTTGCTTCAAATATTTCCCATATTAAACAATATAGACTACCAACAATAAATTATTTATAAAATGTGTTAATTTAAATTCTTATTAAATTAATTTCCCATGGAAAATCTAGAATATTTCTTTCAACCATAGATGTCTCAAGGGCAATCAGAACTTCTGGAATTTTATATCCAAGTCTTGTTTTGGAGTTTTTATAATTTTTATACAAAGATATGAAATGCATGCCAACACACAAATGAAGGGAATAGTTGTGTACATTCCCTCCAACAGGATTGATGTCACCTGAACAATGAAGCTGTTTCCAGTCTAAACAAATGAAAGAAAATATGATTCATATATAAAATTTTATATAAATCTTGTGCACATTGGTACATAACTATACTTTGGGCTTCTTACATGAGCAAGACAACAATTACACACACAATTCCAAAGCAGGATAACAAACTAAAGAATATTTGGATGTGTTGGATATATAACATTTTATTTTCTAAGCTAAAAACAATATAGATTTTATATTATTTACTTTTTATAATTTTTAGAATATTAGAGTAGTAACTGTCACATTGTTGAGTAAAAAGTAAAGAATGGCCTCAACATCTACTTACATGTCTATCATTTCAGTTACCTCTGGCCAGTAACTTACATTATGTTTGTGCTAACATGGCTTATGGTCACAAAATGAGAAGCCTGTGTCTCACTTGGGGTCTTATACTTTTAAAGCAAACCTCTTTTCTCTTGGAACTCAGTAATTGTAAACATAGTCTCTTTTATAGTTTACTGACTCAAAAAGTCTGTGTCAAAATATTCAAATTAATAGCTTTGGTCAAGCAGAGGTGAGCCTTAAGTACCTGTTTCTGTTATCCCACAATGCCTAGGCTTTTTTAGTACAGGCTGGGAAGTTTAAGCATAAAAATTTAAAAGCAATTCAAACAAGGGAGCCTAACTGCTGAGTGGTCTGTATTTCTTGAGGCACATCAGTTTTATTATGTTGTTTCCAAGCACAATGCTAAGTTGCCACAGTGCGATAAACTTTATCTAGGCCTGACTTCCATGGCAACACAAATTCCCTGCTTCCTTTATTGTACTTAATAAAATCCTGAGCCAGGTCATTTCTCTTTCTCTGTCTTGGTTTATAAAGACCTACAAGTATCTCTCTATATATAAAGTATGCATTAGTTCCTCTCATTTGTCACAATGATGAGTGACAGTTAATGTACAGTGAAGGGCAAATATGAATTATTATGCACTTAAGAATGGTTAGTTGTTTTGGTAAATTTCAATAGTAAAGAAATTGGCTGTTATAAAGACTGTTACCCCATTAAAGTACCAATTTTGCTGTTTTTTTTGTACCACCAACTTTCCAACCTCATACTCAGAAAACAATATACATTTTACCTTTTTCTAACATTGCTTAGGTAAAGCATTACTTTTATTTTTAATGAGATTTTTAAGAGAAGTAAACTTAAGGAACATCTTTTTGATATTTCCCTTCCCATGTAGTGAACGTCCTAGGTATTCTTTTTAAAAAAAAAAAAAGAAAAGGAAGAAAGATTTTGGTAACTGCTATTCAAATATGCCTCTTATACACATGAGAAATATCATTAAAATTATTATGTATTAAGGTTTGTCTGAATAATGCAGTTAATGGTCAGCAAAGATTCTATTTAAAGACACTTTCAAATTACAGATTCAAATATTGTCAAGTTATGAGGACTTATAAGATCACAGGGAACATATCTCCATAGTTGCTTTCTAACCAGACTATAAAAATAACATATTCCTTCAACTGTCATAGTTACAAAATGACCATTGTTGTAAAATAGATACTAGTCTTTATGTGTTTTTCAACGAACCAAACCAATTACGACTGAGTGAAATCACCTATGATGCAGATGTTATCTAAATAATGCAGGCAACAGAGATCTAGACTGAAATTATAGGGCTATGATACATAGGTAAATTCTAATCCCAGAGGCCAAAATAAACATGTATTTCAACTCTGGATTTTATAATTTCAATTTAAAGACAGTAAAAAAATGGAAATTAGAACAAAATTAATTACATAATACAAAATTGAAGTAATTTTTAAAGGTTTATTTATTTATTTATTGTGTACACAGTGTTCTGCCTCCATGTGTTTCTGCAGACCAGAAGAGGGCATCAGATCTCATTACAAGTGGTTTTAAGCCACCATATGGTTGCTGGGAATTGAACTCAGAACCTCAGGAAGATTAACCAGTGTTCTTAATCTCTGAGCCATTTCTCCAGCCCAGATTAAAGTAATTTTTAAAGTAACCTTTTGTAATTATATACCTGTTGGTATTTTGTTTAAGTTTGTTTTTCTCAATAAATTAAAATTAAAATTATTTTTTATTTTTTTTTCTTTTCTTCTACTTGAATTATAGTCCCTTGTGTCAAACCCAATGCCTCACACATACTGGGCAAATGGTCAGACTCTTAAATACAGCCAATCTCCCAAATTATTTTATCTTAATTTTAAGACAAAACAAAATATAACTGTATAAAAAGACAATTAATATCACAATTTTTCTAATATTGTACATACATAATTAGACTTCGATATCTATTCTTCACTGAATGATAAAAATTGAGCACTAAGCCTCCCAGAACAAATGGCTACCTTCTCTAGGTTAATGGTCATTGTGTAGATTTTACAAATATTAATGAAGAGCTTCTGTGAACTATATCCTGCCTGTAATGACTTGTTTCTGTTAAAGTCATATATAATTTTTAACTCTGCAAATCAAATTTTTTATATACAAAATATAATATTTTTATCATATTAAATCTTAATGTTTGTTGCTATATTTAAAAATTCAGTATATAGGCTGCAGAACTATCCTAGGTAGATGCCACTATAGGCTCATATTTCTCATCAGTTAACTCAGGCTGAACTGTTTGCAAAACAAGAACAATACAGCTAAAACTTTGTTTCTTCCTCTTTTCATTTCTTCTAGCCTTTCTGTTCTATACTGTTTCCTACCATTCTGCTTCCCCTCATTCCCTTCTGTTCTGGTCAGTTCTGTCCAACTCTTAATAAATTCTAGTTTTAGTTTACATTATATACTCTTATTCTATTTTCGTTTTGGATTTTAGGAAAGAATCACTATTGTGAGTCTATTGAGACCCAACAAGCTAAAGAAAATGATGCACACTTTTGACCTCTCATATACTTATTCCACAGTGCTTCTTAATTTCTAAGCAGCCCATGTCCTCAGCTAAAGGTTCTGTATGACACTGATCAGAAGCTTCCTCCAAACATAGCTTGTTCCGTAAGCTTTGTAAACCATGCTTCTGTTTTCCAACAGACATTTGTTGTTGTTGTTGTTGATTAAGAAGAAAGGTTTGTCAGTCACACTTACAAAGATTTTTAATTTACTGGCCTAGGGAAGACGGTGTTCTTTTTGTGTATGCAATATAAAACAGTTTAATCTGCAGTGTTTACCCAAGGGAGGCCAGTACTACTCATGCAGGTCTAGTTTGGAACAATTAAGTCTGTGCGGACAGACCATTGAAATACCAAAGGAAAATCCAGCTAGAGATTTTGCTTTGTTTTCTGTTCATTTTCCTATGACAAATAGTGTGCTCCTAAAAGGCATCTTTTCCAAAAATGTCAAAACATAGTGTAGATATTTTTAATGGTAAATATGACTTTAATTATGTTTCAGAGCTAATGTTTTACTTCCCTTACTTTATGTCATGAGTTTTTCCACGTATACATTTCTGTGTAGGAAGCTTGTGGCTGCTAGGCCTGTGGAGGAAGGTTTTGAGAGAAAAGAAAAGTAGTGTGATAGTGTACAATGAGTGTTTTATACAGAAAACCAAAGAAAATTACTTATCTCCTAATTTAATCAACTATGTATTGGTAGAATACAATCACAAACACCAGAACTTGTTGCCCATCTCTGGCACAAAGAAAATTAAAAGTGTGTTTTTTGTCTTTTTAAAATTCTCATTTGTTGTTGTAGAAAGTAAGGTTTCTCAAAGAAAACACATTAAGAAAACTCACTGAAAATACATTAAAAAGGAAATTGTATTATGTTGTTTTGCTTATAGTATTAAACTCATCTTTTGATTTACTTTAATCTTAAAACAAAACTTTCACTATCATCTTAATATTCAAAAGAGCTTTATCACTTCTTTCCATATTAACCGTATTCACCTGTAAAAGCATATCTTGAAACAACTAATTAGCTATGTGTGAAAATTTTAAGATTTTCTTACCACCCTTACAAATAAGAGGGGATAAATATGTTCTCAGAATATCAGCATCTAAACAAAGACATCAGTAAAACATGGATCCTTATTAGCCTGAGCCTGGACATCCTAGCATCCTTCCCTTTAAAATCTTTGGTTTCATTTGGTAAAAGAATAGCAAGTCTTTGTGAAAGTCTGGGGAGAATCAAATGCATTTTATGTTGTTTTGATCTCCCTCATAATTTATGTATATGAGGGGAGTTTCATCAATATTAAATGAAAACAAAAAGAAAAAAATTAGTGGTGATTTATGACTTTTCTTCTTCATGTTAAATGAAATAATGCACTCTCTCCAAATTATTAATGAGTAGGAGACACAGCATCATCAGCCAGTACAACTTCATTCATTAAAGCATGCCACAGCACCTTAATTGCTATAATTTTTTACATTCCATTACATAATTACATCATTCAAATTAAATTGTTTTCATATCAATCCTGTTGAGTATGTGTATATGAAAGTACAGAAATGAACTTTTTTGTTCTTTATGATAAAACATTGAACTTAGACTTTTATTTTTATGCTTTATATTTTGCATAAAGCATAAGTATATGTATATATTTTCCAACCTGGAAGTTACAGGATTTTTTGTTATTTTTAGAGAAGATGTATAACCCCACATTAATTACTGAGAAAGTTCTATTTCATTCTGCTCTACTCCAAGATGATAAAATCAGATGAATGGACTTAAAACATATTGTCTTGTTAATTAATACATTTAATATTTGAAGCAAAGGTGAAATGGTAGGTTTTCAATGTTACTGGCATGATAAAAATTACAAACAATTGGGCTACAACTGCCATCTAAGTTGGTTCAGAATATGCACCTGAATATTATTTTAACCTAATAAAATTAGGTAAGTGTTTCCTGGCTTCCCTTATTGGTGTTCAAATTGGGGGTGGTGGGTGGTTGATTGAATGTAAGCTTATTCAATTGCTACACTGATTTTTGATTTGGAAACAATAAATTAAACCTGAATTTTGTTTATTGATGGATATATACAAAAGAGAGACTCTTTCCTTTAAATATACTCATTGTATAATGTCCATATTACTCTATCAGTTTTAATTAAGGCTTGAAATCATTTGAATTAGAAAGATTTCAAAGCTAGATTTCAAAACTACTTGTAAATGTTTTAGAAATTATTCAGTTTTAGTAATTAATTTGGATAATGTAGATAAAAATAAAATAATTGATTTCCAAACATACTTCAGTTTTCTTAGGAACTATGTGGTATACACATTATAAGTACATATGTTAAAACACATTAATTATTGATACAATACACTATATTTTAAGACATTTCTCACCTTTTATGTTGAAAGGCAGAAAGCACACAAATGAAAATAAAGTGTAAAATTTCCTACAAAAATAAACTTTATACTTGAAATATTAGTAAGAAAAGGAATTGTGTATTGTCTGTGCTTATGTCTACTGATGATTAATGATTCCTATAATCTTGATATCATCAGTTAAATCATTTTAAATACATGAAGCACTTATGTCAGATATTTTCTCTCTTTTGAGTGCCTTTTTTTTAAAATAAAAAGATTTAGTCTGTTTCGTATTTTACTATTAGATACTTCATCACCAGTAGTTTGTAGACAGCCAGCCCTAAAGGTTTTAGCATCTGAGTTATTGCCTAACAAAAGTCTAGAATGTGTATTGCAGGCTAATCACTTGCCTCAGATCTGTTTAAAATGAAATATTTATTTTTATTTAAAAGCAACACCATTAACTATGTTATTTTTTTTAAAAAAAATTAGCTAACTGGGTAAGAAATAATTTGTAGGACAAACTTAATTTTAAGATTCTGCATTGAGATTTGATCCATTTTCCTGTTAATTCTCGGTTTAAAGCCACTCTTTTTTGAATGTAACTGTACAATGGAATGTTTGGTCACCATCCAATAGGGTGGAATAAAAACCATTGGACAATTTCAAAAGTAGATTCTGGCTTTAAGAATAAAATATCTGGGGGGCTGGAGAGATGGCTCAGCGGTTAAGAGCACCGTCTGCTCTTCCAGAGGACCCAGGTTCGATTCCCAGCACCCACATGGCAGCTAACAACTGTCTATAGTTCCAGTTCCAGGCAAACACCAAGGCAAATAAATAAATAAAGTTTAAAAAAAAAGAATAAAATATCTGTATAAAAATATCAACAAACATATTTTACTCTCTTAAACTATTGCCTAATATGCAGAGAATTATAATAAAAATTTTTAAATATCCAAAATCAAAAGCAATTTTAGGCAAATTAAATAAATAATATATTGCTATACAGTATTATCAGTTTTAAATATATTGACATATTAGTCAGCTAATTGTTGATGTTAATTTTTTAAAATGTCATTTTTAAATAGGAGTGTTCAGAAAGTACTACATTTCATAGATGCTCATTATTTTATTATGTTTCTTTCTTATCCATTATCTAAATCTTTTTTCATCAATGCATTAAAAATTGGTAGATATTGTCATTCTTATCATTTCACTAAACTCTTTTGATTCATATACAGATTTCAAATAATATGTTCTACAGCATATTATTACAATATTTGTATAAAGCATACCTGGTACTTCATATATATAGATAAAAACCTACTGGCATTAAAGATACCAATTGATGTAAATGTTAAGTAATGAAAATGCATTTATTTGTTTTAGTTTTAAATTTTATATTTCTTTAGGAATATACAGATATTTTATAAATAGCCTCTATTGATGAAGAAGTATTTGCTTTGTATCACTAGCTAATTTTCATGGTTTAATATCCCAGCTGCATCAAAGTAGTCCAAGGTGTCTCTGAACACAATATTTGAGAAACTAAATGGAGCTGTCTCTGTAATTAAGGGTGAGAAAACTTTAGCTTGCCACTTAACTACACTTCCAGGGGAAGGGAAAGAATAAGTCATAGAGGGGACTGCAGCTGTCCAGGCAGAAAATGCTAATGCATAGCTGTGCTGAACATGTAAGAAGAATATATGGAGAACAATGGAGCAGTCTAGAGTCTAGTAATGTGGCAGAACAATTGAGTTTTATCAAGTTATAGGAAACATTCTAAACTCAAATACCAATTAGTCTTATCATCATGAGAATAATTTGATACCTAAAGTATCAAAGTTTATTTTAAAGACAAATGCATGTGAAAAGAAGAAATTTGTCATAAACAAATCAGTTACTTGGTGATTTCCTTGTGATCAATCACTGCGGATGTTGATAGGGTAGTAATTGTTGAGTTCTTTTCACTGATAAAGAAGAGATTCCTTACTGGAAAATCTAAAATCATAACATACTCTCCCTAGTTATAATTTTAAGAAAAGTTTCTAAGAGTAATTACTTTTCCTCAGACAGTAACTCTTGGCAAAAAAAAATTGATAGTTGTTCTCTAAAAGTTTAGGAATAGGTTCAGGACCTGTTTTAATAAAAATTAGCTTCATTTTGGTTAATAGAAAACCTGATCAAGTAGTTATTAAAATGTGTGTGTGTATGTGTGTGTGTGTTCAATTTCTATGAATAAGGAAAGATTAAAAGAACTCAGTTTATGCTGTTGGAATGTGTTGCTGTAGCACTATGATTTCCCTTGAGGGTTTGAGTTTCATAATTACAAAATGTGTACTGGAATACCAGAGATGATGTACATCCCACTCCGAAAAAAGGAACCAAAACCAAAATCTACAAAATACAGAAAATTTAGTTATCAGAAGTGGAGCAGTAAGTGCATGATGAAATCAAACCAGTGTCCTCTGCTAAAGCATTCAGTGCTATTAAGCTTTGAGATATATCTCCAGTCAAAGATACTATTTTTGCTTTTAACTAGGAAGAACTACTTTATGCCTTAAAATCTAGAATTATTAGCATCTAGTCTGAAAACTTATAATACCAATGGATGTGCTTTGGCAGTGACTACCACAGTGGTTTACTGAACAACAAAGTAATTTTCAAATAGTTGCCAGGCTGACCTTGAATTCAACTGTAGCAAGTTTTTTCTCAGGGATATGATACTCTTCCTGCCTCACTCTTCCAAATGCTATGATTATTGCATACATAAAAGGTTATGTTCTTGGATGAGGATTTATAAAGCTTTTTTCATGCAAGGATCAATCTAATATCTTAAATAATGCTATAAAAATTAATCAGAATGAGAGAACGTGATTCTTCATAATTTTCTTAGGCAACAATATTTTTTCCAACCTTTTTTATGTCATGAAAACAAAAATTATTAAACATACTACCTACCCTACTTATTAATGTATTGGGACATATAAATACAACACCTTTCACTAAACAGCAGGTGTTAAATAATTTCCTCTATCAAAAGAAATTGGTGGCAGATTAAGGTCAAGCAGCATATGTGTTGATGCTTCGGAGATTCACTATTGACAACTTAATGCCTTAAATAAGCTAGTTAATTTAATCAAACTTTTCTAGAAATTTTTTCTTGTGATTTTTATACATAAAAATCCATAACCAGTCAAAATGATTACAAATATAATGACTAAATTTACAAATAAGATGGTGATAATAATGGCAAGTACTGTTCTAAAAAACAATGAGAAAATGAATATTATCAAATAGGTAAAATACTAAGGGGCTTAAATAAGTTACAATTTTTAACTGAATCTTTGAATATAACTATGCTGTTTAATAATACAAAAAATTAAAATTATGTAAAACCTTCAAACAGAAATCGAGATCAGTAGAATGCCAGGCATGGTCTGTAAATAAGTTCTCATGCAGTGTGACATTTAGAAAAACTTAATTATATGTAAAAACAAGTCATTTTTATTTCAAAAACAATATCCTCTGAGGTTCTAGATTCTTGAATAATTAATGATGTTATATATGTTCACAATCATATAAATGTAATATAAATAAACTGATAAAATTATACTAAGTATAATTAGAAAATTTTATAATTTCAAAGCTCATAAAAACAAATAATACTGTTTAAAATAATTTGTTTAATAATTCTCAAAATAAATACTCTAAAACTTTTTAGTATATTCATATAGAATCTGAGTATTTGAACAACTCTTAATTGTTTCCTTTTATTTTCACAAATTAAGAGATACATTTATTAGATATTATAAACAGTTTCTTTCTGATTTTAGAGAATAAAAGATGTGTGATTTTAGCCTCATTTAGAAATATGCTGAATATGTTAATTTGCAGCCAATATCCACCACAAATACTTATTTGGAAGTGTGAAGATAAATATATTGTCAGAAATAAATCATAAAATATTTTGTATAAAAATAATAATTTATAATGTATCTAACTTTTTATTAATTACAATAATTAATATGCTAACTTTTATATTTTTAGGGAAGAGAACAAAGAGAGACAGACAGGTAGAGACAGAGACAGGCAGAGTGACAGATACAAAGAGCTACACCATTTTCACAAGACTTTATGATCCATTCTCTCAGCACAACTGTTAGTTGCATTTTTCTCTAGTCATCCAGTCAAATTGTATAAGCACTTAGTAGCACATTGAACTGGAAAATGCCAGGCATAGGTAACTTTCCGTTGTGTTATCAGAGAAAGATCATGTGTTATTATTATTATTTTGAGAACAATATACCTTTTAAACAATCTTTTCAGCTCCCAGTACTTAACATTGCTGAGTGTGAAAAGGATACCCAATCAGTCATTCGTTCCTGTGAACTCTCAGGGTTTACATGCACTGCTAACCTTTGGGCACAAAGATTATGTCATCAACAACAATTACCAGCCAGAGGAGAGCTGGGGCTGAAAAAAGAGAATGATGGCTCAGACACTCTTCTCTCTACACTCAGTTGAAAGCTGAGCTTTCATTCATAGCCATGATTCTGTTAATGGGTGGGTATTACTGTACACACTTTCTTGTGTTGTTAGAAAATATTTTGTAGCTTCCTAGTTACTTTAGACCAGGATCATACACTTTTCCAAGGTTAATATTTCCTTTCCTCCACATGATAATACATCTGATGGGGAAAATTTCAACTAATTTGATCACTTTCTTGAGTATATTATTTATCCAGGCATTTGATTTAAATTTTTAGAGGAAAAAAAATCAACTGATAAAATAGAAAAACTGTATGATTATCAACCTATTTTAATTTAATTTAAGACAAAAATTATTGTTTGAGTTTAAGAAAGTAAGATTCATGCCATTCATAACTGAAGAAAATATTCTGCCTTGGAAAAGGTTCATAGGTAAGCAAACAATCAGGGTTTAAGACAACTCTTCATCAGTGTTTTGTATATCAAAAACTAATAATAAGAATTTTTTACTTATAAAATCAAAAAGGAAACAGATAAATAATTTCATTATTTGACAAACCCTATATTTCCATATTATATTATAAATTTAGTGGAAAACATTATTATAATTATTTACTAAGGATACAACTCTATTCTGAGACTTCAGTGTGCAGATGTACCACATCCTCTAAGACTGAACCAAGTGTTATTTAATTTTATTTTTTGCCATATAAGGCTCAATGAAGTAACTTAATGATTTCCAGTATTATCTTTATATTGAATACTAATTAATGTACTGTAATAGAGGAAATTCAGTTGGAAGTAAGAAAAATCAACAAAAGTATAAAGGTCTTAAAGTGAATGCCATGTGACAAGTTAGTAAGAATGTAAATTATGGGTTATGATTTGGAAAATTCATAGATTTAATATAATTTAGGAGAAAAGTTAGAATAGATTAGAAAGTAAAATTGATTTTCTATAAATTTTTAATTAAATAAACAAGAGTAATAGAGCATTGGAATAGTTTCATAATACTCCCATGTGTAAGGTAGAAGAAGAAAAATGTGCATATGGGACTTAAAAGAAATTTGGTTAGATGGTTTCCTAGACAGAAAGCAAAATTGTAGGAATAAATAGATTATGAAATGGAGACTGAAAAAGTCCTCAAGTTACTGTGAAGAACCAATTCAGAAAAAATTTTGGTGACTAATAGAATAAAATATAATGACAAAGGCAAACAAGTCACTGAGAATTCACTATTGAATTGCTGGAAGATGTTTGGTTAAACTATAGAACTAATTTTATGCATGGAGAGATATCTTTTAATCTAAAGAGTTAACAATAAGCTTATTATCAGAAGTCTGAGTCTGAAAGTTCACTAAAGTTAGAATATCATACAGTAATGAAGAACATTTAAATACTAAAACACAAGTTATTTTTAGCATTACATTGCATTTATTACCAAATCAATAAATATCTATATTGTAAAAGACCAAAGAGGCTAGCTATAGAATGCAATAAATTAAGACTGCATGAAAAAAATGACAATATTTACAATGTGATGTTGAGTTCTGAGTGGGAAGTAAGCCATCATTCTTATTGGTGATTTAAATATAGAGGTAATATGTCAAAATAGTATTTATTTGCTCTTTCAAATGTTATTATGACTTTATAAATGTCAGTTAAATTGTATGCTTTGAGTTCTATTTCATTGTAAAAACATACTTATAATAATTTGTGTTCATGTCATAAAATATCTTTATAAACTGGTCTGTTATTCTTACATAGATTATATGTTTCTTAATTTTTCTGATCACTCATTTCTAAACATAATCTAACTTCATCAACTTCTACCTTGTCATATCATTTTTTTAAGTAATGAAACTTTCTGCATCTTAGTACAGATGACATAGAATAGCCTTAACGAATATCCTGCTCATTAATAATTTGGAAAGCACTTACAGTAAATTGGAGCTAGGGAATTATATTTCTCCCAACGTTCTTTTTTCAATGCTTGGAATTGAACTGAAGGCTGTGCACATGCTATACAGGTATCCTACTACTGAGTTGTAGCCTAACAAAGAAAATAATTCTTAAATTCCCATAGACATGGACAAATTACTACATAGACTACAGTATGTTATATACAGCTATATAAACAATTAATACATACAATTTAGTTCATAGAGCAATTGAATGTATTTGAGATATTCTTCATACAAGAATGTTGCATACATAATTTTAGCTGACCTCATTTCAAACCATCCTTATTTATAAAAATTAAATTATTTAAAACATATAAATTTTAAAAACTATTAAGAGTTAAATACAATATAAATTTTGTGGATAATAAGTGTTCAGAATTAATGAAATCAATAAAAAGAAGATAATACACAAATAACAATAAAACATACATTTAAACTGACACTTGCCACATATTAACAGATTAAACCTATAAAGCAATTTCTCAGAAATAGATCCATGTGTTAATGTGGCAGTTTGCAGAAGAAAAACAATTATTTTGCCTAAAATGGAGCAAGCACTATCCTAGGATATTGTGTCTATTTCTTCAATGCAATAGCAAAGTAATGAAAGTTATCTGTACAGACTTAACCTAAGGTACAAATGGGTATTTTCACAGAGGGACATGTGATGTATGTACCAGCAACTCATTTTCATGATGCTATGGCTTCTATACCAGCATTTTAGGCAGACATATGTTTGATATGTCACTTTCTTCAGAACTGTTTGACATTATGAGTGATAATTTGTTATTAAGAAACAAAACTTTAATATTAATTCATATTTTCTTTATGTGAAAAGTTATTTATAGAAGCTTTTGCAAAAATCTACAGCCTATGTTACAGGTTACTTTTTAATCTAACAATTTATTAGTTCCTTTAATACGTTTTATTTTATCACTGAGACTATAATGGTTCCCTAACATTGAATACTTCAGCAATTCTTAATGGATTCAAAGAGATAGCTTTTACTGAGCATATAAAGAAGAAATACTCTGTGTTACATACAACATTGCTATAATTCAGAAAAAGTGATAAAACAGAGAACAGAATACTACTAAAGTAATTTTTAGAGTTCAGATGAAAATTAATGTCCCCTAAAGCATTCACAACCAGGGAGCTAGCTTAGTGGGCAAAAGGTTCTCTGTCAAACTTGAGTTTGATATCTGGGAGTTACATGGTCACGGGAGGAAAACAATTCTCATATATTTTACTCAGACTTCCTTTCATACAAATGATATGGCACACTTGTGTTCATGCACATACACACACACATACACACACACAAACACACACACACATGCACACACACAATAAATAAATCCATATAAAAAATTTCAAATATATGCATCATTTTTTAATTTTAAAATTTTAGTATGTGCATTATTAGGCTACTTGTGGTAGTAAATGAAAAAAAATAAACATTTGTTTCAGAATATTTTCGAAAAGAAATTGAGTGCCACCTAATGTACTTACTAATTTTAGCATAGCCTTTCATAAATATTTGTGTAATTTTGTGTGTTCTGATAACATGTTAAATTTCATTAGAAATTTTAATTTGTGCTGATTTGGCTCCTCAAAATGCAGGATGCAAGTGCACGAAAAAGTTTCTTTTAACTGATAATGAAAAGGTTTCTCATTTTGAAAACTAGAAAAATATTCCTTTATTAATGGAAACTTAATTTGACCATAATAATTTGCTTTTGTTTTCTTTTGGAGAAATGATAAAAACTGTCATGATGGCTGAGATAAATTCCTTTGAGGTACCTGGCTCCAGCCTTCTACATACTTGGGAACCAGAGTCTATTAACACGCCTCCTTTATACAAATGATAATAGCATTCTTAGATTATGTGTAACAATTTAAGAAGAGCTAATACAGATCAGTGGCTTATAATTAGCTTGGATGATACAACATAAAGTGGAATCATTTCCCGTTATTTTGGAGCTCATTGTATAAATTTAACTAGTCTAATGCCATCCTAATTTAATATGACTCATGTTAAAACTATGATTTTAGTGAAAGGCATGCTTTCTTTTCAGTGGGTGGAAAAACTCATTTTACAGCTGATACTTGTAGAGAGCTTTTTCAAACAGCACAGTTTGGACAGGACTAATGAAAAATGTGGTCAGATATTTTTATGACTTGGGAAGCCATTTTCCTTCTTTTTTGTATTTCAATGTGCTCTCTGTCACTTTAACACTTCATGCATCCCTGAGCTTAGTGATAGTTTATTTTCTTTTATGTAAAGTAGCTCTAGTGCTTCTCGGCCCACCAGGGTTTCTTATAAAAAAATGGCACTTTAATTGTGGCTGTTTGCCAGACTAGAACCTCTATGAATTTCTCTCCTCTGCTTTGGCTCTTAAGTAAATGTTAAGTGATAAACCCATCAGGGGTCTATGATGATATTGTTGGCACAAACATCGTTGAACCATCTGTGTTGGAAAAGTATATGGCTTAACTGAGTAGCAGTGACCTTTAAAAATAAATAAACAATAAACAAAAGTGCAGCTGAAGATATGATATCCAGTCACCATAAGCATCTGCCATAACAACTTCAAAAGGCAAAAGTATCATCAAAATGTGTACATCATCAGCCATCTGAATATTAAAAAATATTTTAGCATGGATATTATTTTTATCACACACTACTCTTCCAAGTCCATTAGAAATATAGTTAAATGCATTGTGGACATTTATTACTTTTTTTCTGAAACATAATCTTGTTACCTCAGATATAACAATAATGGGTGGTACAATGTTTTATTACTCTTATTTTCATTCAAGAAATTCTTCAGGTTTTATTCAAAATTTAAATAAATCCTTAGTCAATAATTATTGTCATCTAAAATAAGACTGCATCCACAAGCTATTAAAATAATTTTAAAAATTTAAATGCCAAATTTGGAGGAGTTTAATTTCTTTTAATTTGGAATCTCTGTTGAAATATAGTGCTAGATCAGTTGTTTTCAAATCATTGCCTTAATTATTTGATCAAAAAAGGAAAAAAAATAATCACAGTAGTTAAACAGAGTAAAAATAAATTTTAAAAACTCAGAATGGCACAGTGACCACAATTAAACTTTTAAGATTTTCATTGGATTTGGTTATATTATAATTCCAATGAAGGCTTTTTCATTTATTATTTCATAATAATAAAGATGAAGTTACAACTAGTATAAATTAAAATTATAAAATAGGGCAGTTATCTTAGTTAAGATGCTACAGGAAAAAAAGCATTTAAATGAGGAAGCAAGAAACATGGCTCAGACTAATATGTAAATAATTTTATTCTTGCAAAAAAGTGATATATAGTTTTTAATGATAAAGTTTTTAAGGTAATATTAGTTCCAAGTTTAAGAAAATGTTAAAAATATTTTTTAACTACTCAGTAGATAGTACAAATTTATTGATTTAAAAAGAAGAAATGGATAAGAATTGCAACCTTTGAGTATGTACCCAAAGGTATTGCTGGATCTTTGGGGAGAATGATGTCCAGTATTCTGAGGAATTGCCATACTGATTTCCAAAGTAGCTGTACAAGTTTACACTACTACCAGCAATCCCCTCCAGCATAGGCTGACATTAACACAGGTATGTTTGTAGTATCATTATTTGTAATAGCCAGCACCTGAAAACAACCTAGAAAAAAATAGAGTGATTCATAACTTACTAAAAATTATTTTTTAAAAGAAAATGTTTAACATAGAGTACAAGAGAAGAACCAAGAGGTCACTTTTATAGATGTCCATGATTTGTGAAAATGCTAAAAGTGCAAGATTAGCTATGAAACCCACCATAGAAACTGTTCAGCAAACATAAATATTCCTTTAGTGTAGCTTATATTTAAGAAAGAAAAATAAAATAAAATAAAATTTGTTCTAGGAACTTAAAGAATGGTGTAGCTGTTTATACTGGAAGAAATTAGGAAAGAGAATTAATGTGCTAGAAGTCACTGGGTTCATTTAAGCACTTTATTAAGTAACAATAACAATCTAGTCAATGATTTTATAGAATTAAAGAGAGTATCATAGAAAACCATGGCTTCCATCTGAGAGTTTGAAACCACTAGCATAGTGTTTCAAATCAATGAGAATATTAGGTAATTAGAGATAAGACAGAGATCCGAATGCTGTGGTCAATCCATAAGCAATGGGAAGGAATGTAAAAAAAAAGACAACATCCAGTAATTAAAAGAAGTGTTTGTGTTAAGAGTAATGCTGTTAGAAGGTAAAATAATCAAAAGTGGGCTTGAAGAAAAACATGATCACCTAAAACAACAAAAACAAAAACAAATAACTGTTTGTAAACTTCTTTAAGATCTAAAAAGACATGAATGCTTTCCTCATTCAGTGAAAGTTTGACACAGAGGCTCTGTTATCTTCATCTTGGAACCTCAAATACTTTCTATACATCATCTTTCCTAATGCAAGGAGGCAAACACAGTTCATAGCAAAAATTCTGAAGATAAACATTAAGATCTATTCTGCTCAGATTATAAAGTCAAAGCAAATTCTATAGCAAGGAAGACAGGAAATAAAGATTAAGTCAGGTAGCATTATTCAAATATAATTTCAGGGATAAAGTTGGAAAACAAGAGTGAGCCAGCTGTCTCTAGCATCATAATCTCTCAAGGAAGATAAAATCTGGAAAAGCTACCTAAAGAGTGGAACTTGAAGATGAGTATAGGACTTTAACAGCTGTGAAGCACTATGGAGAATTAGAGGATAAATGGCATATAGGAAAAAATAATTGACAAGAATAAATAGAAGAATTTTGTTTGTCAAAAAAAGTTTTTATTGCTTTATCATTATTTTTTTTAACTTAAAAAGCCACCACTGCTCCCCTTCTCTTCCCTCCTCCTAGTCTTCCCTCAGCCTCCACTCCACCTCATCCCCTCATCCATTCCCCAAGGAGGGCATTGAATCTCAAGGTGAGTCAGTTGAGGTAGGTTAGAGTTCATCCTCCACTATCAAGGCTGAAGAATGGGCTCCTAGAAGCCAGTAAATTCACCAGGAATAAACTCTGGTCCTACTGCCAAAGGCTCCACAAACTGCCCACGATGTTCTAGTGACATCTACATTGACAAGCTCCCAATAGCTTCGGTCACCATCTCTGTGGGTCTTCTCCTTATGATCCTGATCCCTTTTCTTTTATACTCTCTCTTCCCTCTCTTCAACTAGACAGGACGCTTAGCTGTGGATCTCTGCTTCTTACTCCATCAGTTTCTGGAGGAAGATTCTATAATGATAATTAGGGTGGTCATTGATTTGATAATAGGGGAAGTCCTGTTTAGACATCCTCTCCACTATTGCTTGAAGTTCTAGCCAGGGACATCTTTGTTGGTTCTTGGATGTTTCCCTAGCACCAGGTTTCTCTCTAAACCTACAATGGCTCCCTCTATCAATATATATATTTCTTTCTTTCCTTCTTCTTCTTCTTCTTCTTCTTCTTCTTCTTCTTCTTCTTCTTCTTCTTCTTCTTCTTCTTCTTCTTCTTCTTCTTCTTCTTCTTCTCTGTAGCTCCTCTCACTCAACCATTTCATTCTCTTATGACCTCTTTTCACTTTCCCTTGATTTCTCTCCTGTATGATCCCAATTTACTCAGGAGATCTACACTGTTTCCCCTTCCCAGTGTGAACAATTGATGGCTCTCTTGAGTTCCTCCTGTTGCCTTGCTGCTCGGAATTGTAGCCAGGTTATCCTTTGTTTATATCTAGAATTCCCTTAACAGTGAATACTGACTTTTTCTATCTTTTTTGGTCTGTGTTACTTCACTTGGTATGATACTCTCTAGATCCATCCATTTTCCTGCAAATTTCAAGATGTCATTTTATTTTCCGCTGAATAGTAATCCACTGTGTAAATATACCATAATTTTTTAATCCATTCTTCAGTTGAGAGGTATCTAGGTTGTTTCCATGTTCTCGCTATTACAAATAATGCTGTTATGAACAAAATTTAGCTAATGCCCTCATGGCAAGAATGTGCATCTTTTGGTTATATACTCCAAAGTGGTATTGCTAGATCCTTGTATAGACTGATACCCAGTATTGTGAGAAATTGATATACTGGTTTCCAAAGTGGCTGTAAAAGTTTACATTTCCACCAGCTTTGGAGGATTGTTCAACTTGTGCCACATCCCCTCAAGCATAGGTTGTCACTTGGGTTTTTGATCTTAGCCATTCTGACCGGTGTAAGATGATACTTCAGTTGTTTAGATTTGTATATCTCTGGTGGCTAAGAATGTTGAGCAATTCTTTAATTAACTTTCAGCCATTTGAAATTTTCTTTTGAGAATTCCCTACTTATATCTAAACCCCCCACTTTTAGGTTGAATTATTTGGGGGGGGGGTTAGCATCCAGTTTCTTGAGTTCTCTATATATTTTGGAAATCAGTTCTCTCTGAGATGTAGGGTTGGTGAAGATCTTTTCACATTTGGTAGGCTGTTGTTTTGCCTTACTGACCATGCCCTTTGCCTTACACAAGTATCTCAGTTTCAGGAGGCCCCATTTATTAATTGTTGTTTTTACTGTCTTCGTAACAACTGTTATATTTAGAAAGTAGTCTCCTGTGCCAAAGCGTTCAAGGGTATTTCTCACTTTCTTTTCTATCAGGTTCAGTGTTACTGGCTTTATGATGAGATCTTTGATCCACTTTGATGTGCGTTTTGTGCAGGGTGATAGACATGTATCAATTTGCATTGTTTTATATACCACCATCAAATTATAACTGCACCATTTGTTGAAGATGCTATCTTTTTTCCCATTGCATATTTTTAGTCTCTTTGTCAAAAATCAAGTGTTTAAAAGTGTATGAAATAATATCAGGGTCTTTGATTAGATTCCATTGTTCTACAAGTCTGCATTTATGTCTATACCAAGCTGTTTTTATTTTATTTTTTGTTGTTTTATTGTGTTTTTACTGTTGCTTTATAGTATAGCTTGAAGTCAGAGATGGTGATGTCTCCAATGTTCTATTACTAAACAGGATTTTTTTTCAATCCTTTGTTTTTTTGTTTTTCCATATTCATTGATTATTATTGATTCTTTCAAGGTCTGTGAAGAATTGTCTTAGGATTTTGATGGGACTGCATTGAATCTGTAGATTGCTTTTGGTAAGATTGCCATTTTTACTATGTTGATTCTACCTATCTAAGAATATGTGAGATCTTTTTATTTTCTGACAAATTCATCAATTTTGTATCTATGGTGATTGGGAGTTTTGTTAGGTATAGTAGTCTGGGCTGGCATCTCTGGTCTCTTAGTGTCCATATAACATCTGTGCAGGACCTTCTAGATTTAAAGAAATTGGTTGTTATTTTAATGTGTCTGCCTTTGTAAGTTACTTGACCATTTTCCTTTGCAGCTCTTAAAATTATTTCTTTATTCTGTATGTTTAGTGTTTTGATTATTATGTGGCAAGCAGAGTTTTTGAGTGGAGTCTAGTCTATTTGGTGTTATGTAAGTTTCTTGTATCTTCATAAGCAATTTCTTTTTTAGGTTGGGAAAGTTTTGTGCTATGATTTGGTGAACATATTTTCTGTGACTTTGAGCTGGTATTCTTCTGCTTCTTCTATTCCTATTACCCTTAGGTTTGGTCTTTTCATGGTGTACCAGATTTCCTGCATATTTTGTGTTATTATTTTACCTTTAGAATTTTCTTTGACTTATCAGTCCATTTCTCCTATTGTATCTTCCAAACCAGAGCTTCTCTCTCTGGCATTCTGTTAGTTACGCTTGCATCTGTAGTTCCTGTAAATTTACTCAGATTGTCACTTTTGTGCATTCTCTCACTTTTTGTCTTCTTGAATTTTATTTCAGTTTTAAATCTTGCCCTTTTGTTCATCACCTGTTTGATTGCTTTTTTTTTGGTTCTCTTATCTTTCTTATTGAGAGATTTACTCTTTCCTTCCAATTTTTTACTTTTTTCCCCCACTATTTCCTTATGGAAGTTTTTTATTTCTTTTTAATTTTCTCTTTACATGATTCTATCATCCTTATAATGATAATTTTAAGGTCATTTTCTTCTGCTTCTTCAATATTGGAATGTTCATGTTTTACTGTTGTTGGCCCATAAGGTTCTGGTGGTGCCATGTAGTAGTATGTTTCTGGCCTGGTTTTTCCAGCCTAGCCCTGAGGTCCTCACCCATAGACCTGCAGATGCACAGTCTCACAGTCCCACAAAAACACACAGATGCTTGTATTAATTATATCCTAATCAGCCTATAGCTCTGGCATATTGCTGGCTAACTCTGAAGTCTTAAACTAACTTGTTATTCCTATTTGTTCAGGCAAGTGGATTGGTATTTTTCTCAGAGCAGCGTAGTAGTTGTCCTCTGCATCTGCTGGCTTCTACTGATATCTCCATGGCACCTCTCTGGCATCTCTGTCCTGTTTTTCCTGTTCCCAGAGATTTCTTTGTCTGTTAACCCTGCCCACACTTACTGTCTGCTCTTGGCTAATCAGTAATTTTTTTTAAACCAGTAGTGAGACAATTATTTACAATGTAACAATATAATCCCACTACAATGCCATATTGTTCTTCATGTTGTTGAATGAGTTTGGGTGATGGGTGGTTTTGTGAAGTACATTGAGGCTTATGTGGTTGAGGGTCCAATAAAGGGATAAGAAATTTAGATATTCAGGTTTGCACACAGGAAGATGTTATGATCATTGTGAATTAATGTTGGATATTTGCATATTGTCAAGCACAATATTGAATTTTTAATAACCAACTATATATCAAGTATAAAATGTGAATAATTAAGAAACTAAATAATTCTATATGTAGAAATATAAACTTAGAGGCAAATTATGATTTGAATATGAGTCTGAAGAAATTGGGAGGGAAATATATATGTTAATTAAAGCAAAATCTGTTAGAAATGCAGAGGATAGAAGAAATTTAACTTAGGGATGGTTAACTAGAAACAGAATTAGAGCTACTGACAAATTTAAAGGGGACAAAATAGACATGAAAATCAATGGAGTCTGGTTGGGCAAATGTTATATGGGAGCAAGATGTAAAAAGAAACGGCATAACTTATGCAGTCTCTGTTAAATGCTCACGTATCTACAGACACAAGAACAATCTAGGTTTGCTTTGTTAGGGCATATAGTCCATTACTTTTTAAATCAGAAAATAATCTTGTGAATTATATATATATATATATATATAGTATTTTACTTAAAGTGTCTCTTTACATTTATTACAACTTTTCAATTTAAGTTATGAGACTCCTTCACCATGAAAGCTGGATTTCAGGGACAGTGCTAAGGCCTTCCTCCCTTCCCTCTTCTC
This sequence comes from Sigmodon hispidus, assembly GCA_004025045.1. Classification (NCBI taxonomy): domain Eukaryota; kingdom Metazoa; phylum Chordata; class Mammalia; order Rodentia; family Cricetidae; genus Sigmodon; species Sigmodon hispidus. The sequence goes on from PVIH01000484.1 coordinate 186,898, forward strand.
TATTTTTCTTCTGTTCTCTTTTCTTTGGCTTACTCTTCACCCCTCATTTTTTTCTTTCTTTCTTCCACATAACTTCTGTATATGAAATAGGGGAAGTAGGATCCCTTCTATTTATACTCCTACTTCTCTGGTCTTACCACATCATCTCTTTCCACTCAATTTACAACATTTATAGAGTTGGCTTTGTCAAGTTTGAGGCTCCTAAATCTCAAGCACTTAGTTATTGCACACAGACAATTTTGTGACAATCTGTGACTATGTTTCTAAGATTTTCAGTTTGCAAACAATAAATCTACCTCCACGAACCAGCTTTATGTTTATAGTTAATAGGCTTTCAACAATAGAAAAGGCTTATTTTAATTTCCAACAATTAAATGTGTCATCTAAAAATGTAGCTTAAATGAAATGACAATAATTAATAATATTTACTTAGTGCTGATCAATTTGTATATACCACAAAAATGTTGATATTTCCTTTATTATTCTGAAAAGTTAAGTCTTAATACTCATTTTATTTTTTATGTATAAAAATTAGGTATTTAAATAAAAGGTGTGGAGGTGTGTCTTCTAGTTGCAGAACACTCCTCTATCCAAAACATCATATTGCATCTCATATGTAAAAAGGTTTTCAATATGTAAAATGGTCACATTTTTTTTTAAACAATTAAATCTCAGGTAAAGATGATTGCCAGTGTCTGGAGCTCAGAAATCTGCTTTAAATAGCACAGACTCTTCTCACTAGTTTAAAAGAAATAAGAATATTTGAATAAAATAAATGTCTATTACTGGATCCAGTTCTATTATACTAAAATACCCAGCAAATTACATCAGAATAAATAATTACTATTCAATCAACCTTTCTCTTCAATGTGTCAGTTTAACTTAGAGAACCAAAAAAACTACTTCTTTGTTGGTGTTGTTTATCAAGCACAGACTATTAAAACAAAGATTTTTGAAATACAAATTCAAGTTGGTATTTAATGAAAAGTTAGAGCCAAACATTGGGGGAAAACCTTAAATATCAGAAATTAAAAACAGACCATAGTCAATTTTCATCCAGCCAACTTCTTAGAGTAAAAGCTGTCTGCCACAGTCATAAGCATAGCCTATCACTTCTTTTTTAAAATTTTTATTATGAATAAAGTCACATTTTCTATCCATATATTTCCTTGTTCAAAGTCCTTTCCCCCTCCCACTCCCTCCAGGCACTCTCTTTTCTCCACATCTCCCCATCTCATCCCCAGCATGGGCAGGAGGTCCCAAGGTCCCAATATTGCTCAGTTCAGCATCCACTCCTGGCAGATCCAGTTTCCTCCCCCCCAATATCAAGACTGGGTCAGGTATTCCTCTAGAGGGAATGAGATCCAAGGTGTTAGTCCAAGGTGTTTCAGATTCATTAGTGGACTCTAAACAAAAAAGCAAAAAGCAGAGCATGTCCAAGCTGCAAACCACAACCACTGAACAGCCTGGGATCTGAAGCTTGTCACTTCTACAGAGTTCCTGAATGTCTGCCTATGCCTTCTTTTTTTTTAATGACCAAAATATATTTAAATTTAAAGATTGTATATATATATGTATATATATATATTATTTGGTGACTTTATATCATGTATCCCATCACACCTAGTTATCAGACCTCTCAAACTCATACCCACTCTTATGATCTCCCCATTTACAAAAATGCTCATTAACTTACTGGAGCATAATTAAACTCCCTATGGCCAGACCCTTAAAGAAAACAGGTCTTTCCTTAAATATCTTCTTCACACAGTTAATTTCACTTTTAGTTTCAACTCTGCATCATAATCCTAGTTAGAATTAAAAGTGTGATATACTTCTGTTTGGTTGTTAGGCCTTGAACTCACAGAAACACAAAATGATCTCTGTCTCCTGAGTCATGGAATTGATTTTGTAGGCTACCTCTCAGTCTTCTCATGCTGAGATTAAAAGTATGAGTTACTACTCTTTGACCCCAAGGCTTGATGTTAGGTTATTCTGTTCTCTGACATTTCAGGATAATTTTACTAAATATAAAATATATCACCACAGATATCCTAGAACCACATTGGAAAGATGAAAATATTTCTTTGGATCTTTTGATATAATATTAGAAGATTATTGTGAAAAAGATTAGATGTTCTGTAATGACAATATTTATTTGAAAAACTTGGATTAAAAGTAATGTTTATAAAATACTTTTCTATATGTCACATACACAAATTTAGTGAATAAAAGAGTGGCTTTAAAATTTGAGATATTGGGGAAATATTTTGTTAGGGTAATAATAAAACAATGTATACTTAATAATGGGGATGGTGTTTCAGACAGTCTTTTTTTATTTTTTTTTAACTTTTGATAACTGTATTTGGATTATAATTAGCACAAATCAATTTATGTGAATACATGACAATTTTGAAAATTAATTCTAAGCTATTGGAGAATTATCAACAATAATTCTTAAAATAAATAGTAATTGGCCTTAAGACACAATGTTGCAAGCACATAATTAGAAAATGGACGGCTTCAATATTCCTTTATTTCTAGCATTCACTGACATAATGTATATTGGGATGTGATCTGACATCTACAGGCATGTCAAGAACTTATGAAAATGTGGGAGTTTCTGCTTTTGGTGGTCAGAGTTGAATTTGTTTCACAAAGCAGTAAACTCATAATACTGTTTCTTACATACTTAAATATGCATTGATTAGTTCAATGTCTGTCAACTTGGTGATGTCTACTATATAATAACATTTTTTTATATTTTTTCTCCTCTCATAATTATTACATTCTCTTTGCTGCTCATTTTATAACATGTTAAAACTCATTCTGTAACAATTTTTAATTATTTGATGATTTTCTAGGTTTTTAAAAGTAATTTTTAAGACATCCCTGTGTGTGTAAAAGCCTATATTAAAAGATGCTCAGTTGACAGACATACAGACTTTCTTCTTACAAGTATAATACAGTGAAGAATGCCAATTATTCTATTAGTGTGAAAACAAACTATAAGTCATGGGATATTTGAAAGTCACAGTGTTGTCATACATATAATATCTTGTGATAAAATGCCTTATTTCTGGTTTTGTTTAATCTTACATATTTTTTGTTTCCTTTGCAGCAAGAATGTTGGATAGAATCTTCTCACTGCTATTTAAATATATTTTTTTTCTGTCAATTACCACAGGTTTAGTCCCTATGAGTGGTATAATCCACACCCTTGCAATCCTGACTCAGACGTGGTGGAAAACAATTTTACCTTGCTAAATAGTTTCTGGTTTGGAGTTGGAGCTCTCATGCAGCAAGGTATACGATTCAGCCTGTCTTTTTCCTTGGGCACCATGTCCCACTCTTTGCTGGGGGTGACAGCTCTCGCTGGCACAAGTCGCTTGCATGGGTAGCCTCTGTGCATGTAACCATAATCCAGCTTCTTCATCTTTTTAATGCATTTAGGCCTTCTCAAATCCCATTTGAGAGAGATTCTGAGAAACAGCTCTGCAAATCCACATAGAATATAATCATTTAATATTTTTTATTAACCCACAGCAGGTACATTACTCCATAGACAAGCAACCTAATCTGATTCATTAGCCAGAAGCTGCACTGAAAGCAATACTAAAATTACATCTCCTTGAGGCAAGAATCTATTCTACAATACCTGTTTCCTGTCTCAATTTGATGTAAAATATTCTTCTCTTTCATATTAATTCTTGATTAAATGCATCTGTATTGCATGATTACTAAATTGATTGCATATAAATTTGTAAATTTAATTATTAATTCATTTAAAGCTATGTTTTTGATAAAATATTAGCTATACTTGATAATTTATAATAATATAAAATATTGCATGCCTAGAAGTGAATGCAAAAATATATTAAATTTTTTAAAATTTATAATATAAAGGTTAAAAGTAAAAGATGTAGATTAGAAAAATAGTAGAATACATGTAATAATGTCTATGTGGTTTGCATTACTTATTCATTATTGGCTTTTCCAGGGAGAACTTTTATTTTTAATGGTATGGTATATTTTATTAGTGTATTGTGATAGTTAAATAAAATTTAAAACAATAATAAATACATATTACTCACAGTAAAATGATATTTTGGCCAAGGCTATGTCATATATTAAAAATATATTTTTTAAGTTTACATTTACTAAATAGGGCAAAATATCAAAAATTTCAGCCATTGGTGATAAGTGGAACAAGAAGAAAATTGTGTTTTATGTATTTAGTATTCAGTTTGAAGAAACTCATTTAATGATGGCATTAAGATATGAAAAGGGATTATTTACTGTTTACTTATAAAATGCTATTTAAAAAGTACTATGCCATTGCATATTTAATATTCTTTATAAGCCCATTAAATCAAAACTATTCCATTTATAATTTACTTCCTAAAGCAAGAATAGTTGTTCAAAAAAGTGTTAATAAATAAATAAATAATATTTAATACATATTATAAGAAAATTTTATTAAGTTGAGATAACCATTTCCCTGCCAAGTAAAGAATATATATTATGAATTAATCTACATTTGTGGCATAACTTTGTAAATAATATTGATGAAGAGTCAAAAGTTGCATTTTTCTTTCCCTCATTTTGGGTTCAAGGTAAGAATGTCTTCTCTCATTATTAGGCTGCCAAACTAGAGTTTTTTTTATGTCTTTAGTTGTGTAGTGGAGTAGCAAAGTCCTGACAGTTAATCCCAGGTGTCTGCAGCAATTAAAATTTACAATCAATGTTAGACCAAAATATCATGGTTCTTTATAAATTTTGAAACCAAAACAAAAACTAAAATATTCTTGCTTGAAATTTATATTTCTCCCTTTTTTTGAAATCTTTGAGAGTTGGTTCATTTACAAGATGAACTTAATTATTAGTATAGCAATTAAAAATAAGTATATCTGCACTATCTGTAATGATAAGTAATCAAAACAATAGGAAATTCAGAAATACATTTGCTTGGCCATGTCCTCACCTCACGGCTGGTGGATACATGAAAGAGGAACCCATCCTATCTGGCTGATGCCCCGATCCCCAGGAATTAGTGGGATATAGTGCTGGACATGACGTTGCCTTGAGTACATGACAGTCAGCCCCTAACCAGGCTCTGATTCACATGCATAGGAAGTGTCTGGAGAATTTCAATCTGTGGGTAAGATACAAACTTGTGGTAATTGGGACAGTTTTGTCAAATGTCTTCATCCACTATGCTTTTATTTGCTAGTCTCCTTTTGCTTTCTTTCTTTCTTTCTTCTCCTTTTTTCTTTTTTTAAACAAACGAACAGTAAAACATGCAGCCAATGCTGCTGAACGTCTTGGGTGTGTTAGTGTTTCAGTGTCCGAGTTTGTGTCTGGCAGGGCCTAGGAGCAACTACACCAGAAAGGTACCATTCCGTTCTGTTTTGTTTTGTTTTGCTTTGCTTCCCTTACAGAGTGGGAGACAAGAGTCTGGAGATGGAGTTGGCTGTCATGTCCAAGTCTGTCTGCTTTAAAGATTTTGTATATTCAAAATTGCTAGAGTAAGATGAACAGAAGTGTAAGATGGGCCATTTTTTCTAGGATGCTCATGATAGCACATCTTTTCAATTTTAGCATGAATATTTTGTTTTCATTACCTCTATACACAAGTGATTATATTAAAAATAAGATTGTAAAAAACATCATCAAAATGAGTCCATCTTTGCTTTGTTACATTTTGCTCAAGTTCTATAGATATTGATTACTTCATAGTCATGCTTTTCTGATTTTAGAATCAAAATAATTAAAAGTGGATAGTAATATTTATATATATATACTGATGAACTTAGAATATACTTTAAACAAGAATACTACATGCTGATATAAAGATACAGTTAATTAAAATTTAAATAAGAGACAAGATTTTACATTTTAACATTTTCTTTTATAAACTAAATAACTTAAAATTAGTAATAATAAAATCTAAAATATATTTCTTACATCCCATTCTCAGTAATATCATGGGCAGGCAACTCCAGCCACTTAATTGTGACATATTTATGTAATATTATATATGTAGAAAGATAAATTTATGTTTGTTTACTCACCTAATTACCTTAATAAAGGCTAAGCTTCATGATGGAAAATATTTGCTTAATCGCAAATAAATAATTTGTTACTTTATTTTAAAATGAACACAGGCCTAAGACCTTACACTTTTTAAGGCATGTTAATAAATTAAATATTTTATTACTATGTAATATTGCTATTTTAAATGGTAAAGTATTGTTTATTTGCCTTTTATCTAAGTTCAAGTATAAATAATAAAGCAGACATATTTGAACTATCTGTATTAAAAAGAACCTTCCCAAATGTATTAAGAAATAAATCTGAGTCTGCATTCAGTAATTAGTTCTGAAAAATGCTTAAACAGTAAAAGTAGAAACAAATTTGCATGTGGTTTATAAACTGGAGACGTTTATACTCCTCTCTTCTAATGTTAATTTTCAAAGACTTTTTACATGTTAATATTATAATTGTCACATGGACCCATCTCAGGTAAGGACAGTCTACTGTCACTGTACTTGATACCTTTATACCATGTTTCCAGAATGACATATTCTAAAATTGGCCTCTCCTCTCCCAAACGTTGTTGCTTGTTTACTGCAGCAGTGTGACAGTCTTTGACTTAAATGTTTATTGCGCAGTGATCCCGTTCTTCCACCGCGACCAAACATGTCTGACAGCTGATCGAATTGTCTGTATTCGTTTCACCTTCCCCCCACTCTCTGTTAGGTTCTGAGCTCATGCCTAAAGCGCTCTCCACCAGGATAGTGGGAGGCATTTGGTGGTTTTTCACACTTATCATCATTTCTTCGTACACTGCTAACCTAGCCGCCTTTCTGACTGTGGAACGCATGGAATCTCCTATTGACTCTGCTGACGATTTAGCTAAGCAAACCAAGATAGAGTATGGAGCAGTAGAGGATGGTGCAACAATGACATTTTTCAAGGTAAGTCTTACTTGCTATTGTAACATAGCCACAAAAATCACAAATAATCTTTTTTATTTATAAATGTAATGATATAATTATGCAATTATACATGCCATATAAATACAGTATGTAATTTAAGGGGAGATAGTTATACAAGTAAAAATGTGTCCATCAGATCTAATTTTATTAATACTTGAAACAGCCAGATGTGAAAATACCTTGATAATGTTTATTGTATATTTAGAAAGATTGAAATGGGAAATTAAAAAATGTAGTGTATTTCCTAATTTATCTTAAATAAAATTTTTCCCAAAGGTAATATTCTTAATGAGATTGTTATCTTTGAGTGAAAATGTAATATCTTCATCAAAAACTGAGTAACAGCAGATTCCAGTCCTGTACATATTCTAGGATGAAATATTTGCATGTCAGTTCCTATGATTTGTATATTTTCCAATCTAAAATTAAGCTACATGATTAAATTCACACAAAAAAAGCACAGTTGTCTCTAGAGGTGTAACAACTGTGCAACATTTATGTGAACAGTGCAATTGGGCTGTTTTCCTAATACAGAGTACCTTCTAGTCCTCTTTCTTTTTCTCATTATCTCTTAATTTTTGTTCGTTTTACTGGAAACTAATACAGCAAATAGAGAATTTCTACCGAATATCTAGTTATTTTTATGCTTGCTTTTGTAATCATGAAGCATTTGTTATATAGATTAGTATTCTTTTTAAGAACTGGCAAATGTATTCATTGTTTACGTAATTACAACTAAATGTTAATATGAAGAAGAAAATTTTATTTAAAAATTGTCACACATTATCAAATTATTTTTATCAAATACGTTTTACCAGACTACCTGGTACCAGAAATAGCCCTCTTCATTGTCTGGAAAACTGTAGGAATTACAATCTAGTAATTGCTTCCACAAATACAGAAGTTTGGTTACAAAGAGAAAAATAAATTCACAATGACACCGTTATCATTTAAATCACAATCATCCAAAATATACATTTTTTGTGAAAATTCTTATAAAACTGTACTACCTCTGAACAGTAGAATTTTAAAGTAAGTCAAACTTCTAAATACTAATAAGAGTTCATTGCCAGAAGTGGATGCTGAACTAAGCCATATTGGGACCTTGGGAACTCCTGCTCTTGCTGGGGAGGAGATAAAGAGATGTGGAGAAGAGAGAGTGACTGGGAGGGGTGGGAGGGGGAAGGGAGCTTGGACAAGGGTATACACGGATAAAAATTATGACTTTATTCATAATGAAAAATGGAATGTACATAAATTTTCATTACATTAGAGTATGCGTCATATGGACCAAAGCAACAATAAAATATTAATTGAAATCATAATAGATTGATTAGTATGTTTCAATGGGAAAAAGAAGAGGAGTGAAAATAGATCATCTTTAGCTACAGGTTATCTACTATGCAAATATCAAGGCATAATAATAAGTACAAAACCCAGAGGAATCTGTGAATATTATGTACATTTTAAAATATGCTCAATATTGCTTAATGGCTATGGCTATGTCCATAAGAACTGAAAATTAAAAATTCATATTGATATACACAAAATTTAAAATAAGTTTTTTATGAGGGAAAGTACAGCAGGTAGGGAAGAGGGCTTCAAGAACTACTAACAGTAGGTTACAAAATGTTCAAATTTTATTAAGCCGAAATAATGGTGCATATATACATGTTCGTAAAGGGAGACTTGTTTAAACTATCAGATAATACTGAAACTTTGACCTTACAATAATTTTTATTGATTGTGCCCTAGTATTTAAAAAATAGAGTATATTTGAACAAAATAAAAAAAAAACTGTGTGAGCTATAATACAAAAATGATTTCATTTACTTAGCTACAATTAATTTTAAATTGTTAATTATTTTTGAAGTGTTAATTATTTGAAAGATAAATAATATTTTTTAGTTATTTTACAAATTAGATTTTTATATTTATTAAAATCATTGCTATTTAGTGAGATTTGTTAATTATCATTTAAACATTTAATTCCTTATGCACTCTTTTGCTATTTCAAGTATGATTGAATATTTTTCCTAATTAGATGGAATTAATAAGTGTTTTATTATAAAATAAATTTTAAATTTTAGATATTTTCTTGCAAACATCACTTGTAGAAATGGCTAAATGTATTCTGTCAAAATACTTATTAGGTAGTACATCCAAATCATTCCTGTGCACAAGAAATGGAGCTAAGCTTGTTTAATTATACAGATCAAATGCCCAATATAATGATTTACACTAAAAAAAATACCTATTTTCATGCCCTATGGATTTCAGGATTTTATTTTTATTTTTTAGTATTTGCATATATCTTTTTTAAACCATAGGTCATTATCAACATAGGTCATGTTGAAGAACACAAAATTATTAAAAAAAATATAGATCTCTATTTTTCTATATATTACTTTTCTTGTTTAAACTTCCTCACATTCTTAGCTGTTTTTTCAGTCCTCAGAAGCTTTTCACTTCTTTAGTTTTCTACTGTGGCATGTGCATGCCTGTCTACTTTTACTCTTTCTTGCCTCTTCCTACTCTTTCATCTTCTATTTTTCTGACTTTCACACAAGGGTACCTGTAGCACATAGAAAAATTGACATAAAGCAATGTCTATTTCCAACATTACAGATTTCCATTAGAGCTGAAAACTTCTGCAATGTACATTCATTATAATAATAACCATACAGAGATAATTACTGAGCTAATAATTACTGAATTTTGCTGATATATCACATGCTGAATCTTTAATGTTGAAATCTGATAAAGCGAAAATAGAAAAGCTTACAGGAGACATAAATAGTATATCTTTCATTAGATATGCATTTTAAAATGTTTTGTATAGTCTAACTTCAACTTCAGTTTTTGGCTTCTTGGACTAGTATATTCAACTCTACCAACATACTAGAAAGGGTATGCTATTTTAAAATATAGGAACAAAGAGTAAGACAACTTCATCATTCTTTGGATCTCTACAATCAAAGAAGAAATGTTAAAGTGTGGGCTGCTTTTACCTGGTATTCTTTCTGCCTTTTGAAAAATTAAAAATATTGCATTTCAAAATAACATCTCTTAATCTATCTTATTTAGAAGCATTAATTTCTGAAGAAATGTCAAAAATAGTTATTCTAATTTAACAAGCTCCTGATATTGTCTAATTATGCTGAATCAATCATTTCCAGACATGTTACCAGGGGATAGTGCTTTCTTTGGTCTCTGAAGTATAAAGTTTAAGAAAATGAATATATGTTAGAAGATCAAGAATACCACATCTACAGTCTAGAGGTTTTTTAGATTCCTTAGATAGTTCCTTTATCTTTGTGCATGTAATTTTTTAAAATCTAATTGTTTTCACAAAGTTGTTTGGGATAGCATTGTTTCTGTGCAACCCATGAATCAGGGCTTAATATTCACAAACTAAGTTCTACCTTCTTCTGTTTCTGACTTAACCACATTTACTCCTATAATATATGCATCTGAAAGTAATGATGTCAAAAGAAAGTTGTGCTCTCTGTGTATTTAGAAAATAAAATTTCATCACATAAATGTTTTATAGTAGTATAAGTGATTGCAATTACATTTCAATAGTTGTTCTTAATAGAAGTAAGAACAGACAAAAATATACAAATGTAGAATCAGGTAGAGTGAATTCAGTTTCTGACTTGAGGACCTACTTGCTATGCTTCTTCTATCTCAATCTTCCATGCCCTTGTTTGAATGACAAACAGGTCTGTTTTAAACATGTATGTTTTAACTACTGAATAAATCTTGACATGTCATAATAAAAACACTTTATAGCAGGTTCAGAGATATTCTACATAAGCATGACTAAGTTTTTATTATTATTATGAACAAAGAAGTCACACTTTCTATCCTTGTATATCCTTTTTCAAGGTCCCTTCCCCCTCCCACCACATCAGGTCATTCTCTCTTCTCCACACCTCCCCACCTCCTCCCCAGCATGGGCAGGCAGTCCCATGGTCCCATGGTCCCAATATTGCTTAGGTCAGCCTCCACTTCTGGCAAATCCAGTTTTCTCCCCGCAACATCTAGACTTAGTCAGGTGTTCCTCTGGGAGAGTGGGATCCAAAGAAAGCATGACTAAGTTTTAAGGAAAACTTTAAAGTTCAGAATTTGGAATGATTCTACATATGCTTCAAGATTCCAATCTTCACAAATTATTTAAGTTTGACATTTCTACAATTTCTGACTTTGCCACATATTCTAATAGGACATGTTAAATAAACTATTTTTATGATCAAAAGTTAAGCATTGTTTAAGGATTGAGAAAAGGATTATATTTGACTGATATATTTCTTCATGCTTCTGATTTCTAATGGATGACCAAGAACAAATTATATGAAGGAAACAAAATAATCTGTAGATTATATTTTGTAGAATCTTCTAGATGTCTAGGTGAGTTTACTTTGAAGCCATCCTTTATCAACTGTATTTAGGAGTTCTTTGGGGAGCGTTTTTGTGAATTTCTGATAAAAATTTTAAATTGCTTAATAGAAAATATTTTATATTAATCTTAATAAAATAATTATTGTGATGTTGTGTGTTTGTATCACTATACACCTTCCTTATTTCTCAATTAGGATACAGATATTTCATTATAAGAAATTATATTTTTATTCAGTAAATATTTATGGAACATCTCTTTTGTGATCAGAATTTTGTGTATTCAATATAAATAGATGTTATACACCTCCCAGTCTTCTTCAGAGGCTGCTCCTAGTACTTGTTATGCCTCAACATTCTTCACTGCTTTTCCAATTAAAACCAGTATAATCTCTGAACTGCCTTTTACAGATCCTATCTAGGTCAGTATGCCAGTTTTGTCTCTAGTATTTTCTACAGTGTTACTGGCATAACTTCAAGTTCTTTAAAAAGAGCACTTCCTATGTGCATTAGCATAAGATTTTAGCAACCTATGAGGTTTACAAAATACTGTGAAGTCTGGCTTACTTTCTGTTTATTAACCTCACATTGTAGCACCTGCACATTTATACATTTCACTAATGTCTACCAAACTTTTTTTTCTCCCTTCTTTAGCAACCCAATTTAACTCTTATTCCTCAAATTCTTACTTATTCTTTCTTTTCTGATTCCACTTTATCTTCTTCCTCTTCCATTCCTTGTTGAGTTCCACCTCTTTTCTCCTTCAACTTTCCATTTTTAATATCCTCTTTTTTTATTTTAAATCAATATGCCTAATTTATTCCTTAATTTTAAAAGTTTTAGTCCATGTTGAGAAATACTTAAAAGTTCCATTGGCTAAAATTACCAAAAATTAGAATCTCTATTACTAACTAAACATCCAGAATTATTTCCTTTGCATAATTTGTAAAATATGCTCACAAACAAGTCAGTTACTTTTTTTATCCCCAACTCTCTTCTAATTTTATTTGTATATATTCTTACATATTATATTTCAATATTATATCTGTCTTAAGGGTTAGCTAACCATTAATAGTTTGAACATTTAGATATTTTATTTGTCAACATATTTGACTAAATCAAAAATACTTTTCCTACATTTTTTCCTTCCAAGTTACTTTGAAGCATTCTTTTAAAATATCATCTCTAGGATGGAAAAACTGTCCAGTGGGTCAGAGCACTTGCTCTACAAGCAAGATAACCTAAATTCAACTTCCCCACACCTCAGAAGTTGCAAAGTCTATCTTTAGTGCTTGTAACTCCAGCAATGGAGGCAGAGAGGCAGACCTCGACATCATGTTTCTTTTCCTTATTTGAGAATTTTTCAATATTTCTTTTCTTATTTAAGATTTTTTTCATTTTATTAATAAATAACTGTGTCTTCTTCCACTTTTCCAAAGCCTCCCCCACCTCCCCTTCCTACCCCCATTCACTCCTCATAGTAGGTAAGGCCTCTTTTGGGTAGGATAGTCAGCACAGGCTGGCATACCAAGTTGGGGCTTGACCAAGCCGCTCAACCCTGCATCAGGCTTATTATGGCATCCTGCCATAGGAAATGGGCTCTACAAACCAGTTCATGTACCTGGGATTAGTCCAGGTTCCATTGCCAGGGCTGCCACCAAGTTGGGGGGAGTTGAAGAAGAGTCAGAGAAGAAGATCAATGAAAGAGATCTCTTGAGAGAGTGAGCTATTAAGAGGTTAGGGTGAAATCTGATGCTAAGGAAATCCCCTATATGAATGAATACAGTCATATTTTTTATTCATGTATCCCTTTGTTCAGACTCCCTTCTCCCTCCCACCCCTCTCCATCACTCATTCTTCTCCCCATCACTGTATCTCCTTCCCACCATGGGCAGGTGGTCCCAAGGTCCCAAGGTGGCTTAGTTCAGCATCCACTCCAGGAGGATCCACTTTCCTCATCCCAACATCAACAATGGGTCAGGTGTTCCGCTGGAGGAAATGGGCTCCAAGGTGCCGGTCTAAGGTGTGTCAGATCCCAAGCTATTCAGTAGTTGTGGTTTGCAGCTTGGGAATGCTTTGCTTTTTGATTAAAGTCCACTAATGAGTGAGTCCATCCCTTGCTCTTTTGGGGTTTGTGATACCTCATTCAGGAAGATATTCTCCAAATCAATTCATTCGCATGCAAATTTTAGGATATCATATTTTCTTACTGCTGAGTAGTACTTCATTGTGTAGATGCACCACAGTTTGTTAATCCATTCTTCAGTTGAAGGGCATCTAGGTTGTTTTCAGGTTCTTGCTATTACAAATAATGTCAATATGAAGTAGTTGAGATAATGTACAACTTTGGAGTGTGAATGTACATCTTTAGCATATATACCCAGTAGCAGCATTGCTGGATCTTTGGGGAGATTTGATTCGCAGTTTTCTGAGAAACCGCCATAGTACATTCCAGAGTAGCTGAACAAGTTTTCACTCCCACCAATAATGAAGGAGTGTTTCCCTTGCTCCACAATCTCTCCAGCATAGGCTGTAATCTGTGTCTTTTATTTTAGCCAATGTGACAGGGGTAAGGTAGTATCTCAAAGTTGTTTTGATTTGCATTTCTCTAATGGCTAAAGATTTTGAGCAATTTTCAGGTGCCTTTCAGCCATTTGAAATTCTTCTGCTGAAAATTCCTTTTTTAGTTCTGAACCCCAGCTTTTGATTGGGTTATTTAAGGTCTTGGGCTCTAGTTTCTTGAGTTCTCTATATATTTGAGAGATCAATCTTCTGTCACTTGAAGGGTTGGTGAATATCTTTTCCCATTCTGTAGACTGTCGTTTTGTCTTATAAACTGTATCCTTGGCTTTACAGAACCTTCTCAGTTTTAGGAGTTCCTACTAATTGATTGTTGTTCTTAGTGTCTGTGCCACTGGTATTATATTTAGGAAGTGGCCACTTGTGCCAATTTGTTGGAGGGTATTTCCCACTTTCTTTTCTATCAGGTTCAGTGTGTTGCTGGGTTTATGTTGAGGTCTTTGACTCACTTGGATCTGAGTTTTGTGCAGAGTGAAAGGCTTGGATCTATTTGCAGTTTTCTACACACTACCATCCAGCTATGCCAATACCATTTATTGAAAATACTATCTTTTTTCCATTGAATATTTTGGGCCTCTTTGTCAAAGATCAGATGTTCATAGGTTTGTAGGTTAGTGTCAGGATCTTCATTTCCATTCCATGACCCACAAGTCTGTTTTTATGCCAGTACCAGGGCTGTTTTTATTACTGTTGCTCTATAGTATAACTTGACGTCGGGGATGGTGATACCTCCTTGGGTTCTTATTTTGAGTAAAATTGTTTTGGCAATCCTGGCTTTCCTGTTATTCCAAATGAAATTGAGTATTGTTCTTTCAATGTCTGTAAAAAAAAAATTGTGTTGGGATTTTGATAAAAAGTACATTGAATCTGTAGATTGCTTTTGGTAGAATTGCCAGTTTTACTATGTTGATCTTACCTATCCAGGAACATGGGATATCTTTCCATTTTCTGATAACCTCTTCAATTTCTTCCTTCAGTGAATTAAAATTTTTGCCAAATAGGTCTGTTACTTCTTTGGTTACAGTTACTTCAAGGTATTTAATGCTATTTGCAGCTATTGTAAAGGGTGATGTTTCCCTTATTTCTTTTGCAGCCCTTTCATCTTTAGTGAATCTAAAGACTACTGATAGTAGTTTAGGGCTACTGATTTCTTTGAGTTAATCTTGTTTCCTGACACCTTGCTGAAGATGTTTATCAGCTGTAGAAGTACCCTGGTAGAATATTTTGATTACTTATGTATACAATCATATCATCTGCAAATCGAGATAGTTTCACTTCTTCTTGTCCAATTTCTATCCCTTTAATCTCCCATTGTTCTCTTATTGCTTTAGCTAAAACTTCTAGAACTATATTGAATAGATAAAAAGGCGTTCCTTATCTAGTTTCTGATTTTAGTGGGATTGCTTTGATTTTTTTTCTCCATTATGTTTGATGTTGGCTGTAGGTTTCTTGTAAATCACCTTTATTATACTCAGATATTTTCCCTGTATTTTTTTATCTCTCCAGAACATTTACTATAAAAGAGTGTTGGATTTTGTCAAAAGTTTTTTCAGCATCTAAGGATAAAATCAGAGGTGAGCAGAGTCCAGCTTCTGGGCTGCCCATCTGGAGAATTCCTCTCCGGGATCAGGGTGACTCCCAAGGCACTGATCTCAGGCTCTGTCAGCAGACTGGCCATAGGACTTAGCTGTAAGGGTCCTCCTCTAGGGACCCCTAGATTGCCTGGCTGGGACCTGTCTATAGGTTGAACTGTATCATGAGACAAGGACTTCAGACTTCGGATTTCCAACCACTGCCCAGAGCGCAGTCATAGACCTAACATACCCCTTGTTCAGAAGAGATAGAAGACACAAAGCCCTCTAGCCACAACTGACTGGGAGCTGACTAAGTGTGAAGCACTGAAGCTGTTGACAGACACCAGTTCAAGAATACATATAGCAATATAAAGAGCAACAAGGCAACACCAGAAGAAACTGGTGGTTCTACAAGACCTGAACTGAGCATTGAAGAAGAAATAGAAGGAAATAACAACAAAAACACCTTTATGAAGATTATTGAAGCCTTCAAAGAGGATATAAAAAATTCCCTTAAAGTAATAGAAGAAAATACAAACAAAAAACTGGAAGAGATGAACAAATCCTTGAAAGACAACTAAGAAAAGGAAAACTAAAAAAATGAAAGAAACATTTCAGGAACTTAAAATTGAAATAGAAGTAATGAAAAAGGCACAACATGAGTCAAAGGTAGTGTTATGCCCAAAGTCTCAAACCTGGAAAGACCACCAGAGACAAGGATGTAGTGGAATGCAAAAGCAAGGTTTATTGAATAGAGAGGAGCTAGCTGGTGAACCACTCCAGATATCCATTACACTGGAATCAGGCGGGAGGGTTGATTAGGGCCTCAGGGGGCTCCTTTTATAGCCTGAGGCTGTGAGTTGGGTTCAGGTGAGGATAATGGTATGAGTCATTAGCTGATTGGTTCCTGCTAGGGGCTTTCCAGAAACTAGGTGGGAGTGCCAGGAAACAACCGGTCAGGCTTTTGATTGGTTAGTACCAAGGTGAAAATAACATTGGGTACATATCTTATGGTCTTAGGTCAGTTCGACCTATTTTCATGTTTATTATTATTTCTTCCCTGGCATGTTTGGGCTAGTGGAGGCCTTGGGTTATTTTCTGCTTTGGGGAAAGCAGGGGACTCTCAAGCACTGGGCTGGGCCATGTGGGTCTGCACAGCCATCTTCGTGCTGGGTGTTTTCCTCGAAGTTCAAGAGAAGAGGGGTCCTCTCTCAGTAGAAATAGAAAATCTGAACAAAAGAGCTGGAACTACAGATAAAAGCATAACCAACAGAATCCAAGAGATGGAAGAGAGATTCTCTGGAGTGGAAGACACAATAGCAGAAATAGATACATCAGTTAAAGAAAACATGAAAACCAAACACCCATAACAGAAAATGTTCAGGAAATTTGGGACATCATGAAAAGACCTAACCTGAGAATGATAGGAATAGAAGGAGAAGAATACCAGCTCAAAGGCACAGATAATGTGTTCCATAAAATCACAGAAAAAAAATTTCCTAACCTAAAAAAGAAAATGCCTTTAAAGATGCAAGAAGCGTACATAACACCAAATAGCTTTGGCTACAATTTTCTAAAAATAAATCCCTTTAACTTTTATTGATTCATTGTTTATTTCACATGTTGCATCCCAATCCCACTTTACTTCCTGTCACTTCCACACTCTCTCTTCTATTACAACCTCCCCTAAAACAAAACAAGTTTAACAAAAGAAAGCATAAAATGAATATTGAGAGAGAGAGAGAAAAAAAAAACCAATCTCATTATGGAAGCAGTAGTGTAGCCTGTTGAGTCACAGTTTACTGGTGGACTGGTTAAAGATCTCAAATTCCTGCTACTTCATCAATAGCAGGCTCTCACTGTGGATACTCTTAGATATATATCCTCTTGTCCTGTGTCATGCAGATCCTACAGTTTTGGTTCCATAGGTTTGTTCCCTTCACATGCTCCAACATTTTGTAGACAAGGTCAATGTTGGGGTGAGCTAACTTATAGTCCCTGTACTGGGCCTATGTGATTGCTATGATCAGCTCCTTATCTTCCCCTGATACTAATTATCAAGACAGTGAATCACCCAGTGAAGCTACACTGAGGATTGGAATAAGTTCTCTTGCTCTCAGTAACTCAGATCTATCCCCACACTTACACAACTACAATCTATTGCTTTTTTGTTTTTCATTTTCAGTAAGAAATGCCTAATTGAAGATTTTTGCCGTCATACGATTTCTCTAAGCTTCTCAAGTCACTTTCACTTTGTACAGAAATATTGGTTATACGCAATGAATTAAAAGTAATATTAAGATGAGAGGTATTCTCTTAATAAAATAGTTGATATTTTAAAATAATGTTGGAGCCTTATTTAGTAATGTCTATTATTGTTTTTATTCCATTTAAAATAGTATTAAAAATAATTCTTTACTAGGCATTTTTTGATGCGTAAAAAGGAGTTCTCCCTACACCCTCAAGGAGAATGTCTCCCTCTCTTTTCTCCTCTAACACAAAACTTATTGTATATGAGCCTAGTCCTATGTTTATTACAGGGATTTACTATGTTCCAATTGCAACAAATAAAATGGTGCCTTTGAGTAAAGCAGCTTCATTAGACACCAGTTTAGCATGCCAAGTTAAAGCCATCAATGGAGAAGCAGCAGATGTGAATGCTACTTGGCATCAAAGCATATGAGTCAAAGACTTTCCTATGGGAAAGAAAGGGCTTCATTACACTTTTTCTGTAGTGAGAATGTTGGTTCTATCAAGCTGTCTGGGAATTAGAATATGATGGGTTTTATTGCTCTCGCTCTGCCAGAGAGAATTCAATAGTTAAAAAGAAAATGATAACATCATTTTGGGAATTATAAGAAGTGATTAGAGTGTTAGTGTATTTAAACTTGGAAAAGTAGTAACTTTTATCTTGGAAAGTAGCTTCTAAATATCTGGGGACAGAAGTTTAATCCTTTTCTAATTGTTACATTTGCAATATGTACTAATGCAGCTTTGGGACACTTTAAATGAAGAAAATAGTTTTGTCTTCAAGTGAAGTGTAAAATCTGTTAAACAGTGTTTTAATTGGCTTGGAAGGCAAGTGCCGAAAATGGTTGCAATTCCAGAAAGCAGTGTGATTCTCTCCCTCCTGGCATCTCCTCCTCCACTCAGTACATAAATCACTTGGGCTTTTGGTGAGGTTGGGAATGCTGCTCAAACAAGGTGTCATACCTCATCAATCTTAGGAACAAAGGCCCCACAGCGAATGAAAGAATGAGTATAGTTAAATTGCGCTGGAATGTCAAGTGCTTCGTAATTTACAACTGTTGTCAGTATAAATGTTTACAGTAGTGTTTGCTTTTAAAGTAAAAGAAAATGCCAAAAAAGTTTACAACCAATGGCAAGAGAGCATTTTAAAAGCAAAACAAAAGAATAAAAAAATTTTGTAAACAAAAGATAAATTGAGATATCTAAATACTTTGGATTTTAAAAACTAAAATGTTTATTTCTTAGATAAAAATGGGTAAAATGTCAAATCTTCATGTTAAAATATTTATGAAAAATCATTTTAAAAAATTCAGACGTGAACCTTAATATGTTTGTTAACAGTTTAGAGAAGTCTTATTTATTGCCACTGTGGTTGGTCATTTTGATTTTTTTCTTCCTTCATTTCTTTCTTCCTTTCTTCCTCCCTCCTTTCTTTCTTCTTTTTCTTCCTTTTTCCTCTTTCTGGCTTCTTTTCTCTCTGTCTCTTTTGTTTGTAAGAATGAGTTCCAACATTGGAGTACTCAAGAAACACAGTGTCCCTTCTCTTCTGGTAATAGAAAGAATTTTCTGAAATTAATAATAATTCACCATCTTCTTAGCAGTCAATGTTTTTGGTATTGAAAGCATTTTTGTTTTCTGAGTAAGAAAGCTATTCTTTTGTACATATATTGTACACTGATTGAAAATAAATTTATTTGGCCAACTGAAGTTTTACACACACACACACACACACACACACACACACACACAGAGAGAGAGAGAGAGAGAAAGAGAGAGAGAGAGAGAGAGAGAGAGAGAGAGAGAGAGAGAGAGAGAGAGAGCATATAGAGGCAAAAGATAGATATCAGGTGTCTTTTGCAATTTTTCTCTACTTTACTTTCTGGAACAAGATTTTATCCTAAATGTCATGTATTTAGTTAAGATGGTTAAAAAGCTATAGAAGCCTATGTCCTGTTCCCCTGTCATTGAGTTTACAGATGCAGATACACATGCATGCTGGGATACCTCATACCAGTTTTTCATGCCTTCATAGAAGGCACTTAATGAACTAATACAACTCCTCAGTCTCTAAATTTTCTTTAGTAAGATTTTCTATTTTTTTCTTCAAAAATAAATCAACATTAACATTAGCTTGTTCTGTCTTAGTAACAGCTGATTAACTTTTTCTAAACATTAATTAAGACTTAAGATTTTGCTTCTTGACTCATAAAGTGAAGGTAGAATATGGATTTTTGTACTTGCTTTCATCTTTAAAGCTTATTTAAAAGCAATACAGTACTGTTTCCTTCTTGAGAGAAGCATAATGTAGTCATGTCACTATGTGATGCTTATTCATAACACCTTTTATGCATATTCATAAGGAAAAAACACAGTCAGTTTTTGTCCCAATGTTTTTATATACTTCATTTGAATCCAAGATTAGTCTAATCTCTGTTTAGACTAAAATAATACTTTAGCTTTAAAAATAAAAGTTAAATATTGAAATGAAAATTGCTTTGTTAATGAAATTTTCATATTATGAAACAAACTATTGCTTCATCATGCTTCAATATATTAACAACTACAGTAGTACTTAGAGTTCTTTGTCTAATGTGTAGTTGAGAATCTGGTGTACTCAGGGAAATCACTGGTCAACTTCAATATCAATTAACTAGCAAAATTTCTAAATGACTGAATGTGTCCAAATAAGTCTGTGTCCATGACTGTGAGTGAGTATGTCCTATAGGATGAAGATATGCTATCTTAAAAGGACATTAAGTATGGATGACTGACATGTTATTTGGTTTTAACATCAAGATCCATACTAAATCTATTATAGAGAGAGGAGTGAAAAGTTGGCAATTATCTTTTAACACATCTTTACATCATTGAATACTGCTGCTAGTGATTATTAGCATGAGCTATGCAGTTCCACATAAAAGTTTAGTTAAAATGTAGGTGATATCTGCATATATGTAAATGTGAGTTCTTCATTTATTAAATATCGTAATTATTACTAATTAGAAAGTACACAATAAATTAGTTTGCTTTTTAGGTCCCTTGGCTGAACTTTCTGAGCTTTTTCTTTATTTTGATTTATTACAGAACAAATAAATAAAATTAAAGAATAAATATCAGAAATGATGGATATAAATAATTTCTGATTTCATATAATAGTCAAATATAATAATTACATACATAGAGTAGGTGGTGTGTAAAACCTTGCATTTCTACTTATTCAAGATATATTTGATTTCTCTCTATTATATGTTTTATACAAAAATGGGAAAGATAATTATATGCTTTTCAATTGCTCATGTTAGCACTAAATATATAACAACTTCACAGTATCTACTTGCTGAATATCTTATTGTATAGAATACTTTTGTTACCTTTTAAAACTTCTATAGAAGGTTAAATCTTTTTACTTTTTATGTACAGTTGTTCTCCTAAAATTACAACTAATTTACATTAGCATGAAGATCTAATACCCCATTATATTATTACTTCCTTAATAGTTTGCACTCAGATGTATATGCCTAATAGACATTCTGTTTGTTCTCTCATATAATAGAAATAAAATACATTAAGAATTCCTTTCATCGCTATATACTATATACGTAGTCTCTTTTTTTTATAGATGATTATTTTAGAGTAGTTCAAGTGTGATTTCAAATTGGACATAAATATAGAAATTTCTGTATAGTCCTGTTTGAATACATGAATACATTCTCCCACTGTCAAGTGCTCTTATCACATGGCTCATTTATTATAATACATAAGTCAAGCTCTCTGCACCATTACCCAGAGTACATTATTTACATTAAAGATCATTCTTCATTTTATATTTTTGAAAGATTTGGCTAATTTTACAATTACTCTGTTTAACAGTGTACTGTGCTATAATGTTCTATAAGGTATTTTATGTTACCAATTCTTCACACATGATACAATATATAAAGGGAACATATAACATTATGTATATTTATTAAATTAATAGTCATTATATATGTCTATAGGTTTTACAGGGGGAGCTTGGTTGTAATTTTTTTCTACAATGTACATAATTCCTTGAATCTAAGCACTTAACAATGTTGCTAAAGTTGTCACTAATGCTCTGAATCCAAGCTCAAATAGTAGAAAAAAAAAAAAAGAAAATCAATTTTTAATGTTATTTCTGTTTGAAAATAGTAATCATTGTTATTTTAAGAATGATGCTTTTGAAAATAAGTAAATAGTGAATTCTCATAAACAACATGATTTTAGGAAAAACAAGAGACAATACTGAAGCCTAATTTGCAAAAAAAATGGTAACTAATATCCTAAGAGTAATCCCAGGATTTTCTCTATAATTATATGTCTCATTGTTTCTCTTTAGTTTCAATGGTAAAGAATTTGACACTCAACATATCTATACAAATTCTTCGATGTTTTACTGAGAACTGAAAATAGTCCAGTTTTTAGGAACATACTCCAAAGTATTTACCTGGAACCGTTCACCCCAGTTGAAAAAAGCCCCATATCTGCCTCTCCAAACTCCACCCTTTCAGACAAACCTCCAAAAGTCAAGTTCCATACATTTTGTGGCGAGCATTATTGTCCTGAACCTACAACTATCCCCATTCCTTTCCTACAATCTCCACCATCCCAAAGAAACCAATGAAAGTCTATTTCTGCATGATGATGGCCTAAGGACCTTCCCAAAAGCTTATCTGAATACAAAGGCACACATTATCCTGCTTCCCTACAGGGTAGTTATACACACCCCCAGAATCATCACATGATTGTGATTTCTCTGGTGGTATCTTCACTGAAGTGCTTTGCTCAGGTTAAACCTTGTTCTTTACATTTTAATTAGATTCTATCTGGCTTAGTGCATCAATGGAGAAACCCACAACCAGTGGTACAAAAAAAAAGACTATCAAAAATTATTATTATTTAGCTAGAAATTTAAAACTACTGTTATATGTTGTTTATATGTTCTCTTGAGATGATAGCTAATGCACATAGCATTTTAATCTTTGCAAACATAGACCAAACTCATTACTATAAAATATAGAATTATGCTCATTTGTATATATATATATATATTTGCAGAACAGATATTACATGTTACTGTCCAAATAGGAGTGCAGCATGAATTTGGATTGTACTGAAAGAGACTCAGAGCCAGATATTGGGGAAAGGCTGAAATATCAGAGAGATGAAACATGAACAGTCAAATCTCACCCAGTTATCTTCCAACTTCCTCAGCCTCATTCCTGGTAGCTTCTGTCTACTGATATCCTAGGCTGCCCTTCTCACCAGCTGTAGCCCATCAGGGTTAGGACTAAAGGTGAGAGCTAATCTATTTGGTAGTCAGCCTTGAACTCACAGAAACACAGGAAGTTCTGTCTGTGGAGTTATGGGATTAAGGGTGTAGGTCACCACTCCCAGGCTTTCCCTGTGCTGGGTTTAAAGGTAAGTGCTATTGAAACACAGGTGTTTGGCCTTGTACTAAAAGATCAAAAAATTCCTGAGCTATGTCTGCCTAGTTTTTAACTGAGTGTTGATTTCTTGATACTTCAGGCTTTATTAAATATTTAACATATCACCACATAGGAGTTATTATTGTGTCAGAAACAAGAATTGCAAACTGTTTAAAACATTCAATTTAACAAACATTTTAAGTCAAATCTTAAAAATGCATAAATTTGATAGTAATATATTTTGTTTATAATTTCAAACATCTTTAAATACAAGGAAAATATTATATAAAAGAAATATCTTAAACTAATTATGACTTTTCAACTCTTAAATTATATTAATAAATATTTTAAGAAATAATCATGAAATATTTTATTTATCATCTCCAGTTTACTGAGGCTTTAGATTTCTCCACCATGATTTGTTAAGGTAATGTTACAGTTTGACACACTGATGATTTATTACATATTTATCAGTCAGGCTAACTAACAACATAAAGATTCATATAATTACCTAATTTTAAGTACACAGTAATTAACTATGAGCTATCACTACTCTGCTGAATAGTCATATGATTCCTATAATTATGAACACTTTCACAATCATCTTCTAGCTTGTCTAACACCTTGACACGTGCTGTTAGGTGTCCTGTTTAGGCATTTTAATATGAGTAACTTCATGTACTAACATTGCCTTTTTGACTGAATTATTTCCTCTAACATGAAGGTCTTTGTATTCATCCAAATTGCCCTAAATTACAGGTCTTATTTAATTATTAATAGAAAGAGATGCACACACACACACACACACACACACACACACACATACACACACAATCCAAACACACTCATTTTGTACCAATCTATTTTATCTGAGAAGACAAGACTTGATTTATTTTTAGTAGACACACACACACATACACACACATGTTTTCTGTCTACCTACTGATAAATAGGTAGAACTTTGGTTGTTTATATAGCTTCGTAATTGCTTTTTTAAAAAATATCTATTTAATTGATAATTTTATTGAATGGCTGTCATTACAAATATACCCATGCTTTCATCTCTACAAGAGAGTAACATAGCTCTTGAAGCCTATAATTCTTGGAGGGTTAGCTGCTGTTTTTGTATAGCTAGGTAGAGGTTATTACTTATACCTATTCTAAAAATTCCTTGGCACATGTAACACATAGTTTCCAGCCTTTCAGAAATTATATTCTTGTTAGTATATGGGAATGCTATTTATTTTCTTTTGCATTGACTTTTCTTTTTTTAATTTAAAAACATTTTTATTCATTTAACATACCAACCAAAAATCCCCCTCTCATCCATCCTCCCAGCCTTCCCTTAAACACTCCCCAATGCCTCTAAAAAAAAAAAAAGAAAAGAAAAGAAAAAGAAAAAGGAAGGTTTCTCATCAGGAAATCTGCAGAGCCTTGTACTTTAATCGAAGTAGGTTCAAGTCCTTCCCCACTGCATCAAGGTTGTACAAGATGTCCCTCTATAAGTAATGGGATTCAAAAACTCAGCTAATACTCCAGGAATAGATCCTGATCCCAACCTGACCAAGCTATTCAACTGTCTTCTCTATGCAGAGGGCTGAGTCTTGTTCCATGCAGACTCTACACCTTGGGTCTCAAGTTCATGAGTTCACTAGCTTGGTTCAGTTGTCTCTGTAGATTTCTCTATCATGATCTTGACCCTCTTTGCTCAAATAATCTCTGTTTTCTCTCATTGACTGGGCTTCCTGAGCTCAGCCTGTTGCTTGGATGTGGATCCCTTCACCCGTTTTCATCAGTTACTAAATGAAAACCCTGTGATGGCAGTTAAGGTACTCACTAATCTGATTACCAGGGTAAGCTAACTGAGGTACTCTCTCCATTACTAAATGAAAACCCTGTGATGGCAGTTAAAGTACTCACTAATCTGATTACCAGGGTAAGCTAACTGAGGTACTCTCTCCACTGTTGTTGGTGTCATCCTTGGATTCTTGCAAACTTCCCAAGCATCACTTTTCTCCTTAATTGTATAATGTTTCCCTCTGACAAGATACTTTTCATTGTTCTTCTAATCTGTTCTTGTTCCAGCTTGACTAGCCTGTTCCCTTTTGTTACCATCCCATAGGTCTCCTCTATTGCCTACCTACCCTGAGTTTACTCAAAAGGTCTCATTGATTTCACCTTCCCAGGGTGATCAATGCATCTCTTTTAGGGTCCTCCTTGTTAGCTATCTACTCTGGAGCTGTGGGCTGTAGTCTGCCTATTACGTGTTTTACATCTACCATCCACTTATGATTGAATACACAACCTTGTTGTCTTTTTGATATTTTCTAATTCCATTTATTAGCCTGAAAATTTTATGATGTCATTGTTCTTTACTGCTGAGTAACAATCCATTGTGTTTTAAATTACCACATTTTCTTTATCCATTTTTCTATTGAGGAACATCTAGGTTGTTTTCATTTTCTGACTACTATGAATAATATTGCTATGAACAAAGTTGAGCATATGTCTTTGTGGTATAATTGAGCATTCTTTGGGTATATGCCTCAGAGTGGTATCATTGAGTCTTGAGGTAGGTTTATTCCAAATTTTTTGAGAAGTCACCAAACTGATTTTCAAAGTGGCTGTGTAATTTTGCAATCTCACAAATAGTGAAAGAGTATTCCACTTGCTATAAATCCTCTTCAAAATAAGCTTCCATCAGTATTTTCAACCTTAGCCATTTTCACAGGTGTAAGATAGCATCTCAGAGTCCTTTTGATTTGTATTTCCCTGATGACTGAAGATGTTGAGCAAATTCTTAAATGTATTTCAGCTATGTGAGATTCTTCTGTGAAGAATTCTCTATTCCATAGCCTACTTTAGGAATTGTTAGTTAATTCAATGATCTTAACTGTCTTTCAAAATGAAAGAATGAGAAATACTGTCTGTATTGCTTCATTGCCATATCTGAGAGGTAGCATGTATGTCTTTGGATAAAATTTAGTTCATCATCGTAGAAAATTTGTCACAATATTGTTGCATATCTTTTATTTACAAAAAAAGTCATTGTAGTTCACATTTTTTGAGCTAGGATATTAAATATCTATTATCACAAATGCCTTTTTTATCATAAACAAAGTTATAATATAAGAAAACAGGTACAGTAACTAGTACAAATATAAAAGCAATACTTACACCAGTAATATCTAGTCCAAGAACAATTTACAAATTTAAAGAAAATATTTCATTATTTATTCCAATTCACAGAATCAAAAGGATTGTACCTAATTCTTTTTCTAGCTAACTTGTATTACTAACTGAAAAGTATCATTTGATGACTTTCAAACTTACACACTTTAACTCTTAATGAGTTTCTTTTCTAAAGCTGTCACTAGAAAATTATAACTATGTCATTTTCAACTCCCTCAGAGACCCAAAAAGGAAATAATATCAACTAAATCAACAGGATGTGCAAGCAAGTAAATTCCAAAAAATATAAAAAATGAAATGTCTGGACAGGCACCCAAGGTTCCTCTTTATTTTGAAGCATCCATTTTTGCCCTACAGGCCTAGCATATTTGACAGACTTATCTTTGAATCAAGTTATACTTACATACCATCTTACCTTGTCATGGTAAGATTTGGCACTTCTTTTTGTGTGTCTTGTTTGTTCATTTTGGAAATCATACTGTAAACAGTGAGGCAATGGCAGTGACTAACTTTTACCACAAAGTAGATCAAATCCATATGAATTATCTTCTCTGACAGTATCTCTGGCTGTCCATGAACTCATTTTGTAGACCAGGCTGATCTCAAACTCGGACCTTCTGAATTTGCCTCTCATGTGCTGGAATTAAAGGTGTGTCACTACTGCCCAACTTAATTTACATCCCTCAAATTTGTTTTTTAATAAAATATTATTTTGTAAACGTTGGTTTTGAATTTGAGATTTAAACAAATCCTTCTTTTTCAGGTACTCATTTTTTTTTTTGGTTATATTATTTTTCAACACCAGAAACTAAGATCCAACTTGCTCCTAACCAACACAAAGGAAAAATATTGGTCAGTTATGATTGAGGTGACAAATATAATTAAATAATTGCTTCAAACATTTCTTAGCATCTACCGTGCATATTTTAATATTTAGAGTGATATTTCATTGTGGATTCCAAAATTAGTGTTGAAGGTATCTTAAAAGATGTTTTGAAGATTTTTATGATTTTGACATAAAATCTCTTGATACACAGAGGCAAGACAGGAAATATCTATCTATCTATCTATCTATCTATCTATCTATCTTGAGAAAAGAAATAGAAAAATATTAAAATAATTGCAAGGATTTTTTTATAAGTCAAATGAAATGACATTAAAAATTAAACCTGATGTATAAAATAAAATTCTTAGACCCCCAAGTAATATGTGTTTCTAAAGTGTTCCATGTGTCCTCAGGTTTATTAATGGCCAGGTGGAGCCATACTTTCACTTGCAGGCAAACTCAGGTTTCTTGTTTTCCTCAGGTGAAATGCCCTACCCTGCTGTGTTCTAATTACAAGGTTACCAAGATTTCCTTTAATGAAACATTAGTACACATCTAAGCATATTACTCTTTTTTTCCTGTATACTTTTATTATTATTATTATTATTATTATTATTATTATTATTATTAACAAAGAAGTCATGCTTTCTATCTCTGTATAACATTATTCAAGGTCCCTTCCCCCTCCTGCCACATCAGGTCATTTTTTCTTCTCCACAACTCCCCATCCCCTCACTGGGCAGGTAGCAGACAGTCCAATGGTCCCACTGACCCAATATTGCTTAGTTCAGTCTCCACTCCTGGTAGTTCCAGTATTGTCCCCCCTCCCTCAAGAGTGAGTCAGGTGTTACTTTAGGTAGAGTGGGATCCCAAGAGTCAGTCCAGGGTGTTTCTGATCCCAAGCTGTTCAGTGGTTGTGGTTTGCAGCTTGGGCATGTTTGGCTTTTTTCTTGTTTGTTTGTTTAGAGACCACTAATGAGTGAGTACATCCCCTGCTTATCTTTTTGAGTTTGTGATACCTCGCTCAGGAGAATATTCTCCAAGTCCATCCATTTGCCTGCAAATTTTAGGATATAATTTTTTCTTACTGCTGAGTAGTACTCCATTGTGTAGATGTACCACAGTTTGTTAATCCATTCTTCAATTGAGGGACATCTAGGTTGTTTCCAGGTTCTTGCTATTACAAATAATGCTGCTATGAACATAGAACAGCTAATAATGCCTTTGGAGTATGACTGTGCATCATTAGGGTATACACCCAGAAGTGGTATTGCTGGATCCTTGGGGAGATTGATTCTCAATTTTCTGAGAAACCACTGTACTGCATTCCAAAGTGGCTGAACAATCTTACACTCCCACCAGCAATGAAGGAGCGTTCCTCTTGCTCTGCATCCTCGCACCAACATAGGTTATCATCTGTACCTTTTATTTTAGCCAATATAACAGGTGTTAGGTGGTATCTCAAAGTTGTTTTGATTTGCATTTCTCTGATGGCTAAAGATGAAGAGCACTTTTTCAGGTACCTTTCAGCCATTCGTAATTCCTCTGCTGAGAATTCCCTTTTTAGCACTGAACCCCATTTTTTGATTTGGTTATTCAAGGTTTTGGGCTCTAGATTTTTGAGCTCCTTATATATCTTAGAGATCAGTCCTCTATCACTTGTAGGGTTGGTGAAAATCTTTTCCCATTCTGTAGGCTGTCGTTTTGTCCTATTGACAGTGTCCTTGGTTTTACAGAAGCTTCTTAGCTTTAGGAGATCCCACTTATTGATTGTTGGTCTTAGTGTCTGTGCCACTGGTGTTATATTTAGGAAGTGGTGGCCTGTGCCAATTCGTAGAAGTGTATTTCCCACTTTCTTTTCCATTAAGTTCAAAGTGGTTGGGTTTATGTTGAGGTCTTTGACACACTTGGATTTGAGTTTTGTGCAGGGTGAAAGGCTTGGATCTATTTGTGTTTTTCTACACACTTCCATCCAAATATGTCAACACCATTTGTTAAATATACTATCTTTTTTCCATTGAATGTTTTGGGCCTCTTTGTCAAAGATCAGGTGTTCATTGGTTTTTGGGTTAATGTCTGGATCCTCAATTCTATTCCATTAATCCACAGGTCTGTTTTTATGCCAGTACCAGGCTGTTTTTATTACTGTAGCTCTATAGTATAACTTGAAGTCAGGGATGGTGATACCTTCTGAGGTTCTTTTGTTGAGTAAAATTGTTTTGGCAATCCTGGCTTTCCTGTTATTCCAAATGAAATTGAATATTGTTCTTTCAAGGTCCAAGAAATATTGTGTTGGGATTTTGATGGGCAGTGCATTGAATCTGTAGATTGCCTTTGGTAGAACTGCCATTTTTGCTATGTTGATCCTACCAATCCAGGAACATGGGAGAGCTTTCCATTTTCTGATATCCTCTTCAATTTCTTTCTTCAGTGATTTAAAATTTTTGTCAAATAGGTCGGCTACTTCATTGGTTATAGTTACTCCAAGGTATTTAATACTATTTGCAGCTATTATAAAGGGTAATGTTTCCCTTATTTCTTTTCCAGCTCTTCTATCTTTAGTGTATAGAAGGGCTACTGATTTCTTTGAGTGAATCTTGTATCCTGCTACATTGCTGAAGGGGTTTATCAGCTGTAGCAGTTCCTTGGAAGAATTTTGTGGGTCACTTATGTATATAATCATATCATCTGCAAATAGGGATAGTTTCACTTCTTCTTTTCCAATTTGTGTCCCCTTAATCTATTTTCATTCCCTTATTGCTTTAGCTAAAACTTTGAGGATTATATTGAATAGATAAGGGGAGAGAGGACATCCTTGTCTAGTTCCTGATTTTAGTGGGATTGCTTTGAGTTTTTCTCCATTAAGTTTGATACTGGCTGTCAGGTTCTTGTAAATCTTTATTATATTTAGGTATTCTCCCTGTATTCCTGATCTCTCCAGGACTTTTATCATAAACGAGTGTTGGATTTTGTCAAAGGATTTTTCAGCATCTAAGGATATGATCATGTGGTTTTGTTCGTTTAGTTTGTTTATATGATGGATAACATTTACAGTTTTTCATATGTTAAACCAGCCCTGCATTTCTGGGATGAAGCCTACTTGGTCATGGTGGATGATATTTTTTATACATTGTTGTATACAGTTTGCCAAAATTTTGTTGAGAATTTTCGCATCAATATTCAAGAAGGAAATTGGTCTGTAATTCTCCTTCTTTGTTGTGTCTTTGAGTGGCTTGGGTATTAGGGTGATTGTGGCCTCATAAAAGGAATTTGGCAATATTCTTTCAGTTTCTACTGTGTGAAATAGTTTGAGGAGTAATGGTAGTAATTCTTCTTTGAATGTCTGGTTGAATTCAGCACTGAAACTATCTGGACCAGGGCTTTTATTTTTGGGAAGGTTTTTAATGACGGCTTCAATTTCCTTAAGGGTTATAGGCCTATTTAGGTAATTAATCTGATCTTCATTTAATTTTGGTAGGTGGTACCTGTCCAGAAACCTGTCCATTTCTTCTAGGTTTTCTATTTTTGTGGAATACAGATTTTCAAAATATGATCTGATAATTCTCTATATTTCCTGGGGTTCTGTTGTTTTGCCCCCCTTTTCATTTCTGATTTTGTTGATTTGAACACTCTCTCTCTGTTTTTTGATTAGTTTGGCTAAGGGCTTATCTATCTTGTTTACTTTCCCAAAGAACCAACTCTTAGATTCATTGATTGTTTGTATTATTCTTTTTGTTTCAATTGTATTGATTTCAGCTCTAAGTTTGATTGTTTCCTGCCATCTACTCCTTCTAGGTGAGTTTGCTTCTAATTGTTCCAAGGCTTTCAGCTGAGCTGTTAGGTCTCTAGTGTGGGATTTTTCTAGGTTTTTCATGTAGGCATCTAGTGCTATGAATTTTCCTCTTAAGAAAGCTTTCATTGTGTCCCACAAGTTTGGATACATTGTGGATTCATTTTCATTAAATTCTGGAAAGACTTTGATTTCTTTCTTAATTTCCTCCTTGACCCAGAGATGGTTCAGCTGAGTGATGTCTAGTTTTCATGAGTTGGTAGGCTTTCTTTGATTTTTGATGTTTTTGAACTCTAACTTTAGGCCCTGGTGGTCTGATATGTTACAAAGGATTATTTCCATTTTTTTGTATCTGTTGATATTTGCTTTCTGACCAATTATGTGGTCAGTTTTGGAGAACGTTCCATGAGGAACTGAGAAATATGTATATTCCTTTGCGTTTGGGTGGAAACTTGTGTAGATATCTATTAAATCCATTTGCATCATAACCTCTTTTAGACTCCTTATTTCTCTGTTTAGTCTCTGTCTCGTTGACCTATCTAGGGTTGAAAGTGGGGTATTGAATTCTCCCACTATTAGGGTGTAAGAATTTATGTGGGATTCGAGCTTTAGCAGTGTTTCTTTTACATAAGTACATGCCCTTATATTAGGGGCATAAATATTCAGGATTGAAATCTCCTCTTGACCAATTTTTCCTGTGATGAATAAGTAGTGACCATCTTGGTCCCTTTTAATTGCTTTTAGCTTAAAATCTACTTTGTTAGATATTAGGATTGCAACCCCCACTTGTTTCTTAGGACCGTTTGACTGGAAAATCTTTTACCAACCCTTTATTCTAAGCCTGTGTCTGTCCTTGTGGTTGAGGTATGTTTCTTGTAGGCAACAGAAAGATGGCTTCTGTTGTTGTATTCATCTTGTTATTGTGTGACGTTTTATAGGAGAGTTGAGTCCATTGATATTAAGGGATATTAGTGACCATTGATTGTATTTCCTGTCATTTTTGGTGGTAACTTGTTTGTATTTCCTTTCTCTGGAGTATTCTTCTGTGGAATTATTGATTGTGGTTTCATGAGTGTATCTGGGTCCTTAGGTTGGAATTTTCCCTCTAATAATCTCTGTAGCGCTGGATTGTTAGATAGATATTGTTTCAGTCTGACTTTGTCATGAAATATCTTGTTTACTCCATCTATGGTGATTGATAATTTTGCAGGGTATAGTATTCTAGTTTAGCAGCCATGCTCTTTTAGCGTCTGTATAACTTCTGACCAAGCCCTTCTAGCTTTCATGGTTTCCTTGAATAGTCAGGTGTTATTCTGGTGGGTCTGCCTTTATATGTAAGTTGGCCCTTTTCTTTTGCATCTCTTAAAATTTTTTCTTTGTTCTGTATGTTTTGTGGCTTGATTATAATGTGTCTCGCTGACTTTTTTGGGGGGTCATATCTATTTAGCGTTCTGTAAGCTTCTTGTATCTTTATAGGCATTTTCTTCTTCAGGTTAGGGAAGTTTTCTGCTATGATTTTATTGAAAACATTATCTGTGCTTTTGAGCTGATATTCTTCTCCTTCTTCTATTTCTATTATTCTCAAATTAGGTCTTTTCATAGAGTCCCAGATATCCTGAAAATTTTGAGTTATGGCTTTTTTAGTTTTAGTATTTTCTTTGACTGATATATCTATTTGAGCTACTGAGTCTTCCACTTCAGAGATTCTATCTTCCATCTCTTGAACTCTTTTTGTTATGCTTGTATCTGTGGTTCCAGCTTTTTTCTTCAGATTTCCTATTTCAATCTTTGCCTCATTTTGTGCCTTTTTTATTGCTTCTATTTCAGCTTTTAGTTCCTGGCATGTTTCTTTTATAGATTTGTTCATCTCTTCCATTTTTTGTTTGTATTTTCTTCTATTTCTTTAAGACTATTTTTCATATCTTCTTTGAGAGCTTTGATGATCATCATAAAGAAATTTTTGGTGTTGCTTCCTTCTGTTTCCTCTTCTTTGCTCAGTTCAGATCTTGTATTTGTAGGATTACCACTTTCTTCTTGAGTTACCTTGTTATTCGTTATATTATTATGTAAATTTTTGCCCTGGCATCTGCCCATGGCTTCAGTGGTTCACGATTAGGTGGCTCCTGATCAGTTGTGGCACTCGGGCTTGTGTGCCTCCTGTTACCTCTGAGGAAAAGACCTGCTCAATCTCTACCTCTGCTCTGGGCAGGGGACTGAATTTCCAGTCTTCAATCTTTCTCTGTTTCACCAATTGGAGGCGTGGTGGTGGCCATGCAAATTCTCTCAGCAGCAGCTGGGGGACCATGGCAGTCAGAGTTTATCTCTGTCTGCTATAGAGTGCATAGGTACATGCTCTGCAGAAAGCACCTGGTTCCGAAACCAGAACCGTCGGGGCATTTTACTCTTATATACACTTACATATTATTTTTTTCCAATTCTTTTGCTTGTAGAATCTGTTTAATATTGTCAAACCTATTATGCTATAAAATTTGTCAAAAACATATTTTTTATCTAAGAAATAAAATATATTTCTTTATTGGTATACAAGGAAAATGTGAGTGCTGTAACTGGGGAATGAAAGTGCCAACTTAACATTTAAATGCAATTAGCAACTGGCAAATTTAAGATAGAACTAGTATAAGACGTTGGTCCATAAAATTCATAATTGTATTTCAGTTTACACTTGCTATATATAAGTTGTAATATAGAGCATTTGATTTTTTCTTTTTTATTATGAATGAAGTCATATTTTTATACCCTTATTTAAACTCCCTTCCCCTTCTGCCCCTTCCAGTTACTCTCTCTTCTCCACATCACTTTATCTCCTCTCCAGAAAGGACAGGAGGTCCCAAAGTCCCAAGATTCCTTTGCAGTGTTACCCATAAGACTTCTTTAGTCAATGACAATAAATTTCTTTACTCCCAGAAATTTGTTCTTCATGCTCATGTACCATAGGCTGTTTATTTGCATTTTATATAAATAACATTAACTTCACTATTTGACTATATCTGATAATTATGTTGAAGTGTTTGCTATCTTATAAATTGATTAAAAATAAATTATTTGTTCTTGAAAAAATTAGAAAAGTATGATTAATCAGCTATGGTTATATATGAATACTAAGTCTGGAATCCTATTGAATGAAAGTACCTAGAGATAAATTCTGGTTCTTTCAAAAGGTGAGAAAGCATGATTTTGAATATATTAAAGTAAGTGCTAAATTTATGAAAAGGTAAACATGTTCAACCTACTTTCAACATCATGGGAGGTATACCAGTATCAAAATATCATGTGGTGCTCTTTAAATGTGCAATATTTTATTTATACTCCTCATTGCCTTGTCATTGAATAGTGTCTCACAGTGAGCTTTACCTGACCTCTAACTCCTTATGTTCATACTTTGGTTTTCTTAGTATTAAGATGACAGATTTATTTCAACTCAACCAGGAAGTTGTTGTTTGTTTGATATATAGTCCCTGGAGTCTTTTAAGGGCCTGAGGGCCAACTAATTCAAAGTGGTTACAACCAGTGCCTTAAAGCATGTGCTCATAGCATTGCCTCATAAGCTATGCCAAAGTTCCTTTAAATGGACACTTACTCATGAGCCACTCTGGGGTTTGTCTAGTGGTCTTGGCATCAGAAGCAGGACCCTGATATAAGGTGACTTGAACCAATGAGAGATGACCATACCATATTAGCAGATGCCAACAAAGCAGACCTTCCTTCAGGTATCGAAGAGGGTATATAAGGCTTGTTCCTTTCTGAATAAATTAAGATTGTTGCTTTATCATTGCTCCTGGGGTCTATGTCATTGATTTTATACCTACTGGTCCACTCCTCAAGGGGATGTTGCCCAGACCCTGCATCATTTCACCAACAGATTGTGATGTAGGATGTCTTTTTGGATCCTGTGAATATTACTGATTAATAAAGAAACTGTTTCAGCCTATCTAGAATAAATACAAGAGAAGGAAGGCAGAATTAGAGAGATGTGATTCAGCTTCCCAACATGCAACACGTGAAAAAATTTAGGTAAGCCATGAGCCATGTGTCAAGACAGATTAATGGAAATGTGTTGAGTTAAGATGAGAGAGATAGCTAGCAATACGCCTGAGCCCTAATTTGAACAGCATGTAATTACTATAAGTGTCTGAGTCATTAAGGAATAACAACCAACAGCCTTTATATAGAATGTCTACATTTGAAAAGAAAAACCTGAAAATTGTGGCTCACTGGAAAAGTGGAGAATATACTGAGTAATGATACATCAGTGACTACATGTATTTATCTAATATCTAAAATATGAAGAAGTCAAAACAGACTGTGAGGTCTTCCCTTGAAGACCTGAAACACCTTTATTAAGAACAAAAACATCTCCTAAACTTAAAGCAGAGATATTATGTTGTCTCTGCAACAATTTAAATGTGAACAGCTATAATACTCTGTATAAGGTATAATACATAACTAATTTATAAAAGCTTAATTAATATATTATCTAAAAATAAGAATTATGAAAAGACAATGAGGAAAATCTCCATTCTGCAAGCCTCTTTGATACTTGCACAAAGAAATTTTAACATGTTCCACATATGCTGGAGAACAATTAGCATAT
Source organism: Sigmodon hispidus (assembly GCA_004025045.1). Taxonomy (NCBI): domain Eukaryota; kingdom Metazoa; phylum Chordata; class Mammalia; order Rodentia; family Cricetidae; genus Sigmodon; species Sigmodon hispidus. The sequence continues at coordinate 222,571 of PVIH01000484.1, forward strand.
TGAAATCTTGACAACTGTGTCCTCAGTTAAGTCAGGGCCAAAGTAATTTGAAAATATGGTTTACCAAAGCGAACCTTATTATCATTGCTACTTTCAAAGGAATGTTTAGGACTAACAATATCTTCTTTTCTTTTTTTGCTAGTCTCTTTTATTCATTTTTTATAATGAATAGTCATATTTTTTATCTGTGTATACCCTTGTTGAAATTCCCTTCTCCCTCCCACACCTTCCAGTCACTTTCTCTTCTCTACATCTCTTTATCTCCTCCCGAGCAAAGGCAAGATTTCCCAAAGTCCTTATATGGCTTAGTTCAGCATCCACTCCTGGCAGATCCACTTTCCTCACCCCAACATCAAGTGTTCCTCTGGAGGGAGTGGGATCCAAGGTGCTGGTCCAAGTTCTTTCAGATCCCAAGATGTTTAGTGGTGTGGTTTGAAGCTTGCACATGCTTTGCTTTTTGCTTTATTGTTCAGAGTCCACTAATGACTGAGTACATCCCCTGCTTATCTTTCTGGGTTTGTGATACCAAGCTCAGGAAGATATTCACAAAATTAATCCAATTGCCTGCAAATTCTAGGATATCTTTTTTTCTTACTGCAAAGTAATACTCCATTTTGTAGATGTACCACAGATTGTTAATCCATTCTTCAGTTGAGGGGCATCTAGGTTGTTTCCAAGTTCTTCCTAATTTAAATAATGCTGCTATGAACATAGTTGTGCTAATGCCTTTGGAGTGTGAATGTACGACTTTATAGTATATGCCCAGTAGTGGTATTGCTGAATCTTTGGGGAAATTGGTTCCCAGTTTTCTGAGAAACCACCACACTGGATTCCAGAGTAGCTGAAAGAGCTTACACATCCACCAACAATGGAGGAATGTTTCCCTTGCTCTGCAACGTCTCCAGGATAGGCTGTCATCTGTGTCTTTTATCTTAGCCAATCTGACATGTGTAAGGTGGTATCTCAAAGTTGTTTTGATTTGCATTTCTCTGATGGCTAAAGATGTTGAGTTCTTTTTCAAGTGCCTTTCAGCCATTTGTAATTCTTTTTCTGAGAATTCTCTTTTTAGTTCTGAACTCCAACTTTTTGATTGGGTTATCCAAGGTTTTGGGCTCTAGTTTCTTGAGTTCTTTATAAAGTTTAGAGATCAGTCCCCTGTCACATGTAGGGTTTGTGAAAATCTTTTCCCACTCTGCAGGCTGTCATTTTGTCCTATTGACTATATCCTTGGCTTTACACTCAGTTTTAGGAGGTCCCAAATATTGATTGTTGTTCTGAGTGTCTGTACCACTGGTATTATATTTAGGAAGTAGTCAGCTGTGCCAATTCATTGAAGGGTTTTTCCCACTTTCTTTTCTATCAAGTTTATTATGGCTGGGTTTATGTTGAGGTCTTTGATCCACTTGGATTTGAGCTTTGTGCAGGGTGACAGGCTTGGATCTATTTGCATTTTTCTACACACTACCAACCAGCTATGTCAACATCATTTGTTAAAGATACTATATTTTTTCCATTGAATATTTTGGGCCTCTTTGTCAAAGATCAGGTGTTCATAGATTTTTTGGCTGATGCCCAGATTCTCAATTCGATTCCATTGATCCACAAGCCTGTTTTCATGCCAGTACCGGGTTATTTTTATTACTGTAGCTGTATAGTATAACTTGAATACAGGGATGGTGATGCCTCCTGAGGTTTTTTTGTTGAGCAAAATTGTGTTGGCAATCACGTCTTTCCTGTTATTCTAAATGAAATTGAGTATTGTTCATACAAGGTCCTTAAAATATTGTGCTGGGATTTTGTTGGGAAGTGTATTGAATCTGTAGATTGCTTTTGGTAGAATTTCCATTTTTACTATGTTGATCCTACCTATCCAGGAACATCAGAGATCTTTGTGTTTTCTGATATCTTCTTCAATTTCTTTCTTCAGTGATTTAAAGTTTTTGTCAAATAGATCTGTTACTTTGTTATGCCCAAAGTCGCGACCCTGGAGAACCACCAGAGACAAGGACATAGAAGAATGCAAAAGCAAGATTTATTGAGAAGAGAGGAGCTAGCTCATGAACCACTCCAGATATCCATTACACTGGAATCATGCAGGAGGGTTGGTTGGGGGGGGGCCTCCTTTTATAGCCCGAGGCTGTGAATTGGGTTCAGGTGAGGATAATGGTAAGAGTCATTAGCTAATTGGCTCGTGCTAGGGGCTTTCCAGAAACTAGGGTTGGAATGCCTGGTAACAACGGGTCAGGTTTTTGATTGGTTAGTACCAAGATGAAAATCATTTTTATTATTATTTCTTCCTGGCATGTTTGGGCTAGTTTTGTGCAGGGTCCTGTAGCTGGTCCTTAGGTTATGGTCAAGCTATCCTGGTTCTGTGCCCTGGAATGTCTTCTATAGAGCAAGGAAACCCACCATCAACCCTGGATTGTGCAGCTGGCCCAGGATTGATGGTGGTGTATTTTGACTAGAGCACTTGGTGGTCAGATAGCAGGGCCAGAGTGGTATGGATTCTGCAGTCAGATCTTAGGTCATGCTGCCCCTCTGTAAACAGCAGTTTCTAGCTATGGTCTCTGGGAACTGGGTGAGAGACTCTTTCTCAGGGATCTGTCTGCTTTAGTTCTGCATAGTTCTCTAAAATGGAAGACTCCTTTTAGTCCTGGACCCCACCTGGATCATCCAGGTGTCCAGCTCATTCTCTCCTAGAACTGGGCAAGCTCCTGCCAGAAATGTGGAACTGAACTCTATTTCATCTCTATGGCTACTAGAATACAAAATGGCATTTCCTGAGCTAAGTTTACTCCCTTCAGCTTCTTTGGTTATAGTTACTCCAAGGTATTTCATGCTATTTTCAGCTATTATACAGGGTGATGTTTCCCTTACTTCTTTTTCATCCCATTTATTTTTAGTGTATAGGAGGGCTACTGATTTCCTTGAGTTAATCTTATATCCTGCTACCTTGTTGAAGGTGGTTTATCAGCTGTAGAAGTTCCCTGGAAGAATTTTTTGAATCATTTATGTATACAATCATATCATCTGCAAATAGAGATAGTTTCAATTTGTATCCCCTTAATCTCCTTTAATTCTCTTATTGCTTTAGCTAAAACTTCAAAACTATATTGAATAGATAAGGGGAGAAAAGAAATCCTTGTCTAGTTCCTGATTTTAGTGTGATTGTTTACAGTTTTTCTCCATTAAGTTTGATGTTGGCTGTTGGCTTCTTGTAAATTACTTTTATTATATTTAGGTATTTTTCCTATATTCCTGATTTCTTCAAGACTTTTATCATAAGGAATGGTGGATTTTGTCAAAGGCTTTTTCAGTGTATAAGGATATGATTATGTGGTTTTTTTCCTTCAGTTTGTTTATATGATAAATGATATTTACAGTTTTTGTATGTTGAACCATTCCTGTATTTCTGGCATAAAGCCTACTTGGTCATGGTGGATATTGTTTCAATCTGATTTTGTCATGAAATATCTTGCTTACTCCATTTATGGTGATTGATAATTTTGCTGGGTATAGTAGTCTAAGTTGGCAGCCATGCTCTTTTAGTGTCTATATAACTTCTAACCAAGCCCTTATTGCTTTATTCATTTCCGTTCAATCGTCAGGAATTATTCTGATGGGCCTGCCATTATAGATAAGTTGGCCCTTTTCTTTTGCAGTTCTTAAAATTTTTTCTCTGTTCTGTATGCTTTGTGAGTTGATTATTATGTGGAGAACAGACTTTTTTGGTTGGTTATATCTATTTGGTGTTCTGTAAGCTTCTTGTATCTTTATAGGCATTTCCTTCTTTAAGTTAGGAAAGCTTTCTTCTATGATTTTATTGAATACATTATCTGTGCCTTTGAGCTGGTATCCTTCTTCTTTTTCTATTACTATTATTCTCAGGTTAGGTCTTTTCATGGTGTCCCAGATTTCCTGAACATTTTGTGTTATGCCTTTTTTTGTTTGTTTGTTTTAGTATTTTTTTTTTTGACTGATGTATCTATTTCTGCTACTGAGTCTTCTACTCCAGAGATTCTCTCTTCCATCTCTTATATTCTGTTGGCTATGCTTGTATGTGTAGTTCCAGCTCTCTTCTTTACATTTTCTATTTCCATCTTTGCCTCATTTTGTGCCTTTTTTATTGCTTCTATTTCAGTTTTTAGTTTCTTGAATATTTCTTTCATTTTTTGGTTTACCTTTTCTTGGTTTTCTTTGCTTTCTTTCCAGGATTTGTTCATCTCTTCTAATTTTTTGCTTGTATTTTCTTGTATTTCTTTAAGGGAATTTTTTATATCTTCTTTGAGGCTTCAATAATCTTCATAAAGGTGTTTTTGGTGTTGTTTTCTTCTGTTTTCTCTTCATTGCTCTGTTTAGATCTTATAGTTGTAGAACCACCAGTTTCTTCTCCTTTTACCTTGTTGTTCTTTATATTGTTATATGTATTTTTGCACTGGTATCTGCCCATGGCTTCAGTGGTTCACAGTTAGTCAGCTCCTAGTCAGTTGCAGCAAGAGGGCTTGTGTGTCTCCTGTCTCCTCTGAGCAAGGTGTCTTCTTATTCTCTGACTCTGCTCTGGACAGGGGTTGAATTTCAAATCCTCAGTCTTTCTCTGAAGATGTAGTTCACCCTTTAGACTGGGCCTGGCCTTGTAAGTTCCCCTCTTTCAAGTGTTGCTGGAGGAACACCTTATATCTAAACCCTAGCTCCTGTCTGCTATGGAGATTCTGAGATCAGACCCTAGGGATTGACCCAAATCGTGGAGAACGATTCTCTGGACTGGTGGTCTGTTCCCGGAATCTGCTCACCTCTTGACAGGTATCTGAATTTAAAAGGCCTCAGTCCTTCACTGATGAATATATTAATTTTTATGAGACATTTAAGTACTTAATGTGTTTTATAGGATAATTATTTAAAAAATATCAGACACTAAGAACAACAATCAGTAAGTGGGACCTCTTGAAACAGAGGAACTTGTATAAAGCCAAGGACACAGTCAATAAGACAAAATGACAGCCTACACAGCGGGAAAAGATTTTCACCAACCCTACAAGTTATACAGGACCAATCTCTAAAATATATAGAGAACTAAAGAAACTAGAGCCTAAAACCTTGAATAACTCAATCGAAAAATGGGGTTCAGAACTAAAAAAGGGAATTCTCAGCAGAAGAATTACAAATGGCTGATAGGCACTTGAAAAAGTGCTCATCATGTTTAGGCATCAGAGAAATGCAAATCAAAACAACTTTGAGATACCACCTTACACATGTCAGATTGGCTAAGATAAAAGACAGGGATGACAGCCTATGCTGGAGACGTTGCAGAGCAAGGGTTACACTCCTCCATTGTTGGTGGGAGTGTAAGCTTGTTCAGCTACTCTGGAATGCAGTATGGCAGTTTCTCAGAAAACTGGGAATTGATCTCCCCAAGGATCCAGAAATACCATTACTGACATATACCCTAAAAATGCAGATTCACACTCCAAAGGCATTAGCTTAACTATGTTCATAGCAGCATTATTCATAATAGTAAGCACCTGGAAAAAACCTAGATGCCCCTGAAGAACAGATTAACAAACTGTGGTACATCTACACAGTGGAATACTACTCAGCAGTAAGAAAAAAGATATCCTAGAATTTTCAGGCAAATAGATGATTTGGAGAATATCCTCCTGAGCAAGATATCACAAACCCAGGAAGATAAGCAGAAGATGTAGTCACTCATTAGTGGACTTTAAATAAAAATAGCATAGCAGGTACAAGCTGTAAACCACAACCACTGAATAGCCTCGGATCTGAAACATGAGCACCTTGGATCCCACTCCCTCTAGAGGAACACGTGACTCAGCCTTGGTGCTGGGGTGAGGAAAATGGATGTGTCTGGAGTGGATGCTGATCTAAACCTCCTTCATATCTTGGGACTTCCTGCCCTTGCATGGGAGGAGATAAAGTGATGTGGAAAAGAGAGAGTGACTGGAAGGAAGTTTGAACAAGTTTATACATGGATAAAAATGACTTTATTCACAATAAAATAATAACAATATAAAATAAATAAAATAAAATTATAGTTAATAAATAAAAATTATTGGTATACTTTTGAAATATACAATGCTTTCTCATTAAATTAAAGTAAAAATTTATTAGAAGATATATTATCCTTTGGTAAAAATAAGATAAACATGGTACCCAAATCAGTATGTAGTTACATATCTATGTGTGTGTCTGTGTGTGTGTCTGTGTGTGTGTGTGTGTGTGTGTGTGTGTGTGTAGGTAACAACAGTGAAAAAAGACCATTAATTTTAAAAAGACAAATAAGTTTATTTGGGAGTTTTGGGAGAGATGAAAAGGAGGGAGGATAATATAAATATAATTTTAATAATAAAAGTAGTAATTTTAATATTAGAAGAAAAATTTTCATTGAACACAAAAAATAATACATTTATGTCTTCATTAAGGACACATGAGTCAAAAAGAAAGATGTACGCATCATAATGATACACTTCTGTATAGGTAGAACATCCATTTTGATTTGACTGGTCTTACAGTGGTATTTTCAGTATTTTTCTCAATACCATTTGTATGCACTTACCCACTACAACATCCAACAATCTACCACAGAGTAAAAATGATGAATGAATAATGAATCAATTAGCTTTACATCTGTTTTTTTTTTTGACTCATGTATGCTTCACCTATGTTTCACTCTTCAGTCAGCTAATGCTACCATTTTTGATCTCCTTTATATATGAAATTTAAAAGTTTTCTGCAGCAAATAAAACTATTAGAAGCTCATACTACCTACAAAACAGTGAACAAATTTTCCCAGCTCTACTTCAGCCAATGGGTTAATGTCCCAGAATATACATAGAACAGAAATTACATACCACAGAAATAAAACTGCCAACCAACAATAGGGCAATTTTCAAAGAGAGAAATACAAATGACCAATAACTATTTTAAATTAGGTTCAATATTCCTAGTCGTTTAGAAAATGCAAACTAAGAGTCCTTTGCGAGCCTTCATCATCCCAGTCAGAATGGCTACCATCATTAAATCTAACAGCAAAGATCAGATCCAATGTATAGAAAAAGGAAACCATACCCACTGTTTTGGGGTGCATAGTAATATATTCATTGTGGAATAATTTGAACATTTCTCAAAAATTAAAAAAAAGAAGTACATATTGACTAAAAAAAATCATACCTTGGAATATGTCCAAAGCAATCTATATCCTACTACAGGGATAATTGTACCAGGGTTTATTGCTGTTCTTTCCCTATAGCAAGGATACAGAACCAAAATTTTTATTAACACGTGAACGGATATTAAAACTATGATACTTTTACCATTGAAAAATAGAATCCAATTTAGTTTTTAATTGAAATTATATGACAAACCTATGCAGGTATAATATTAAAATGTATTACTCTTTATCACAAATAATGTGTTTCTCTTCATAAGTGTATTATAGAGTATAATATGCATGCATTATGTGTAAACAAATGCATGTGACATGAATTATTTTGAAAAAGAATTTAAATAATAAGCATAATAATTACTATGTTTAGAAACTTATGTTGTTAAACACATAGAATCTTTATTTAGATGTATATGTAATTGGAGAATAATGTATTATAATCATCCATTAAGAATATAAAAGCAAATTTTATATAAAAGTATATCTTATTTTATTTTGTTATTTTTATACAAAAATATTAAAGCTTTTAAATACACAAGTGATAATTCTCATTTTACAAATTTTATTTATCATACACAGCTGCACAAGTTTGTTCTAAGCAAGTAAACAATACTTTGAGTGTATTCCTCCATATCTCACAAATAAATCTCATATCTTCCCAATCAGTCTGTATTTAAAGAATATTTTATTGTATTTGTGCATTTTGTGATTTTGTTGAAAAGTACCCTATATGTGTACAATTACTATGGAGGTTAGAAGATGGTTTTGGATCCCTGAAACTGCATTTATGGAGCTAGGATTCAAACCAAAACATCTGGATGTTGTTCTAAAGAGCTGAGCCATATCTTCAGTATTTAATTTTTGAATTTTAAGAAATTATGATTGGGTCTCATATACAGAAAATAAACATAAAAACATTAAATAAAATTTAAGAAATTCAGATTAAATAGATTTAAATGACAAATTAAACCCAAATGTTATAAAATGAAATGTATGCATTTCTATTACTTAACATACATTATAGTTATTTATATTTTTTCCAACCTTCATTAAAAAATGAAGTTTTCAAAGCATTTTACAAGTTATTCTAATTTATCCATATGATTAAAATCAAAACAAAACAATACTTTCTAGTCATTTAAGAATATTCAGCAGGAGAGATGTCTCAACTTTTAAGAGCATTACTACTCTTACAAAAGACCAGTATTCTGTTGCCAGCACAGAGATAGTGTCTCAGAACCATATGTAGCCCCAATTCCAGGATTCCAACATTCTCTTCTGACTTTCTCAGGCACCAAACATGCATACAGTATACAAACATACACATTGGCAAAGCACACATTCACATAGAATAAAATAAATCACTGAAAAAACAAGCTGTTAGAAAGAAAATATACAATTTGCAAGAGTGATCTTTGGAACAAAGAAATTGATGGTTTTGTTTAATGGTAAGCAACGATTTCATTCTCTATGTATTGACAAGCAAATTCAGACAAGGGATTTGTACTCTCAGAGGCAGCTGAGCTACAGGCTTACCTCTTTGTTGTGGAGGTTGTGTAACCAGGGGAAAAATTCTCTTTACCACAGATATTAAGTTTTATCTTTACAGGGTACATTAAATATTATTTGATTGGTTTTAGGTCTCATGAAACCAATAGACAGAATAACTTAAAAAATAGATTCTAAGTCATTTCCCTTCAAAACAGAAGAGATCTTTGACATTCATGTGACAGAGATCACTAATTGTGAGAAAAATAATCCAAATAATCTTTGATTGCTCACAATAATAAGGAATAGTGCATTAATCATACAAAACCTGGAAATATAAAGGAAAAAAAAAAACAACATAAAAATCACAGAAAGATCATAGAGAGACAGAGAACTGAACTGAAGGACAAATGTTAGGGAGTCCTTTTAATACTGAGAGTCTTTCTAGTAGAGAAGAGAGGATGTATCATGGCATAATGGGCCAAGAGGAACATTTATTTCTCAAACAATACACATTTTCTTGGTTTTATCATATGACTTCATTTGAGTAACTTAGTAACTAAATATTTTATTCCCTGCCCAGCAAGGGCAGGAGGCCACAAAGTACCAAGGCAGCTTAGTTCAACATCCACTCCAGGCAAATCTGCTTTCTTCATCTCAACATCAAGACTGGGTCTGGTGTTCCTCTGGAGGAAATGGGCTCCAAGGTGCCAGTCCAAGGTACTTCAGATTCCAAGCTGTTCATTGGTTGTGGTTTGAGGCTTGGGTATGCTTTGTTTTTGTTTAAAGTTCACTAATGAGTTAGTTCATCCCATGATTATCTTTCTGGAATTGTAATAACTTGCTCAGAAGGATATTTTCCATACCCATCCATTTGCCTGCAAATTTTAGAATATCATTTTTTCTTACTGGTGAGTAGTACTCCAGTATATAGATGTACCGCAGCTTGTTAATCCATTCCTCAGTTGAGGGGCATCTAGGTTGTTTTCAGGTTCTTCCTATTATGAATAATGCTACAATGAACTTAGTTTAGCTAATGCTTTTGGGGTGCAAATGTGTATCTTTAGGGTATATGCCTAAGAGTGGTATTGCGGGATCCTTGGGAAGATGGATTCCTAGTTTTCTGAGAAACTGCCATACTGCATTCTAGAGTAGCTGAATAAGCTTATACTCCCACCAACAATGAAGGAATGATTCCCTTGCTCTGCAACTTCTCCAGCATAGGCTGTCATCTGTGTTTTTAATCTTAGCCATTCTAACAGGTGTAAGGTAGTATCTCAAAGTTGTTTTGATTTGCATTTTTCTGGTGGCTAAAGATGTTGAGCACTTTTTCAAATGCCTTTCAGCCATCCTTAATTCTTCTGTTGAGAATTCCCTTATTTCTGAACACCATTTTTGGTTGGGTTATTAAAGGTTTTGGGCTCTAGTTTTTTGAGTTCTCTATATATTTTAGAAATCAGTCCTCTGTCACTGTAGGGCTGGTGAAAATCTTCTCCCATGTCCTTGGCCTTACAGAAGCTTCTCAGTTTCAGGAGGTCCCGCTTATTGATTGTTGTTATTAATGTCCACACTACTGGTGCTATATTTAAAAAGTGGTCATCAGTACCAATGCATTAGAGGGCATGTTCCACTGGATTTATGTTGAGGTCTTTGATCTGCTTGGATTTAAGTTTTGTGCAGGGTGATAGCTTTGATCTATTTTCATTTTTCTACACACTACCTATCCTTGACTTCAAACTATACTGTAGAGCTACAGTAATAAAAACAGCTTGGTACTGGCATAAATACAGACTTGTGGATCAATGATAGGATTGAATTAAAGACCCAGACATTAACCCACAGACTATGAACACTTGATCTTTGACAAAGAGGCCACAAATATTCAATGTAAGAAAGACAGTGTCTTCAACAAATGGTGTTGCCATAATTGGATAGGAACTAAATATTAAAAATAAAAAATAAAGCATTTTAATATGTTTATAAACCTAAATCTTGTACAAATAAGAAGCAAGGCCTTGCAAACACATTTGGTCCAACACAGACATGAACTCACTGAAACTGTAGCAGCATGCATATAACAAGCCTGTTTGTACACATTTAGGGCTCTAGAGAGATAAGACTTGGATCCAAGTCCTCATACCTACCTCAGATGCTATCTCTAATTGATAACCACTCACAAAAAGTACATTCTCTCTAACAAAGTATCACTGGGAATGGACAGGCCTATGACCAGAATCATATGGCCAACACATGAAGAACTTGACAGCATAATTGAAGGTTATTTGTCTCAAAGTATTTTGTCAAGGCATTTTTTGTCATTTCTTTGGATTTACACTATAGTTTCTGGTTCTGTGTGTTTGTGGGATTTCTGTGTGTAGGAATGGCTGTTTCTATATCTGTATATATTATTATGCCTTTTTTGTTTGTATTTATTTTGGCTCTTTGTTGTGTGTTTTATCATATTCCTGTAATGTTAGCTATAGAAACCATATAATTTTAAAAATGGAATGCTATAAGATTTAAATTGAAAAACACAAAATTTATATTTTAGAATACATAATTATAGTTTTTATACTCTTCTTGTGTTCTGTAGAAAAAATACAGTTGAAGAGATGTAACATTCCAGAGCCCCAGTCAAGTGTGGTGGCTGTGTGGTTCTTGGTAGAGAGCTATTCTGTATTTTTGCAAGGAGTTACAAAAGATAGATAGACAGATAAATATATAAATAGACTTGAAAGAATAATTTTATTTGTCTGGGTTTTGGAGATCTCAAATTTGCAGGCAAAACATTGATTCGTCTTTTGAAGGACAGTTCATGTCATAGCCTTTCTATTTGTGTTCTTTGAGAAACTTCAGTGCTTCTGTTATGTATGAAGTAACACACACTGTTGATTATAATGACTTTTAGTTAAAATTATAAAATGTATAAATTATTTTCTAAGCGGGAAATCTCAGGGCTTGACTGTGGGTGAATGTATTCTTTGATATCCCAGACTGATTTTATTAAATATAACATATCATAACTTATGGGCATAGTAATATTCATATGTATGCAATGAGTATTAATGTGAAAAGAAATCATGAATTAGATGGAAAGTGAGGAGGAGCAGATAGGAGATGTTATTAAGAGAAAAGAACAGTAATAATTATTGTAGTTAAATTTCATTCACAAAAATGGCAACAGAAGTATCTGAACCTTTGATAAGTTCAGTGAAATTAGAAAATAGAAAAACATACTGAAAATAGAGCACAAGGCACAAATATTCTACTCTCCATTCATGAATTATTATAGAATAATTCAACAGATGAGTGGATGGGTGACTGCAATCTTTAGTGGAATGGAAGGCTAAAGAGCTATAATTGCTGTAAAAACGTTCGATTATTAAAATATGCAGAAACCTTTCACCTACATCTTTACATGTCCATAAAATTGTCACAGAATCACATAAAATTTTAGAGTGCTGAATATTATCACACAGATGCAAGAGACGAATTTAGTGTAGAAGAAATGAGGAAGCAGGCAATGAACTGTAAATATTCTTCTGTAATTGTGCAGTGTAAAATACACAACAGAGGAGCCCTTTAGTAATGTGATATGTGTACTATAGGTAGTAACTATTGGGAACCATGAGTCATGTATGAGTTTGTCATCTTGGTGAATTATTTTGGGTATGTTTTGCCTAGGTATACATCTGTCCACAACATCTTGGTGAATTAAATTCCTGCTTTGGCTTGGGAATGCTAAAATCTATGGGGAAATATTTATGAACAGGTAAAGAAAATGATAGAGTAGTAGACAAAAAATACCTTTTGCAGATCAGAATTCCAGCTTGACATATGTGAACAAAGATGAGAAAAGGCAGAATATTGAGTTAGATTAAAGAACAAGCAACTGTTCTGTAACAACTTGATGGTGAGCAATGTAATCATGGAAATTTACAATGGAACAAAGGTCTCCACAGATATACAATCAAAGGTACACTCCTGGAGACTACTAGTTCCTTTGGTGTTTCCTTTATTTTTAATGAATAAAGTCTCATTTTTTTATCCACACATCCCCTTGTTCAAACTCCCTTCTCCCTCTCCCCCACTCTCAGTCACTTTCTCTTCTCCCAATCTTCTTATCTCCTCCCTAGAGAAGGCAGGAGGTCTCAAGGTTCCAACGTGGCTTAGTTCAGCATCCACTCCAGAAAGATCTGCTTTCCTCACCCCAACATCATTACTGGGTCAGATGTTCCTCTGGAGGGAATGGGCTCCAAGGGGCCAGTCGAAAATGTTTCAGATCCCATGCTGATCAGTGGTTGTAATTTCTAGCTTGAATATTCTTTGCTTTTTGTTTAAAGTCCACTAATTAGTGAGTTCATCCCCTGCTTATCTTTCTGGGTTTGTGATAATTCCCTCAGGAGGATGTTCTCCAAATCCATCCATTTGCCTGCAAATTTTAGGATATCATTTTTTTTCTTACTGCAGAGTAGTATTCCATTGTGTAGATGTACCACAGTTTGTTAATCCATTCTTCAGTTGAGGGGCATCTAGGTTGTTTCCAAGTTTATGCTATTATGAATAATGCTGCTATGAACATAGTTGAGCTAATGCCTGTGAATTGTGAATGTACATCTTTAATGTATATGCCCAGTCGTGGTATTGCTGGATCCTTGGGGAGATGGATTCCCAGTTTTCTGAGAAACCACCATAATGCATTCCAGAGTTGCTAAACAAGCTTACACTCCCACTAACAATGGAGGAGTGTTCCCCTTGCTCCACAACGTCTCCAGCATAGGCTATCATCTGTGTCTTTTATTTTAGCCAATCTGACAGATGTAAAGTGGTATCTCAAAGTTGTTTTGATTTGCATTTCTCTGATGGCTAAAGATGTTGAGCTCTTTTTCAAGCGCCTTTCAGCCATTTGTAATTCTTCTGCTGAGATTTTCCTTTTTAGTTCTGATTCCCATTTTTGGACTGGGTTATCCAAGGTTTTGGGTTCTAGTTCTAGTTCTAGTTTCTTGAGTTCTCTCTATATTTTAGAGATTGTTCCTCTGTCTCTTATAGGATTGGTAGAAATCTTTTCTCATTCTGTAGGCTGTTGTTTTGTCTTATGGACTGTGTTCTTGGCTTTTGAAAAGCTTCTCAGTTTCAGGAGGTCCCACTTATTGATTGTTGTTCTTAGTGTCTGTGCTATTGGTGCTATATTTAGGAAGGGGTCAGCTGTGCCAATTCATTGAAGGGTATTTCCCACTATCTTTTCTATCAAGTTCAGTGTGGCTGGGTTTATGTTGAGGTCTTGGATTTGAGTTTTGTGCAGGGCGATAGTCTTGGATTTATTTGTAGTTTTCTACATACTACCAACCAGCTATGCCAACACCATTTGTTAAAGATACTATCTTTTTTTCATTCAATATTTTGGGCCTCTTTGTCAAAGATCAGGTGTTCATAGGCTTTTGGGTTAATGTTGGGATCTTTAATTCAATTCTGTTGATCCACAAGTCTGCTTTTATGCCAATAGCAGGCTGCTTTTATTGCTGTAGCTCTGTAGTATAACTTGAAGTCAAAGTTGGTGATGCCTCTTGAGGTTCTTTTGTTGAGTAAAATTGTTATAGCAATCCTGGATTTCCTGTTATTCCAAATGAAACTGAGTATTGTTCTTTCATTATCTGTAAAAACTTGTGTTGGGATTTTGATAGAAAGTGCCTTGAATCCGTACATTGCATTTGGCAGAATTGCCAATTTTACTATGTTAATCTTACCTATCCAGGAACATGGAAGATCTTTCCCCCTTGAACTAATAATGTCTTACATATCTTGTTCTCCCAGGTGTCTCACCCTGCTAGTAACAGAATTTTTTCCCACGTACTTATGCCACTTCATTTTTTTTTTCTTCTCGAAATCTTATGTTAAGAAAATTGTAACCTAATGTACACAAACCTTTGAAACACTTCAAGAGGTAGAATGTGTTTAATATGATATGGAAAAGACATATTTATTCTTTGTATTAGGTGGAGTGATATATTTTATCAGCTATAGAAACCAAAATTATTTGAGTTCTTATCTGTATGCAAACTTATAAAGTATAACAGGATCAATTGCATTCTGGCATGCTGTATATCATTCGGAGCTACGTTTGTGTTATCAGATACTAAGCCCCAAATTTTAGATACCAATTGGATGTTTATCTTCATGCAGAGAAGACCTTGGTTGTCAGAGTTTTAAGATCAATACTGATAAGTTAAAAACGTGTGCATCATGGATGCTTCTAGAATAAAATCATGAGAGAGTTTCTTGTCAGGGAACTGACAGTTGTACGCATCTGATTATACAGTTCAATCATTAATTATGAGTTTAAGAAAAATGTACCCACAATCTTTCACTCATAATTTAATGTAAAATGATATTTATTATGAAGTGATGGGAAATAAAAATATGTATTTCTTAAACACATTTTCTTGATTGTAATGTGGAAACATCACTGTGTGTTTAACTTCCTCAGTATTATTACTTAATACTCATAATATCATCACTACCTTATGTCATAGACAGTAAATAATGAACAGAAAACTACAAGAATATTTCTCTGAGTACTCTTCAGACCTTAATATAAAATTTTAACATTTAATCTTCAATTGAATGAAATAGCCAATTTGGCATGGAAGTTTCTGATAATAGATAGGTAGCCCATGAGTTGTAATAGAAAGATTTTTTTAAAAGACATTATGAGAGAACAAATCAATGAATGTCAGATAAAGATATGCATAAGTTGTGAAAAAATTTATAGAGATATAAAATGTGTGCATTTTTAGTATTTTTGTTTTGCTATAAATTATATCATATATTTTCTCTAAAAGGAAAATAGATATAAATTTTATTGCAAATTTTATCTGCATACCATTAAATATTTCTCATAAAGTTCATGCCATATACATTTTATACTACAAAAAGTGGCATTTGAATATGAATTTATGTAGTTTTGTATCATTGTCTGAATTTCATGCTCTTGTAAATTACCTAATTCATCGAACTAATTGTGTTTATGTACATTATATACTACTTAAATTTTACAAACTCGCATAAATATGTTTTTATGTTAGTAGACTACAGTTGTAAATCCCTCCAATGAAACTATTTTCTCTTTCTTTAGATCACAAAGGTGCACATTATTTAAGAATAGAAAAAAAGAAAAACATCATTATATTGCTGTTTTAGCTTTTGTTCTATGCATGTAAAAGTTTTGCATTGTACTAAAAATGAAAAAGCCATTCATCAGGTAATAAATGTGGTGCCAGTGTTGCCTAAGTGCCTTCCCTAAGCTGACCATGCATTTCTTTTCTCACCCTTTTTCTTTTATAGTTTGTCCTTGGCAGTTGCCTTATCATTGAATAAACACTGACACTTATTGGCAGTGGCAGCACTGGCAGTGATATCATGAGGGATTAAAAGTTTAATTTCTTTTTTATTTGTCATGCTTTAGAAAAGAATATTTTCTTAAGTTTGTTTTAAAAGAATAGTACTTTACTTCTTGCACAAAAAAAGGATACAGTCAAAATGTCACCAAGATCTTTTTAGTCCATTGTTCCAAGAAGCTAATGAAAATTATTCTGAACAATATTATTTAAAAGTGTGCATCACAGTCATTGATTAAAAGAGTAAATCCTCGAAAATGCTGGACTATTGTATATATAAAAGAATTTTAAGATATATCTTAGCTTAGCGACTATGGTGTGAGATCACTTCATGAGAGGTGGATTTCTATTCAAGTTGTATTAATTTGTTTATGCATTTTTACATTTATCATCCATAACTGAAGGCACAGGAATATCTACATTTTTTTAATGTGACTTAAAATCATTGCAAATAAATCATATTATTATTCAAAAAAGTGATAATCTAATATTCATTCCATAATTAAGTATACAATTTTACTTTAGCAAACATATTATGCCTAAATTTTAAGCATAATACAAATAAATATTTGATAATGTTTAGTACAACTGCAAACATGTTTTGTGTATAAATAATGAACACTTACCTTTTGGTCAAATACTCATATAAGGTGCATGATAGTGTAAGATTGAGTGTGATAAGCTTGTTAATAAATTCTTCATTTATACTAATAGTTTGAATTAAAATTAGATGTTTATTAATTATTAAGATAAATTGAATATATAAGAAATTATATATAGTTTTATATAATTATGTAAATATTTGATTTATACATATAGTTTATAATTAATTTTATAATTTTCATAAAATCTACTAAATACAGATTTATAATATACAATGTCTACATGTAAATAACATAAATACATTTTATGAAATTATTTATTTATGTTTTCTATAAATTTTGTTTTTTCTGATAACATTTGCATTTACGATTGCAAAAAGAAAATTAATTTTCTTTCTAGAAATTAGACTCTTCTGTACTCTCATTTTCAGATGCATAAGTTTATCTTACAAACTATAAAAGCATCTTCTCTTTACTATTTGTTTTTACTATATCACAAGACAAATTTATATTTCCTAGATCATCTGCTTCAAATACCTCAGTGCTGTGAGTCTAGATCAGCTCTGTGATATTCTAACATTAGGTCTGTGTGTAACACAAATTCTAGTTGTTTAACTTTTGGGTTCAACTCTGCATCATATTCTATAGCTAAGATTAAAGGTGTGATCTACTACTACGTGGCAGTTAGGCTTTGAACTCACAGAAACACAGAAAGATCCCTGTCTCTGTAGTTATGGTATTAAAAGCATAGGTCACCACTCCTGGTCTTTCCATATGCTGGAATTAAAGACATGATTTCTGACCCATCTGGTTTGACTGTGAATGTATCTGTTCTCTGATATTCCAGACTGGTTTTTTTAAATATATAATATATCACTATGTATGTGTATGTATGTATATGTTTGTATTGTGAATGACTACTAAATTAATTATAATAATGCATATTTATTTACATTTACATAAAAGAGGATATTGAGATAAGTTCTTTCATAAATATTCTAGCACTTGAAACTGTATTGCATGATATTTTGTAAGACAAAAATATCATTATAATAATTAAATATAAAATGTAAAAATATAGAAGTTCTGCTTACTGATATATTAGAGACAAGCATGCTGAAAAAGTTCTAGTTTCAGGGTTTTGTTTTGATTTTACCTAAATTTGATCTTCCTTCTAACATGTAGGATTTGTATGATTTTATACTTGCTACTTCATAAACTATAACTTTAGATATTTGATGGCTTAAAATTTTTCTTTTTTCAATATTAATAGTACAAATAGAAATTACTATACTTTTGGTTACATGTGGTCAGGAAATATACATTTGTTTCTTATAAATAAAAGAATTGTACTTTGACATGTCTATGACTGGAGAACTTCTATCCACTTACATTCACCATAATACTCATTTTATGTACATTTTCTCTAATAGTCCTTAAAAAGGCCAAATGAAGAGCACTATAATAATTAAATCCCTATTCAGCTTAATGTCCCTCAATAGACAAAGGTATGTAAAACATGTCATTAATACATAATAGAGCTTTATACAGAAATTAAACAGGCGGAATTTTAGAGTCTTATAATCAGCATGACAAATATCACATATCTATTCTCAAAGAATCTGTTCTCAAAGGTGTGTGTGTGTGTATGTGTGTGTGTGTGTGTGTGTGTGAATGTGTGTGTGTGTGAATGTGTGTGTGTGTGAATGTGTGTGTGTGTGTATGATTGTTTGTGAGATGACAATAGATTATTTGTGGAAAGGAAAAAGTTGCAAGTGAAGCAGACAAAGAGGCCAAGATAAGTTACCTAGAGAATAAATGTAAAAATACATAATTCACATGTATAAAATGTCATAAAAATCATTATTTTGTATAATTATTATATGCTAATAAAATAAATTCAAATAATAAATGAATATGTGTCAGGTGTATAAGATTTAAGAACTTGCTCAAAATATATAAAAGAACCATAGCAAGGCAGAGTTCAAGTTTAGATTAAGTAGATCAAACTGTTTTGTACTCAATCTATGATAATTATCTGACTTTAATTTTCAACAAAAATTTGTGGGTTTTTTTCTGAAAACAATCATGTTACGACTGGAGAGAGTTCTTGGTTGTTAAAACCCTGACTAATCTTACAGAAGATTTGAGTTTGATTCCCGGCACTTAAATTCTCGCTCATATAATTCCTCCTCTTTTCTTCTCTCTCCCTCTCTCTTTTTCACTCTTCCTCTCTCCTTCTTCCTCTCCCTCTCCTTCTCTTCTATCTCTTTCTCTTCATCTTCCTTCCTATCCCTTTCCCCTCCCCCTCCTCCCCATATATATATGCAATGTTGTTTCATTTGGTGGAATTTTTGCAAATAAATAAATGCCTTATTATCAGTATATAGTGCATAAAAGTAATTATTTAACACTACCTGATTCAAGAAGATTCTGTAGGTGTAAGAGGTACATGTTAAGATGTGCATTAGCATTCTGTGACCTCCTAGAACAATTATTGACTGACTTTTTTTTTCTGGAAGAACTATGAGTGTTGCACTTACACTAGTAGGCCTTAGCCATTCTGTGATGCCTTGTCTCTATGCCCACAATTCATCTAAGTGTCTCACAACAGATTCTTAATTTAGTTCTTTACTCTGAGGAGGATGAAAAGGCTTGAAGAAGTTTAGTTACTCCCCTTGCAATTTTAAATTTGAGAACAAGGGTTAGAATCTCAACATTTTGTTGTCCATACTTTAGTACAGCCCATTCTCTTAAAAATAATATAACAGTGTAAAATTTTTAGGCTAATATGGCCTGAAATATTTTCTTGAAAAAATTCAAAAAATTATAATAAATTCCCACTAACTCTTTCATGGTGTTCCCATCTCAACTCAAGTCTCTTTGAAATATATACATGCATATGCATATTTCAGCATTTGAGAACAAAAATAGTCAGGAAATGTGGATCCGAGAACATCAATGTTTTCAGCAGGAATACACAATTTCACACAGCTGGGCTATAGTCACTTTAAAGCTTTTTGTCCTTATTTTGTTTCTTCACTGAACAAATCAGTGTGGAATTGGTAAAGTAGACAGACATACCATGTCCTGTCACCTATAAGGACATAATACTATCATGGCATTTTTTTGGGAAATGTATATACATATGGTTCTTGCTATATATGTCATAAAGAATAAATTTTATATGTACATGCATATATTTATGAACAAAATTTATGTTCGTTGTAGTTTTGATGACCAGAGATTTTTTTCTACAGATATTCTTAAGTGTTAATATTTATAAAAATTAAGAGAATATTATAAATGAAGGGATCAGCCAGCTATAGAATTAAGCTAGGCAAACAGTTTTTGTGCAGGTGCTCAGGATTTTATCCTCAAGTAAAGACATAGTGCCATGACCTGCACTTAATCTTTCCTTATTATTTGATGTTTTTTAATAAATAAATTGCACTGTATTCTCAAGGTAAAAGGGTTGATGCATTCTTACATTGCTGCAGCATCTTAAATAACACAGATAAAAGCCTATTTAACAAGTCATAAGATCATCATAAGTCTCTTGTCAGTTTTTAATGAATGTAGACATTCTAAAAAAGGACTCAAAAACAAATAACAAAGAGGAAAGATAATGAGCCATCAACGCAAATTCTTACTGCAGATACACTTTGATATTAATCAAATCTCTTGTTAGTGAGAGCTAAATGAAAAAGGTCAATAGAAAAGATTTAGGTTAAAGCAAAAATTATGCTAATAAATTCAGAAAGATTGAAATTTCAAACGTAAAACAGAAGGTCATAAAGTCATTTTCCATTTTTAGAGGCACATCAGGTGACCCTTGAATACATGGCCAAGATTCTGAAGAGAAGCTTTCTAAAAGAAATATGAATTTTTATTTCTGTTTGTTGTTTTTTATAAATGGGAAAAGATGAAATTCTAAAAATTAGACAAAAATTTGAAGTTGCTCTTATTAAGTAATTTCACTGTTTTGGTAAATATAAACTAACCCTTACTAAAGAGATCTTAAATGTGTGCAGTTGTACGTTCAATATTTTTATATTTATATGAATATTAATGTATTCTATTATAAATATTATTGAAAAATAGATTATTCTTTTACTAATATGTTCTGTTCACAGTTTCTTCTCTGTCTATGCCTTCCAGCTCCCTTCATTTTCCCTCTTCTCAGAATTCATCACCCCATCTGCCTCCATCCCTGTGTCTCATCAGAAAAGCTTCCTAGAGACAACAATTAAACATGAGAAACCAACATATAGAATGGCAGGAAAAAGGCCATCACACAGGAGCTTAAAAAAGCTAAACAAATAGGAGAAAAAAGAGCAGACTAAAGAGTGAGAAACAGACCTGCTCTTCCAGTATAGAATGCAACAACAATGGCAAAACAAGCCAAAACCTGTACACAGATGACCCAGTACAGAGCCATGGAGGATCCATGCTTGCCATCTGTTACATGAAGTTAATGTAGAACGTGTATATATAATTTTAAGGCAGTTTCCATTATTAAATTTCATTAATATTCATGGGACTTTAAAATTATTTCTACACTGTGTGTACTGAGAACTTTTTAATACCCCTTTTGTACATGCTTAGTGAAGGGAACTTCTATCCCTCCATCTATATATAGCGTACTGAGTTTACGCTACAGAGCAGGGGAGGAAGACGTGATGGAAGTAAAGAGGAGCAGAAACACAGCGAATTCTTAACATGTGATACAAGTATCAGTTTATCAATTTTCATAATGAGAGTTAAAGACATTATATTGTTCTTAAATATTTTTCAAATATTTACTTTTATTTAATTTGGTTCATAAAAAGTTTACATAGTTAGACATTGTCCAGGGATGACAGTTTACAAAATAACTCACTTTTTTTTTTTAATAAAAAAACGATTTACAAGTTACAAAATAAATATATTCTTTGACTGAGAGCCACTCTAGCATAATGAAACTTTCCTATTCAGACACATACTGGAAATTTTGTTCATTTAGAATAAATTTATATTTCATATGAAACTTAGTATAAAATCAGTAACATAGCTTTGGATTGAAAATTTAATAGTTCTTTTCTCTCTTGATAAATATGCACATATTTTTCTGTTTGTGCACAGAAACAATACATTTAAATTTTTATTATTTAAATAAAATTTTTATAAAACCATAATAATTTGAAACTTTTAGTATTTTAACATCCTGAAAATTGAATATTTCCATAAAAATTAACCAACCTATCATCTCTCTATAATTTGTCTATAATCTATCTATCATCTATCTGTATATCTATGTAACTAATATATATATATTATATATCATAATAAATATATATAATTAAGTGGTTTGAGTGATACAAATGTGAGTGAGATTTATTTCTGGCTTTATAAACTACTGTTTCTAATAAAACTTATGTGCCTATTTGGATATCAAAGATTCTTCAAAAAGCTTTAAAGAACAGGGAGTATGCTTTGATGCATTGAGAAAAGTCTTACTTGTTTTCAGCAGTAGGGGGAGATGGAGGAAATGCATGTTTAAGAATTATTGAAAATAAAAGATACTAGAGAAGACTGATTTAAAAATGTATTGCATTAGAAAAGATTCAGTATTGTAGCAGTGTATGAAAAGGAAAGATGAAAAGAAAATATTAAGGAGTTGAAAGACACAGAGGAAATGTTCTCCCTATACCTTACCTTGTCATATTTGTACAGACTTTGTTGCATGACCAATAATTTTCTCCTTATCTTTTGGTGCTTTAATATAGTCTATGTTTTATGAAGAACAAACTAATACTTTTATATTTATTTTATATTTTCTACATCAAACACCACAAGAACAAATATATCTAAAGCATCAAGTTTTAGAAAACTATACTGTATTAAAACAGATGAAATTCACAATTTCTATTTATAATTGATATAGCTGGTAATGGAGGAAGACAATGAAAAGAGCTAAGACTATATATGCAAACCTGCTAAATTCCATGGAGTACAGGTCATGTTTAAGAGGTTGTAGATAGAAGTAGAGGGTGGAACTTACTAAATATAACACCAATACCACAGACACTAAGAACAACTAATAAGTGAGACCTCCTGAAATTGAGAAGCTTCTGTTAAGACAAGGACACAGTCAATAAGACAAAATGACAACCAACAGAAAAGGAAAAGATTTTTCACCAACCCTACAATTGACAGAGGACTGATCTCTAAAATGTATAGAGAACCCAAGAAACTGGAGCCTGAAACCTTGAATAACACAATCAAAAAATGGGGTTCTGAACTAAAAAGGGAATTCTCAGCAGAAGAAACAAAAATGACTGAAAGGCATTTGAAAAAGAGCTCAACATCTTTCGCCATCAGAGAAATGCAAATCAAAACAACTTTGAGATACCACCTTACACATTTCAGATTGGCTAAGATAAAAGACACAGATGACAGCCTATGCTGGAGAGGTTGCAGAGCAAGGGGAACACTCCTCCATTGTTGGTGGGAGTATAAGCTGGTTCAGCCACTCTGGAATGCAGTATTGCAGTTTCTCAGAAAACTGGGATTCAATCTCACCAAAGATCCAGCAATACCACTTCTGGGTGTATATCCTAAAGATGCACAGTCACACTCCAAAGGCATTAGCTCAACTATGTTCATAGCAGCATTATTTGTAATAGGAAGAACCTGGAAACAACCTAGATGCCCCTCAACTGAAGAATAGATTAACAAACTGTGGTACATCTACACAATGGAGTACTACTCAGCAGTAAGAAAAAAAAGATATCCTAAAATTTGCAGGCAAATGGATGCATTTGGAGAATATCCTCCTGTACAAGTTATCATAAACTCAGAAAGAAAAGCAAGGGATGTACTCACTCATTAGTGGACTTTAAACAAAAAGCAAAGCATTTCCAAGCTGCAAACCATAACCACTGAACTGCTTGGGGTATGAAACACCTTGGACTGGCACCTTGGAGCCCATTCCCTCCAGATGAACACCTGACCCAGTCTTGATGTTGGGGTGAGGAAAGTGGATCTGCCTAGAGTGGATGCTGAACTAAGCCACCTTGGGGCCTTGGCACCTCCTGCCCTTGTTGTGGAAGAGATAAGGAGATGGGGAAAAGACAGAGTGACTGAAAGGGACATGAGGGGGAAGGAGTTTGAACAAGGGAATATATGAACAAAAAAATGAGACTTTATTCATGATAAAAAAGGAAAAAAAGAAAATTATCCTAGAGGAGGAAAGATTTTTAATAATAATAATAATAATAATAATAATAGGGTTGCATTGAATGAATCACTTAACCTTTGATGTCCGCTAGAATGGCGTAAATAAGGAATTTCATTGAACGTGAATACCAGTAACAAAAAAAAATACAATCATTATAGTGAAGTTTGGAAGAAAACACACACACACACACATATACACACACAAACTTTAGGAAGCTCCACAGCTACATAGAATGTAGAAAGGAAATAAGTAGGAAAAAGAAATAAAACACTTAAACAATATAGAGCATGTCAATTCAAGTACATAATGTCAAAGAAATGTTAACTTGTTCAAAAGTAAAAAAGGTTTTGAATCAGTGGGTTCTTTACTTTCTTATTGAAATAATCTACAACTTATTGCCTAATACTAGCTGTCTGTAATTGACTTAAAAACACTTAAATATACAACTATTAGTCTGCTGTGCATGTGCTAAGAAGAACACACATGAAAGTGTTCACTATTTGAGGGAAGAAGTAATAACCCTGTTGTGTGAAGACTATTTTAATTATATATATATATATTCATAAAACTTTTGTTACAGTTATTTTTAATTTAAGACAAATATATGGCTACATGAATGTTTACTAGTCTTGAGTGTAATAAAAATAACTATTCCTTTAGAAAATCAAGCAATACATATCTGTGACCATATGTGATTGTATGTATATATATATATAGTTAATTTAAATAAATGCTCAAGAGCATAGCAACACTGAGCATAAAGTAAGATAACATTCGCAAGACTCCCATATATGTAGAGGCACTCCCACTATACCAGTCTAATACAACATTAATAGTACATTGGTTTAGTAGAATAACTTAACATTAGAATATTAATTTGGTTATTTTCCAAAGTTTATAATTCTCTCTGTTGAATATTTGCAAATGTATAATGCCTCATATTTTATCCACAATGAGATTGACTCTCTGATCTCACTCAGTCTTTTGTATTTTGTCTACTTCTTTTTTCCCATGATTCATGCTAATCTTAATTTCAGTTTTATGTTTGTACTATTTCTACAAAGTCATTTGGTTGGAATTTTGTATTTAAATTTGTATGTATTTAGGTTTCTTTCATAATTTTCTTTTGTGGCTTCAAAACTCATTTTTTATGACTGAATAATATGGAATTACACAGTTTATTTACCAAGTCTTATAGTGAAGGACATTATTTTGTTTATAAGTTTTGACAAATTTTAATAAAATTGTCATATATATTCATGTATTATTTTTGTGGGCACACATATAATTTTGAAAGATATTAAGTATTGTTACTGCTGTTTTATATGATAAGAATAAACTTAGTTTTTTCCCATTAATGTTCAGTAAGATCAATCACTATTCCTAAACCTCGTCATAGTTTTGGCTGTTTTATATTTTTCTCATTCTAGAATATATTTGTTATTTTAAAAATTATATCAATTATCTGTCATGTATGTATGTTTGTAGAGATAGAGATTGAACTCTGGGCTTCACAAATACTATGCAAATATTCTACCACTGAGACATTTCTCCATTCTACAATTGTGTTTTAATTACTTTCACTGTATTTAATTGCAGAGAGTACAACATACACTAAAAACAAATTGAAAAAGAATTTACATATCTCTTCATAGGTTGTTAAGGTTTCTTAAAACAGTATTTTTTAACTTTCTTGATTCTGTAATCTTTAATAGAGTTTCTCATGTTGTGATGACCCTCAACAATTACATTACCTCATTGCTACTTCATAACTGTAATTTTGCTACTGTTCTAAATTGTACTATAAATATCTGATATTCAGGATTTCAGGAGATCTGCTGTACAACCCACAACAGGGTCTCAAACCAAATTTTGCACACTATTTTGCTTACGTAACAAATACTTATTTATCACTATATCTGTTACATTATTGTACACATTCATGTTATTTGTGCATAAAGAACAATAACTATGTGCAGCATTATTTTAACAAATTTATTATCCAATAAATTAAGAGTAAGAACCATGGGGATTTTGTTTGAGCTTTACAAGTACTTTCTTAGTTCCTATTGCTTAGTAGGTCTGATTTCTCAGCTGTTGTATCATTTACATCTTAAAGCACTAATAATTTTTTCAATGCATTTATTCTGTCTAAATGCTTCCTTCAGATTGGCCTTTTTCTAATTAAAAATAATGTTGTAATTAACCATGGCTTATTTCTCCCCTAGTTGAAAAATAGTGTAGATACAATCTGTACTCTCTGTAATAGATACTATCTGTAAGATCTTTCCCGTTTATCGGTGAGAAGTTTCCCTATTATGCTTATAAAAACAGCAAATTATATGCATTCTACTCCTAAACTGTTTTCTTGACATATATTTTCTTTTTCTTACTGGAAAGTCAGTTCAATGTTTTGGATTATGATTAATATATTACATGGGAATATTTTTCAACTTTGCTAATAAAATAGACATAGCTAAAAAAGAAATTCGACAGGGCATAAAATTCTAAGTTGACATTTGTACCTTACTCTTCATTTGTCTTTCTTAACACTATAAATGCTCCACTCTCTGGAAAATTTGAACACGGTGCTCATACTTCATGAGGTGTCAGGAGGGAGATGTAATAATGCCTATACTTCTAAAAACAGGAGAGCTTCAACCTCTCTGCCTTACTTCAAGAATTTTTTGTTATTTTTGGAAAATCTTTTCTTTTTTTCTTCTTTTATTTTATGCTTCTGTCCATGACATGCAATCATATTTTTATCACTGACACAATGTGTAGACTTGGGAACAGTCTATGTCTTGCATTAAACATTGCTTCTGTTTTGCTCTGCATTTATTTATTTTTCTGTTTTACTGTCATTGCCTGTTAAATGACGGACATTTCTCAAGTAACTCTTGAACATTCAATTACTTTAATGGCTGTTGATTTTTCTCCAGGTTTTTTTTTTTTTATTTTACACTTTGGACAATGACTGTTAGCTCATTCTCTAATTCAGCATGTATGAGCTTGTATTACTATTAGCTGTCTTTCATCATACTTATGGTGATTTTTATCTCTAACATATACTTAAATATTTCTTTAAGTGTTCATATTTTTCTCACCTTACTGGTCTGTCTTGGTGTATTATCTGCTTTATTCAGTAAATCTCTGGCAATAGAATCACTTACTAAAATTATTGGCATGATAATTTTAATATGGATGTGATATACAGCTCTAGTTAAACATACTCTTATTCTTTTTTAGCCTTTACTACTCTTAGTGTTTTTTGAATGATATGTTATTAAGTAGAAAATATTGCATTGCCTATGCTCTTAATAATGCTGAAAGCAGGTATGAAAGGATTGGCACATTTTGCCTTTCTACTTTTAGCCCATTATTTAAATTATGTAGGTGGGGTTTTCTGTGTCCCCCAGTCTGCTCCCAAATAACTACAAATGGTCGACTAATAGCACAGGTTTATTACTGACAAACTCTTATAACTTCAATTAACCGACCTTTCAAATCTATGTACAACCATGTGGTAGTAACTTTCTTCAGCATGGCAGGTTCATCTAATGCTTCATCTCTGTCTGACTGGCAATTCCTCACGACTACCCGTTCCAAACATTTGCTTAGTTTGGCTCTACTGCCTAACCACTTCTTGTCTAGCTACTTTATTAACAATGAGAATAACACATATTCACATTGTAAAAAGATTATTCTACAGCAAATATATATCATTTTTACTACTTTTAGGTATCTTAGTGATCTAGTTCTGGTACAAAAAGAAGCTCCTATGATGAGGTATGAGAGCTACACTTATATTTGAGCATAAGGATAAATCTTTAGAATTCAGTTAGGAACGATAGACTTTGTAAAGGAACAGTAGTTGGTTTTCTACTGAGATCAATGGCCTCACTAAGTATGATTTGTTTGTTTTATAGTACCATCAATGTTTTCTTTTCTGCTTAGCCAGTACTGAACCTAATTAAAAAGTTGGTTTCCCAAAATGTAGCTTTAGCAACAGCTTGTCTTAGTGGTTACTGTTGTGATTTATAGGTATAACTGTTTGGTAGAATTTCTTTTCTCCATTAACATATTTTAGTTCTGCCATTAAGTTTTAGCTGAACCTATGCTATGGATGTGCTTAAATAGTTCTCTTCAGTCTGCAATGTCTTTGACGATCCACCAGGAGAGAGGGAGCTTGTATTTTGTATATCCTCTCTCTTATATTAGTGTCACTTGTATCCCTGTCAAGGGTTCTGGTAAAATTGTTTCTTTTGATAAGCTCTAAGAGCTTGATACACAGAAACATGAAAAATGTTCCTCCTTCTTTGAATAGTTCTACATCAAATTGTATTAATTTCAATACTATTATGTTATTCAGAGTTCTATGAGTTTTGAATTCTAGATCAAGGTTCTAGAAAAATCTGTGTGGGTAAGACCTAGCTTCCTGGCTTGATCATTACCCTTTTAAGTTGTTTTACTTTTAGGAAGTCCATGACTACTACTATGCAGGTCTATTACTCTAAACTACAATCGATTCATTTATAAGACTTAAGCTTTTCTGATTAAAATACTATTTTCCACATAGATTTTAAATCATGAGTTTCAACTTTAGTAAGTTGATATTCTCCATATGTGTTTGTTTTTTTTTAAAACTTGGGGGTTGTAGTGATCCTGTGAACTACCTTCTTAGTTGATTTTCAGCTTTTGTCATTTTACTTATTAGGAGAGAATAAAGACTTATAAGCTTCTTATTTGCAGATTTCTCCAGAGTGTCCTTGAAGAGTCTTACCAAATTATTAATAATTTTATCAATTGTACAGATTTATAGTTATGAAATGCAAGAAATACCCATACTATTTCATGAGGTATTTTAAGTGCATTTTGTTTTAAATAATTTTTCAAGATATTTTTTATCTAGAAGGATGTGAATAATATTGGACAATGATTTCTGTTCTTTGGCTCTGTCTAAATAGGTATTTTATTAGTTTTATTTGTTCTAGCCAATCAGTGGGTTACCTTAACCTTTCTGCTTACGTTCATTAAGTGAAAATGATAGATCAGCTGAAATTTAGAGCTGGATCAGACAAACTATCATCTTTACCATCTGACTTTAAGCCTTTTTGATGTAGTTCTTTCTGATGTTGCATGAAGTTCACCATGTCAGCAAAGGCAGAAACTTAGACAGCTGCAGCTTTCTTTAAATCAACAAAAGCATGTACTGAAGTTGCTTTGACACCTTCTGCAGCAGGTGTTGAATCTTAGCTAACTAGAAAATATACTTACTATACCATTTTTAACTTCTTCACTGAGAAACTTGTTGTCACAATGTCCCCAAAGCCTGAGTTTCTTAGCCACATACATGTATCCTATCCCAGAGAAATAATTACTTCCTGACAGTCCTGAGAAGAAATGCAATCACTTGTCATATTCAGACATTGATCACCTGGCCCAGAAGTTAACTTTCACACCTTTCAAGTACAAGCTATTTCTTTGTGATGACAGGCATTTTTGTTGATTTTTTTTAAATTAGTGCAACCAAAATAGGAAGTATGAGGTATATATTCCATACACACCTTATGATGTTTTTGTTTGTATGTTTGTTTTGTTTTTATCAACTTGACAGAAGACAGTTAATGATATTTGGTAAGAGGATTGTAAATTAGAAAATGTCTCCACCAAACTGGTCAATAGATGAATCTGTGGGAATTTTTGTAATTAGTTGCTTATGTGGGAAGGCTTAGCCCACTGTGCGCAGTGTCACACTTGAGCAAATAGTGTTGGGTCTGTTGTGTAAGACTATAAGAAAACGGGCTGAGAAAGTCATAAGAGAAACCTTACTTGAGAACAGTGTTCTTCCATGGCCTTTGCTTTAGTTTTTGCCACCAGGTTCCTGCCTTGCTTGAGTTCCTAGGTGACTTTTATTAATGATGGACATATAAACAAAATAATTCTTTCCAAAGCTACTTTTGGTCACAGTGCTTATCACAGCAATAAGAAAATCAAATATATGCATGCCCCTTTTAGGACTTGTTAAAACAAAGCATAGTTCTCTTTAGTCTTTACAACATCCTAGCTTAATCTATTTCATCACACTTCTAAGTGTTCTTAGGGACCAAATATCTAATAGCTTCTAGAGCCTTTACTATGTAATATACTAGTGGTTGATTTTCACATTTTAATTAATATTTTAGTTCTTTAAATTCTTGGTTCCTTAATTGAAATATCCAATTTAACTCTAATTACTCATATAAATGTCACAGATTTTTAAAGAGAAATATACTTTATTTTACAGAAAATAAGTTGTCTGATATCTACATATGTTTATCATGAGGAAAAGACACATAAATTAAAAAGATACTACAGTAAAAATACTATAGAATTTCACTAAGAAAGAGCATGTCCCACAGAAGAAAATTTAAAAGAGGCTGCCTTTAATGGTGTAACCACTAAGAAATTATTAAATCTTCCATTTTAAGTTCTTTTTAGAGTATATTTAACTATAATGCTAATAACTAATTGCCTTTTTGTTTTAAATAAAAAGTATTCCTATCCATAAATAATTATTATATAAGCATATGAGGAAAGGGCCTATATGAATGTATTTGATGGACTACAATTTTATTTTAGGTATTTTAATAATATATTTAATTCAACTCTCCCTAAAATTCATTGGCTTTTAATAAATATTGTAAAATTTGAATTTAAACTTTTTTAATATCCATTAACAGGATTGGAAAGGGTATCCTAGCATTTAACTACTGTTTATCTTAAATATTGACTGAAATTTTTATTAAAACAACTGAGGTCAATTTTTATTTTTTGAGAATTTCAGGTGATATCTCTTTTATTTAAATTCACTCTTATCTAATTCTCATGCATTTTTAGTCACAGCTCAGTACTTCTGCCAATGTATCATGAAGGTTGTATTGTGATTATAATTTTTTTGAATGTCCTTGAAACTTCAATCCATTCTGAAATGAAGTTTGAATATTAACAAGTTAGGGTAGTGACTAATATTTAAATCATAACACATACTTTCCTCATTTGTTTTCAGTAGAGTATGGCCAAGCTAATACCAACATACATAAAGATATATTTCCTCCATGCAAACATGCCAAAATATTATTGGCAATTATAAATACAGTGATAGATAATAATTCACCTAATTTTATTGGTTTTAATGATATTTTACAGTGTCAATCACAATTCTTACTTGTTATTAGAATTTACTTTTTTTCTTAATGTGGATCTTTTTTTCTATAACTTGACAAACTAGAGAAGTGTAGTTAACTAGCTAATATTTTAGATTTAATTATATAAACAATAATAGAAAGTAATATTTAAAGTTATTAAACTAGGAGAAAAATACATTTCTCAGTTAAATAGTTCCTTTTTGTTCATAAATAGGAGCAGAGTTCTGTAACTGAACATTAAAGTCTGATTTATTTGTTAATTTGTTGTTTTATTGCATTATTCATAATAGCAAGAACCTGAAAACAACCTAGATGATCCTCAATTGAAGAATGAATTAACAAACTGTGGTACATTTACTCAGCAGGAAAAGAAAAAAACAGAAAACCAATCACATTTTAAAATTTGCAGACAAATGGATGAATTTGGAGAATATCCTCCTTAGTGAGGTATTACAAGCCCAGAAGGATAGGTATAGTATGTACTCACTCATAAGTGGATTTTAGACAAAAAGCAATGAATATCCAAGCTGCAAACAACAAACACTGATTAGCTTGGGATCAGAAGGAACTTAAAAGAAGCATCCAGGGAATACCCTAAGAAGAGAAATTAGAGAAGATGTCCTGAGCAAATTGGGATCATAATGAGTAGAGGAGCAACAAAGAGAGAGAAAAGAGATAAATATCTTGACAGAGAAAGTCAATTTGGGGCTGGAAAGAGGCTGGGTACTAGGGAAACCTCCAAGAATTCACAGGATGCCCCTGGCTAGAATTCCAACCAATAGTGATGGGGGTACCTAAACAGGAATTCCCCTATAACCACCCTATGTGTCATTAAATATCCTACATCCAGCAATGAATAGGGGCAGAAGCAGAGATCCACAGCTAAGCACCAGGTTGAGATCCTGTTCCAGCTAAAGAGAAAGAGAGGAGAGTCTATATGAACAAAGGGATAGGGATTAGGAGAAGGAATCCCATGGAGATGGCTGGCTGGAGCTCTGGGAAGCTCATGGAATCAAAAACAGCCACTGGAGAACCATAAGGAAAAGGAACTAAACCCTTTAATGGTAGATGAATGTCAATTGACATGGGCAGTATTCGGAACCTCACGGAGTAGGATCAGACTATGTTCCTGTGCATTTTATATTTTAATAAGCCACCTTACATGAAAAATTCTAGTACGTGTTTTGTTTTTTGTTTTTTTTTTTTTTTTTTTTTTTTTTAAAAATAAAAAAAAAAACAGAAAAAATCATCACCATGTTTTCTAAACTGTTTAGGTGATTTAAATTTGGTCAGAGGTATACATGGTGTTGAACAAACTGTCATATCAAACACACCCCTTTATTTTTTTTTTTTTACCATCTTCAGAAGAGAAAATTTTTGTTAAATGACGGTATGTATGTCTGTTCCAGTGTATGCAAAGGAAGGCAAAATCTAAATGACAACATTGATTCTCATCTCCAGTATCATAGTACACCTTCTTTGAGACAGAGTTTCTCATTTGTCTGGAGCTAATCTCTGTACAGGCTTGCCAGCAAGCTCCAGGTTTCCTCAGATCACTGCCTGGCAGTGCTTTCAGTTACATACATTGGCCACCTCATTACCATTTTTATCTGGGTTCTGGGGAGCAATTTCAAATCAACTGAGTCACCATATCTCATCCATTTTCTTTTACCATTTTTGATGATTACAAAGAATTATGAAAACTACAAAATCAACCTGATTGTTAGTCACCTAAATTAAAAATTCTTATTTTCTTTTCTCATTGCTATTATAAAACACCTTGATAAAAGCATTTAATTAGTCTCACAGTTGCAGATTAATGTCACATGAGCAGTAGCCATGACCATACAACATACAAAATCAGGAAAATAAACTCATGATTGCATGCTAGCTGTTCAACCCCTTTTGTTCATTACATAGAACAGGACATGTCCATGGAATGATACCACTTGCAATGTGTATGTTTTCCAACAACACTAAGGGTATCAAAATAATCTCCTATAGGAATCCCAGAAAATAATTTCTCCCAGCTGATTCTAAATTTTGTAATAATACTAAAAACTTCTGTAGTGAAATTAAAAATTGTAAAGGTGACTAGAATGCACTGTAAGAATTTATGTAACTATTTTATCATGAAATTTCATTAATGTTTGTGATTACATCATTTGTATATAATTGAGTACACAGGGTACCTATTATTAAAGGAAGAATAGAAACACATATTCCCTTAAAATGAATAAAAAAAAGGAATGGGTAGAGTTAGATATACCTGCTAGAGCTTCGTATTTAATCATAATTTTATCCCAAAAGTATTTTTACTATATTATTAATGTGGAGTCACAAATAAAGCAAAATTACAAATAAAACATAACTTGAAAAGACCATATTTAAGCTCTGTGCAAGCTTCATACTAAGAGAGTCTTGAAAGTGACAGTGGCTAAGATGACAGCTCTCAGGGTAGTTTCTCAAAGATTTTTGAGTTTGTAAAGCATGGCAAATATTACACACATAAATTGAATTTAAAATAATGTTTTAGTAAAAACAGGAACATTATTCATAGGTTTACTTAGTTTAATTTCAATTAACTGTGGATTGAAAGATATACAGAAATGGCATAGAAATAGAAGAATACAAATGGAATAGTGAATAAAACCTAATTTTATTATGATGGGAGGAAGGAAATATGGCAAGGCAATAGGAATATACATTAACCAAAAAAAGATTAAGAAAAGTATAGTGGAAAACTGCTGTGTGTGAAAAATTTGATTTATGAAAAACTTGGATTTGGTTCTTTGAAATATCCAAATTTTTGTTTCTAAAGGAGACCAAGAGTGAATGAGTTCAAAAAAAGATTTGGAGTTTCAGAAAAAAAAAGATAATTTGAAATAGAACAGATTAAGTTGAGAGGAATATTGCTGTTTCTAAGAATTTAACATAGATTTCAGCATCTCACTCTCCTGGCAGCTGTTTTGACATTGCAGTTGTATTCATTTGGGATTGTTGTTAGCTTACCTGGTAAAAAGAGTTAGAAACATTTTTGAAGTTTTGAAAAAAGAAATGGCAGGACACTGAGAAAAAGGATTGTAGATACCTATACACATGAATAAATTGGAAATTAAAGTCAACATCTAGTAATTGTTTTTTCCTGTTTTTCTTTTTTTTAATTAAGAAAAAAAGTCATATTTTTTAATCTATATATCTCCTTGTTCAAACTCCCTTACCCCTCCCACCCCTCCCAGTCCCTCTCTCTCTTCTCCCTATCTCTTTATCTCCACCCCAGCAAGGGCAGGAGGTCCCAAGGTCCCAAGGTGCTTTAGTTCAGCATCTACTACAGGCAGATCTGCTTTACTCACCTCAACATAAAGACTGGGTCATGTTGTATAATAGGAGCAGCAAAGATAATACTAAGTAAGGCCAGAATAAAAGAATTCATGGGAAATGATTATGAAGACAAGTGCTGTGGCTAAAAGTCTTTTACATGACCATTAATGTTGGTTGCAAAGTCACTGGCACGATTACTGAAGGTGTTCATGGAGCTGGTGAGATGAGGCTCAGGGCTTACACAAAGAAGCAGCAAATAGTACTGGATCTGGTTTGTTCTGGTTTTTAACAGCCCTATAATTTCAGTGACATCAGTCTTATACCTCAATATCAGTAGTAGTTGTAGTAAAGTCTGCAAATACTATAAAAGAGAATAAAAAGTATACAAAACCAATATGACTAAAAGAACATTTTTCCTGACCCAGAGAACAGTTGTTAAGCAGTCACTAATACATCACCAAGAAGAATGAAAAACCCAGGTACAATTATGAGATAGTATGTGACTAAATGCAGTTTTGGCTATGGTATGATGAGATTTACATGAATTCCTAAGGAAGTTCAGAAACCTTAGGCCACTCATAGCTCTTTTGGGACTTTCAAATATTCAAGTATATTTTATTCTTGTACTTTTCATTTGTATGTAAATTCATGTATATGACTGATTGTAGAAGATAAAAATTATTTTTCTATATTGACATTCCACTTTACATCTATTTCAATTACACTTGTCATTTTTC
Source organism: Sigmodon hispidus (assembly GCA_004025045.1). Lineage (NCBI taxonomy): Eukaryota > Metazoa > Chordata > Mammalia > Rodentia > Cricetidae > Sigmodon > Sigmodon hispidus. Next base: position 257,702 of record PVIH01000484.1, read on the forward strand.
CCAACATCACAAGATCCCATTAAGATTTCTAGTTTACTTGCTAAGCATTGTGAGATCTTTTAAGCTACAACAGAATAGGGCCCATGCTTTGTATTTAATTAACGTCTCACATACAGTTCTTGTCATCTTGTGTGGGTGCCAAGCACCTATTAGAATAAAGAACAAGTAAAGAATGAGTAACAAAACTACTTTAAAAAATGTTCTGAAATTTCTGGAGAAAGTGCTATGCCTCTGAGCCTCCTCACTCACCCTAGCATGCCTTATAGGCCCCGGGTAGGTACAAATGCACTCTGCACAGCACGGATGCCACTCCAGATGCTTTCAGTGTTCTTGCGTAGTAATAATGTATTCAGATCACAAAATGATTAGCTGTAGTAGCATATTTTCATTTTTCTGCAAGATTACTTAAGAAAAGACTATAAGCTAATAGGCATTGAGTATATGAGATCTCAATTTCTATTTTTTTTCTTTTTTTATTGTGAATAGTCATTTTTTTATCCATATATACCCTTGCTTAAACTCCCTTCCCCATGCCACTTCTTCCAGTCACTCTCTCTTCTCCACATCACTTTATCTCCTCCCCAGCAAGGGAAGGAGGTCCCAAGGTCCCAATATAGTTCAGCATGCCCTCCCAGCAGATCCACTCTCCTCACCCAACATCGACACTGAGTCAGATGTTCCTCTGGAGGGAATGGGCTCCGAGGTGCCAGTCCAAGGTGTATCAGATCCCAAGCTGTTCAGTGTTTGTGGTTTGCAGCTTGGACATGCTTTGCTTTTTGCATTTTATTTAAAGTCCCCTAATTAGTGAGTACATCCCCTGCTTATCTTTCGGGGTTTCAGATTCCTAACTCAGGATGATATTCTCCAAATCCATCCATTTGTCTGCAAATTTTAGGATAACATTTTTTTTTCTTACTGCTGAGTAGTACTCCATTGTGCAGATGAACCACAGTTTGTTAATTAATTCTTTAGTTGAGGGGCATCTAGGTTGTTACCAAGTTTTTCTTATTTTAAATAATGCTGCTATGAACATAGTTTTGCTAATGCCTTTGGAGTGTGAATGTGCATCTTTAGGGTACATGTCCAGTAGTGGTATTGCTGGATCTTTGGGGAAATTGATTCCCAGTTTACTGATAAACCACCACACTGGATTCCAGAGTAGCTGAATCCATCCACCAACAATGGAGGAACGTTTCCCTTGCTCTGCAACCTCTCCAGGATAGGCTGTCATCTGTGTCTTTTATCTTAGCCAATCTGACATGTGTAAGGTGGTATCTGAAAGTTGTTTTGATTTGCATTTCTCTGATGGCTAAAGATGTTGAGTTCCTTTCAGCCATTTGAAATTCTTCTGCTGAGAATTCCCTTTTTAGTTCTGAAAACCATTTTTTAATTGGGCTCTAGTTTCTTGAGTTCTCTATATATTTTAGACATCAATACTCTGTCTCTTGTAGGGTTGGTGAAAATGTTTTCTTTTTCTGTAGGCTGTCGTTTTGTCCTATTGATTGTGTGCTTGGCTTTACAGAAGCTTCTCAGTTTCAGGAGGTCCCACTTATTCATTGTTGTACTTAGCTTCTCTGCTACTGGTGTTATAGTTAGGAAGTAGTCACCTGTATCAATTCATTGGAAGGTATTTCTCATCTTCTCTTCTATCAAGTTAAGTGTGGCTGGGCTTATGTTGAGTTCTTTGATCCACTTGGATTTGAATTGTGTGCATGGTAATAGGCTTGGATCTATTTGAAGTTTTCTACACACTACTATCCAGTTATGCCAGCACCTTTCATTGAAGAAACTATCTTTTTTTCCATATTTTTGGCCTCTTTGTCAAACTTCAGATATTCATAGGTGTGTAGATTAATGTCAGGTTCATCAATTCTATTCCACTGATCCACAAGTCTGCTTTTACGACATTGCCAGGCTGTTCTTATTATTGTAGCTCTATAGTATATCTTGAAGTTAGAGATGATGATGCCTCCTGAGGTTCTTTTGTTGAGCAAAATTATTTCGATAATCCTGAATTTCTTGTTATTCAAAATGAAATTGAGTATTATTCATTTCAGATCTGTAAAATATTGTGTTGGGATTTTGATGGGAAGTGCATTGAATCTGTAGATTGCTTTGGGTAGAATTGCCATTTTTAGTATATTGATCCTACCTATCCAGGAACATGGGAGATCTTTCCATTTTCAGATATCCTCTTCAATTTCTTTCTTCAGAGATTTAAAGTTTTTGTCAAATCGATCTGTTACTTCTTTAGTTATACTTACTCCAAGTTATTTAATGCTAATTGTAGCTATTATAAAGGGAGATATTTCCCTTTTTTCTTTTTCAGCCCTTTTATCTTTAGTGTATAGGAGGGCTACTGATTTCTTTGAGTCAATCTTGTATCCTGCTACATTGCTGAACGTGTTTATCAGATGTAGAAGTTCCCTGGTAGATTTTGTAGGTCACTTATGTATACAATCATATCAACTACAAACAGAGATAGTTCCACTTCTTCTTTTCCAATTTATGTCCCCTTAATATCCTTTTGTTCTCTTATTGCTTTAGTGAAAACTTTGAGAATTATATGGAACAAATTAGGGAAGAGAGAACATCCTTATCTAGTTCCTAAATTTAGTTGGATTATTTTGAGTTTTTCTTTTGGGTGGAAGCTTCTGTAAATCTCTATTAAAACCATTTGCATCACAACCTCTGTTAGACTCCTTATTTCTCTGTTGAGTCTCTTTCTGCTTTACCTATCCAAGGCTAAAAGTGGTGTATTGAAGTCTCCCATTATTTGGGTGTGAGAATTGATGGGGGATTTGACCTTTAGTAGTGTTTTTTTTTTTTTTTTTTTTTTACATAGATAGGTTTTATCTATGTAAAACGTATATGTTTTATTTATTATGTTTTACATAGCTAGTGTTTCTTTTGCATAATATACCCCTTATATTAGGGGTATATATATTCAGGATTTAAATCTCTTCTTGACCAATTTTTCCCGATAGTAATGTCCACCTTTGTCTCTTTTAATTGATTTTAGTTTGAAGTCTACTTTGTTAGATATTAGGATGGCAACATCAGATTGTTTCTTAGAGCCATTTGCTTAGAAAATCTTTTCTCAACCATTTACTCTGAGCCTGTGTCTGTCTTTAAGGTTGAGGTGTGTTTCTTGTATGCAGCAGAAATATGGCTTCTGTGTTTGTATGCATCTTTATAGTGTGTGTCTTTTTATAGGTCAATTGAGTCCACTGATAGGAATATTAGTGATCACTGATTGATATTTCCTGTTATTTTTGGTGGTATCTTGGATATATTTCCTTTCTCTGGGCTTTTCTTCTGTAGGATTATTGAATGTTTGTGTTTTCATGGGATCTTTATGTTGGAGTTTTCCCTCTAATGCTTTCTGAATGGCCTGGTTGGTAGATAGGTATTGTTTCAGTCTGACATTGTCATGAAATTTATTGTTCTCTCCATCTATGGTGATTGATAATTTTGCTGGGTAGAGTAGTCTAGGTTGGCAGCCATGTTCTTTTAGTGTCTGTATAACTTCTGACCAAGACCTACTTGATTTCATTGTTTTCATTGTATAGTCAGTAATTATTCTGATGGGTCTGCCTTTATAGGTAAGTTGGCCCTTTTTTTTTGCAGCTCTTAAAATTTTTTCTTTGTTTTGTATGTTTTGTGGCTTGATTATTATGTGGCGAGTGGACTTTTTCAGGCTGAGATGAAATCTATTTGGTGTTCTGTAAGCATCTTGTACCTTTATAGGCATTTCCTTCTTTAAGTTGGAAAAGTTTATTTCTATGATTTTATTGAATACATTATCTGTGCCTTTGAGCTGGTATTCTTCTCCTTCTTCTATTCCTATTATTCTCAGGTTAGGTCTTTTCATGGTGTCCCAAATTTCCTGAACGTTTTGTGTTTTGGCTTTTTTGTTTGTTTTCGTATTTTGTTTTTTTTCTTTCTTTTTTTCTTTCTTTCTTTCTCTTTTGACTGATGTATTTAATTATGCTCTGAGTCTTCCACTCCAGAGATTCTCTTTTCCATCTCTTGGAAGTTGGCTATGCTTGTATCTGTAGTTCCAGCTCTTTTCTTTAGATTTTCTATTTTTATCTTTGCCTTATTGTGTGCATTTTTATTGCCTCTATTTCAATTTTTAGTTTCTGGAATGTTTCTTTCATTTGTTGGTTCACTTTTTTTTTGTTTTCTTTCAAGGATTTGTTCATCTCTTCCAAGTTTTTGTTTGTATTTTCTTCTATTTCTTTAAGAGATTTTTTTTATATCTTCTTTGAAGGCTTCAATAATCTTCATAAAGGTGTTTTTGGTGTTGTTTCCTTCTGTTTCCTCTTCATTGCTCTGTTCATGTCTTGTAGCTGTAGAACCACCAGTTTCTTCTTGTGTTGCCTTGTTGTTCTTTATATTGTTATATGTATTTTTGTACTGGCGTCTGCCCATGGCTTCAGTGATTCACAGTTAGTCAGCTCCTAGTCAATGCAGCAAAAGGGTTTGTTTCTCCTGTCTGCTCTGAACAAGTGATGTTCTTGATCTCTGACTCTGCTCTGGACAGGGTCTGAATTTCAAAGCCTCAGTCCTTCTCTGATGATGCAGTTTGACCTGGAGGTGGGGCCTGTCCATGAGAAGTTCCTTCATTTAGGAATACCTGGAGCAGCCCCCTCACAGCTAACACCTAGTACCTCTCTGCTAGGGAGAGTCTGATATCAGACCCTAGGGATTGACCCCAATCCTGGAGGGGGAAACTCCGGACCAGTGGTCCAGGTGTGACAATCTGCTAACTTCTGTCTCTGCTCTGGACCAGGGTCTCTTTATTTTTTGATTACATAAGTTATGCTTCATGGAAATCTTCATGAATTGTCAAAAGCACTTTAGAAGTATATACTCATTTATTCATAATGAAGTTTCTATAATAGAGAAAAGAAAGCTTCTTGTTAGACATAGATAAGTAATTATGTTTTATGCACGGTCTTGAAGAGATATAGTATGATCAGATTTTCTAACTTTATTCCTAACTCTCTACCTGGCAGTAAGATATTTTGTTGATGAGAAAATGGAGAGAAAATTTAGACACTGAATTTAAGAATAAAATACAATGACCAGAAACCTCTGTGAAGAATAAATAAATAAATAAATAAATAAATAAATAAATAATAAATCTAAACTGCTTCATAAACCTCAACATAGCATTCTACCTTCTGATGTTTTGAACCTGCTACCTTCAATGTCTTGAAATACAGCTTTCTTCTATTAACCCAGTGTAAAACAGAGTCATTCTCTCTTTTGCAATGTTCTTCCTTTCAAATATGATGTTTAAAAAGTTGCAAATGCTTTGTAATAAAAGTAGCACAATTATTCCAAGGACTGACAGTTTTGGTCATAGCCAAGTCTGTTCAGAAGGATGCACAAGAGTCATATCCAATTCTGGTACACACCACATATGGTATCGGTCCTTTTCCCCTGAATTAACTCTAATTTCCTGGTGACCAAGGTCAGATGAGTCTAGACAGGGCTCAGCTGTTCCTACCTAGCACATATGTTCCACTGTGGTTAGTAATTTATTTACTGTAATGAAAAATTAAAATGTAAATCTCAGCCAAACACTCACTTCCCATCCTATCAACTTTATTCAAGTCATACATTTGGAACTATTACATGTGACTTGCTCAGCATTAAATAAAAGGTGCTACTACTAACAAAGAAACATTGCATACAACAAAGAAAATTTATCATAAGAAATTTGCTTGAATGGAAGAAAGAAAGAGCTGGATACTTCAAAATTTACTTAATTAGAGAAAGTGATCAGAAGCCTATTTATTTTATTAATTGTCATATTTACTTATATACCAAAATTTATGTCATTCTGCCAAGCTGATGAGAAAAAATATTAATATTTGTCAATTATTGCTTTTTAAACTAAAATAAATTTATTTTCATAGAAAATGCTTTTCTTTTCTTTTTAAATTTTTTTTTCCTTTTATAGAATAAAGTCTCAGTTTTTTTATCCATGTTCTAACTCCCTTTCCTTTCTCGACACAGCCAGTCAGTCTTCAGCCTCCCTCTTCCCAAGCCCCCAACCCCTCCCCAGGAAGGGCAAGAGGTTCCATAATGGATCAGCTCAGAAACCACTCCACCCAAGTCCGATTTCCTCATCCTATTGTCCAGTCTGGGTTAGGTGTTTCTCTGGGGAAAATGGGCTCCAAGGTTCTAGTCCATGCAAAGAAACATAGTCTGAACCCTCCCCTTGAGGCTCCACATACTGCCCATGCCAATAGACACTTGCTTATGCTTAGAGGGCTTAATTTCTTTTCCAGATGGTTCCCAGGTGGCTGTTCTTGATTCAATGAGCTCATCAGAGATTCAGCCAGCTATCATTGGGAATTTTCATCATAGTCCCTATCCCCTTGCTCATATAGAGTCTCCTCTCTTTCTATCAGCTGGACCAGGGGGACTCATCCCAGGGCTCAACCATGTATCCCTGCCTCTAACCCTATTTATTGTTGGATGTAAGTTCTATGATGGCACTTTGAGGTGGTTATTTCTTTGATTATGGGAGAAGTCCTGTTTAGCCAACACCTTCGCTATTGATGTGAGACATAGCCAGGGACATCCTGTGAGTTCTTGGAGGTTTCCCTAGCACTAGGTCTTTTTCCAGCCCTACATTGTCTTCCTGTATTAATATTTCTATCTTGTTTTTTTTTTTCTCTCTCTCTCTTTGTTGTTTCTCTTGTTCAGTCATCTCTTTCTCTCGTGATTTGTTCACACCTCCTCTTGGTTGCAATCCCTTATGCTCCCAAATATATATGAAGATCTTCTCTATTTTCTCTTTCTACCGAATGCCCTGGAAGCCTCTCTTAAGTTCCTTCAGATACAAAGCTGTTCAGTGGTTGTGGTTTGTAGCTTGGATATTCTTTGGGTTTTTTTGTTTGTTTGTTTGTTTAAAGTCCACTAATGAGTGAGTACATCCCCTGCTTATCTTTCTGGGTTTGTGATGCCTCACTCAGGAGGAGGAGGATATTCTCCAAATCCGTTCAGTTGCCTGCAAATTTTAGGACATCATTTTTTCTTACTGCTGAGTAGTACTCCATTGTGTAGATGTACCACAGTTTGTTAATCCATCCTTCAGTTGAGGGGCATCTAGGTTTTTTTCAGGTTCTTGCTGTTACAAATAATGCTGTTATGAACATAGTTGAGCTTTGAATTGCAAATGTGCATCTTTAGGTTATACATCCAAAGTGTATTTAGGATATATACCAAAGTGGTATTGCTGGATCCTTGGGGAGATTGATTCTCCTTCTTCTATTACTATTATTCTCAAGTTAGGTCTATTCATTGTGTCTCAGATTTCCTGAATATTTTGTGCTATGGCTTTTTTGGTTTTAGTATTTTATTTGACTGATGTATCTAATTCTGCTGCAAGAAACACACCTCAACCACAAACACAGACACAGGCTCAGAGTAAAGGGTTGGGAAAAGATTTTCCAATCAAATGGCCCTATGAAACAAGCTGAGGTTGCCATCCTAATATCTAATAAAGTAGACTTTAAACTAAAAGCAATTAAAAGGGACCAAGTTGGTCATTACCTATTCATAACAGGAAATATTGGTCAAGAGGAAATTTCATTTCTGAATATTTATGCCCCTAATATAGGGGCACCTACCTATGTAAAAGAAACACTGCTAAAGCTCAGATCCCACATCAATTCTCATACCCTAATAGACTTCAATACCCCACTTTCAACTCTGGATAGGTCAACCAGACAAAGACTCAACAGAGAAATAAGGAGTCTAAAAGAGGTTATGATGCAAAGGATTTAATAGATATCTACTATTTTTTTAATTGATCTTGTACCCTGCTACATTGCTGAAGGTGCTCATCAGCTGTAGAAGTCCCTGGTAGAATTTTGTGGATCACTTATGTATACAATTATATCATCTGCAAATAAAGATAGTTTTACTTCTACATTTTTCAGTTTGTATCCCCTTAATCTCCTTTCGTTCTCTTATTGCTTTGCCTAAAACTTGCAGAACTATAAAGGGAGAAGTGACAGCCTTGTCTAATTCCTTATTTTAGTGGCATTGCTTTGATTTTTTTCTCCATTTAGTTTGATATTGGCAATCAGCTTCTTTATTTGCCTTTATTATATTTAGGTATTTTTCCTGTATTCCTGATCTCTCCAGGACTGTTTTCATAAAGGAGAATTGTATTTTGTCAAAAGCTTTTTCAGCATCTAGGGAGATGATCATGTGGGTTTTTTTCCCCCTTTAATTTGTTTATATGATGGATGACATTCACAGTTTTTCATATGTTGAACCATCCCTGCATTTCTGGGATGAAGTCTACTTGATCATGTTGAATGACTTTTTACATATGTTGTTGTATTACATTTGCCAGAATTTTGTTGAGAATTTTTGCATCAATGTTCATGAAGGAAATTGGTCTATAATTCTCTTTCTTTGTTGTGTCTTTGAGTGGCTTGTGCATTAGGGTTATTGTCGCCTCATAAATAAAGTTTGGCAATATTCCTTCATTTTCTATTGTATGAAACAGTTTGAAGAGTATTTGTATTGGCTTTTCTTTGAACGTAAGGTAGAATTCTGCACTGAAACCATCTTGGCCTGCACTTTTTTTATTTGGTATACTTTTAATGACAGCTTCCATTTCCTTTGGGGTTATAGTTCTGTTTAGCTTTTTAATCTGATCTTGATTTAATTTTGGTAAATAGTACCTGTCCAGAAAGCTGTCCATTTCCTCTAGGTTTACCATTCTGTGGAGTATACATTTTCAAAGAATGACCTGAAAATGACTCTGGATTTCCTGGGGGTCTGTTGTTTTGTCTGCCTTTTCATTTCTGATTTTGTTGATTTGGATACTCTGTATTTCCTTTTTGGTTAGTTTGGATAAGGATTTATCTATCTTGTTAACTTTCTCAAATAACCAACTCTTTGATTCATTGAATCTTTGTGTTGTTCTTTTTGTTTCAATTGTATTGATTTCAGCTCTAAGTTTGATTATTTTCTGCTGTCTATTCTTTACAGGTGAGTTTGCTTCTAATTGTTCTAGGGCATTCAGGTGTGCTGTTAGTTCTCTAGTATGGGATTTCTATATGCACTGGCTGGACTTCTTTTGTGTTATTTTCATCAGTGGGGGCTTGCTTCAGAACAGCCTATAGAATTGGCAACAGCCTGGGTTGTTTGGAATTTCCAGGGGACTCCTTTTCTCAGCCATTTAATTAGATGAAATTTAATTCTAGGACTGGAAGCTTCATTTGGGCTCTGTTACTCCCATTATTTTGTGAGTTCATTTAGATTTCCTTGGTAGATGTATATATTTAGGAAGCAATTACTCTATTAGGCTTAAAAAATTAAGATAACAGTCTGTTTTTTCACATATTCTCTCTCTAGTCTCCCTCACTTTCTCTACTTTCCACATAAATCTGTCATTCCAGATCCCCCATCCATTTCCAACTCTCTTGTGTTTCTTTCCTAACAAGATAGATCTGTGCCTCCTAGTTCCTTACTCTATACCGAACCTCTGTGGTTCTCCAGACTGTAGATATGTTTAAATTTTAAAATCCACATGTAAGCAAATAATTATCATATTTGTTTTGGTGTCTGGCTTACAGCAATCAGAATGAATTTTCTTGAATTCATCCATTTACTTATTAAATTCAGGATTGCCTTATTTTAACAGCTGAATAATATTCTATTGTATAAGTACACTCTCTTTTTTTTCCTTTTCTTTTCTTTTCTCTTTTTTTATTCGCTTACACATTAAAACCTGACCTAAATTTCTGCTCACTTTACTTCTGCCAGTTCCCTCACATGCACTTTCTCTCTCCCCAGATCAACTCCCCCTCCATTTTCCTTTAGAAAAAAAAAACTGGCCTCCTAGGGTATCAACTGAAGATCATATAACAAATTACAGTAAGACAAGCCATAAGCTTGAATTCTTTCAAAGTCATAAAAGCATATAAGTGTTTATACCAGGCAGTGACTGCCAGCTTTTTAATTTTTTGACTGGGAGGGAGTGAGTTTTAAAACCTCAGCAAACTATTAAAAGATATAGGGTCAAATGAGAGCAAGGAAGGACTTAAATCAATTAGAAACATTTTAAGGGATTTTTTGTGTAATCGTACATTCCTAAACATGGTAGAAGAATAAGCTAATTGATAAAATGAGGTGAAAGCGTGTACCAACTTTTAAGGGCACAGCCATTTACCATGGCAACATAAGGCTTCAAACCCAGAGGGGTGAGACTGACCAGACCAGATAGGGAAGGGGTGCACAATGCTCAGATGAGAAAAACTCAGATATACAGGTCTATTGTCAGCAGACTTGGCAAGCAAAGAACTGACATGCTTTTCTTAGGGTATATTGTGTTAGTTATCTTGGTAGACACCAGTGACTCTGACCTTGTGCATAACTGTAAAGTTTTAAACTCATGTTTTGTTTCCAAAGTCATTAATCTAGTTTGAACTTGTTCTGAGAATTAAAAAAAAAAAAGCTAAATGTGTGCAGTTTGTGTTTTTCTGAGTAAAAGGAGCAAAGCAGGCTTTAGTTGTTACAGACTTGTAGGACAAAAGATGTGGATATGTAGCATGTCCTGGTATATATTCTATGTATCAGATTATACACTTAAATGAAAAGTCATCTTTCTGACCATCCACAGATATGTGTACCTATTAAATAATCAAAACACTGTTAAACTGTAGGAATAAATTCTATTTTGTAACAGATGAGAGAAGCTATTACTTTACAAGAAATCTACAGCCAGAAAACCTATCCATTAAAAATGCAGTAATTCTAAAACAACTTTCATGAAGATTTCCTCCAGCAGAAACCATATATCTGATGGGTTGGCCTTCTAAATGACAGCTGAATTTTCACTGCATGACTCTGTGGCCTTCAATAGCTCATGATAATTACTCCTGAAAGGTCTCTGGGCTGTCCAGCCTATGGTTCCTGGCCATACATGCAGTATAAGATATAGGTACCCTCTCATAGGGAGTGACTCAAGTTTCACCAGAGTCATTGGTGGGCCACTCCATGGCAAGACCATTATATTGTCACATTTTGAGGCAGGTCAGATTGTACATTGGAAGTTGATGTCTCAGTCCCACCATTACTGTAAGGCTTGCCTGGACTCCATATCCCCATTTTTAAGGTTATTCTCATAGATTACAGGGAGTTTTTACTATATTAAGTTTCCATATCATGTCCCAAAGACCTCAAATTCCAGTCATCTTTTCCAGCATTCTCTTATAGAATAGATTTTGTATACAGAATAGAAGAAGTGCTATTTCTATACAGAAAGGATCAGATACCCCATTTTCATCACCCATTCGTCTCCTGAGGGACATCTAGGTTGTTTACAGCTTTTGCTATTATGAATAGAGCAGCAGAGAACATGACTGAGCAAGTGTCTTTCTAGTATGATAAAACATTCTTTTGAAATATGGAATCTTAAGATAAACCAATTTCCCATTTTCCTGAGAAAATATATTTATTTCGATATTGACTGTACAAGTTTCAATGTGACCAGCAATGTTAGAGTGCTCCCCTTATTTCTCATTCTTGATAGCTCTAGTTGTTACTTGTTATATTGATTTTGGCCATTCTGAGAGAGGTCAATATTTCTAACACTGTAAGTAATAATATAATACATTAAAATTGGTTTGAGTTCCTATATTACCCATGTATTGTGTGCATAGCATTGAAAACAAACTTTATGAAATAGCATTTCAATTTAATTCATGAAGGCATAGCATATTCTACAAGTTAATTATAAATCTTATTATGAAATATTGACCTGGGTATTATTTTGTCATTTCTAAATAGTGTGATAAAGTTGTAAGATTGAAATCAGTAAGCAAAACATGCTTTCTAACTTTTAATTTGAAATGATTTGATAATAAACAAAATAATATGACAATTGCAAATGCAATTAATGCAAAGATATCTTTAAAGGTGAAAATGCCAATTATAGAGAAATATAAAATTATGGAACTGGAATTTATGTGGTGTCTCATAGCATTTGAAACTCCAATTTCAGGGTAATTCCAAGACCCTCTACTGACTTGCATGGCTATTGCAAACATGTGGCACACTTATATAAATATGATAAAATAAACATACAAATAAATAAGCTTAAATAAAAACCTACAAGATTCCTTAAGGAAAATAAAATCAATCTTAAATTGTAAGTTACAAGCACTGGCTGCTCTTTCTTGACATTCCATTTCTTCCCAACACCCACATGTTGAGTTAGAACTGGCTATAACTTTATTTTCAGACGCACATAGATGAAACCACAGACACATACATGAGCCTACAAAGATAATGAAGGCTTTTATTTATAGCTATCATGTATTTTTCTGCATATAGCATTTTATATCTAAAACAGAGATATTTAAGGATAATACCTGAGACATTATAATTAGATGAGAAAACACATAAAGAGATCACAAAGAAACATTGTTAAATGTTTGATCTCCTCTAATTTGTTCCTAGTTGCAAAAAGAAGAATTCCAAAACTCTTAAAACTGTGAAGAGACATCTGGCCAAGGAAATTCTTATAAAGGAAAACATTTGAGTGGCTTGCAGTTTTATTACAGGATGTGGTAGCATTCAGGCAGATATGGTACTGAAGAAGAAACTGAGAATTCTTTATTATGTAGACAACAAGAAGTTGTCTACATTAATTCATGTGTGTCTTAAGCTCATATGAGTTCTCAAAGACCACCTCCACAATGACACACGTAAAACTGGTATTTGACATTTATTATAAGAACTCACAGGATGTCCTTGGCTAGGTCTCCAAACAATAGTGAAGGTGTTGCCTAGACAGGACTTCTCTTATTATCAAATAAATAGCCACCCTAAATACCATCACAGAACTTACTTTCAACAATGAAGAGAGGTAGAGGTAAAGACACATGGCTGAGCACTGGGGCTGAGCTCCTGGTCCAGCTGAGTGAAGGGGAGGAGAGTCTATGTGAGAAAGGTATAGAGATTAAAAGGAAAATTCCCACAGTGATGGCTCAATGGAGTTCTGGGGAGCTCACTGAATAAAGAACAGCCTCCCAGCAGCCACCTGGGAAACCATCAGGAAAAGGAATTAGGTTCTCCAAAGATAGACAACTGTCCACTGACTTGGGCAGTATGTAGAGCCTCAAGGAGAGGGTTCAGACTGTGTTTTTGTGCATGGACTGGCACTTCGGAGCTCATTACTCCATTTGAACGCATAACCCAGTCTTGATATTAGGATTAGAAAATCAGACTTTCCTGGACTAGATGCTGAGCTGATCCACCTTGGGACCTCTTACCCTGTTGGGAGAGGGGAGGAAGGGATGGGGAGGAGAGAGGCTCAAGGTTGACCGGGAGGGATGGTGAATGGGAAGTGAGGGGGAGCAAGAAGACACATGAATAAAATGATTATTTTATAAGTAAATTAATCTGAAAAAAAGAATCAAAATAATTAAAGGTACTTTTCTCCTCAACTTACTTGGTTGGGTTTTGTAAGAAAAAATTCCAGTATGTGGAGCTGGAAACATGGTTCAGTACTTTAGAAGACTTCGCTGCTCTGAAAGAGCTGTACTTGATACCCAGAACCCAAATAGTAACTTACAACCCCAGTAACTCCTGTCTTGGCAAATTTAATGTTCTTTTGTGGCACCACAGGCACTGCATGCATGTGCATATTATATATGAAGAAAAAATATCCATACACATAAAAGTAAATAAATTAATTAAAATTATTTTTAAAAACTACATAAGAGACAGAAGAGTAAATATTTTATTTTACAGGAAGAATGAAGAATAGCTACACAAAACTATGCACAACACATGCCAAAATCAAGTAGTCAACAATAAAAGATATTAGATGACAATAAAAAATTATTACCCTTAATAGATACTTTAAAATTTGCTCAGAGGAAAAAAAATCATAAAAATGTTTCAAGTATTTTAATTGAAGAAGTACTTTGTGATTTTTCTTTGGACAAGTACAGTTTATTAGGTCTGTCAGAGGTTAGAATATGGTGTTGAATCTCTTAAACATAGATTTAAAGGTGGTCATGGAACCATCACACAAGTGTGGGAATCAAACCCTGGTGATTTGTTTTTTGTTTATTTGTTTGTTTTTTACTACCTAATGGCAATTTTATTTGGAATCTGCTCATTTTAATCTGCCTTTGGAGATTAATCTTGAACAATCAGAAAAATCATGAGACTGGAGAACATCAGGTCAGGTGTAAGGGAAATCTATGGCAAATGTAGCTAGAAAATCTCAACAAACTTCACATATAAATAAGGCATAAACACAAATCTATTTGAAAATAACAAAGTGTAGACTTGAATAATGCATTCTAAAAGTTATGAGTTTAGTCTAATAGCATAGCTTCTAAATAATTTAATGTTAAGAAAATGGGACAATACTGTAGCATTCTAATTCATTCTCGTTTTGTTAATTCCTTCTATTTTTTTTAACTAATGAAATCAAATTGAAGACCCTGATATTCACCCACATACGTATGAACACCTGATATGTGACAAAGATGCCAAAAATATTCAATGGAAGAAAGATAGCATTTTCAACAAGTGGCGTTGGCATAAATGGATGGTAGTGTGTAGAAAAATGCAAATAGATCCAAACCTATCTCCTAGCACAAAACTCAGGTCCAAGTGGATCAAAGACCTCAACATAAACCCAGCTCCACTGAATTTGATAGAAAACAAAGTGGGAAATACCCTGATCATTGGAAAAGCAAATTGATCTAAACTACCGAGCCATCTATTTCCTCTGTAGTCTTTAAAGAAGTCTTTAAAGTCTGTTTTCAGACACCAAATCTACACATATATTTATGAAAACTCAGTAGAGTCTAACAATGAAATTTTGTTTTTTGTCTGTCAAATTCACTAAATAAAAAATGATGCTGGTTCTATTTCTTTATTCCAAGTTCCTTCTATTTGTAGATGAACTCTAGTTGTTATTTTATTCAGGTTAGGAAGCATACAAATGTCAGAATCAAAAAATTTTAATGTGGAAAGAAAACAATTGTGCTTCTGCTTTCCTCATTCTGATAGTTACTTAGTGAACAAATGCATGTAGTTTCATCTTTGATCTCATTAACTCATAAAAATTTCAGTATAATCTTAATTACTTTTCTCATATCCTGGTTTTAACCCCACAAGTACATACTTCATTTCTTGAAAATGAAAGTACAAAGTTTCTACTTCTTATGTCCATACGATTAGTGTTCTCTCTCCCATGTAGACATTACATAATGCTGAGGCTTTTGCAGGTGCATTGAGCAGCACGTGAGAAGTTTCTTAGTCTTTATGCTCTTCTTGGGCCTCTAAATAAAACTGCTTTATTTTCCCTTTAGAATGAAATTCTAGTAAAGCTCTGCTGAGAATTTGCAGTTGCTGAAAAATCTGTTCAGTTGACTGATCCAAAGCTTTCCAGTTAGTCGGAAACCTGGAATGACAGATTTCTACTTGTCATTGTGTAGACTCAGGGGACATTTGTGGTGACTGTATTATATTACAGTGGAAATACTGCTATTTTTATTTGTAATTTTGTTATTTGCAATAAATTATCACCATCTCTTCAATTAAAATTTTATATCCTAAAAGTTTATGTGATGTCTGTGATAGAGTCACCAAATTGATGAATTACAACAAACGTTGTTACCTGACAGTGCTAATCTGTATCCAATATCTTTCATTTCTTAATTTGATGTTAACATCAAAAAGTAATGAAACAAAAATATGTATACTGCATCAGAAAAGCCTTTAAAAGTTCATTTGCTTTTCTAAGTTCTACTATTCTTTACAATCTATTAGTTTGAATTTTTAAACCGAGACACTTTCAATGTATCTGCTAAATTATAGTTTATCTAGAAATGTGATGAATTACTAGATACATGTATAAATCTTGGTTCGTTTAAACATGGGACACCTTGAAAGGCCTGAGACAAACTGAGTGTACTCCATTGTGTTTACATGTTGTAAGATTCTATAAAACCTATGTTATTATTTTACTAGAGCTTAAAAATATCTTACTTTCCTCCAGAAATCAAAAATCTCAACGTATGATAAAATGTGGGCGTTTATGAGCAGCAGGAGACAATCTGTGCTTGTCAAAAGCAATGAAGAAGGGATCCAGCGAGTCCTCACCTCGGATTATGCTTTCTTAATGGAGTCAACAACCATCGAGTTTGTTACCCAGCGGAACTGTAACCTCACACAGATTGGTGGCCTTATAGACTCCAAAGGTTATGGCGTTGGCACACCCATGGGTAGGTTACCTGGAAGCCGCTGTATGTTTGTTCATTAAGCTTAGACCCTGTAAAAAGACAGAAAGCTTGGAATCTACATAGTTCATAGAGCAAAGAAAAAATACTAAGAGCTGCAAAGGAAAGTAGTCAAATCACCTGTAAAAGCAGACCCACCAGAAGCTTACAAATATTACTAAAGGTTATCTAAAAAAAGAAGCTCAAAATTTGATCCTATACATATTATTTACTCAAAAAAATTATCAGATGAACAATAATTAACAATGATATATCTATGATAGTTAACACCCAGAATTAGTTGCCATAAATATTTTTCCAGTTATATAACTTAAAATTATTTTAATCACAATAATAAAGTAAAATAAAATAAGATGACATTATATTGAATATATATAGTTTTTTGTTTTTTAAATATATGGATAAATATTTTAATAGTTAAAATGCAAGAACATTTTATATAAAATAATTAATACATATTAAACATATGTGCAAATACAAATAAAAACATAAAACTAAAAAGAGTTATTTTGTATGCTGTCACAAACTTGAAGTCATTGTTTTTATGCTGTATGTCTATTTACAGATTGTCTATTTTTATGTGAAGCCAGTCCTTATGTTATTTAGGTTGATAAGAATTACAAGTTATAGTTGCTCATGTTTGTCATAATTACAGTCCTGCTAATTAGGTTTTCTAGACATACAATACCATATGTCAGATGGATAAATAATCTTTATATGTATATATATATATATAACTTAATGTTTTTACATCATTCACCCCATCAATCTCACTTATCAGACCTCTCAGATTCATGCTCACTCTTAAGATCTCCCATTTACAAAACTGTCCATTCATGATGTTCATTTACTTACTGGAGAATAATTAAACTCCCTGTGACCAGACCCTTTAAGAAAACAAGTCTTTCTTCACCCACACTCCAGCCAGAGGACATCAATGTAGAAGTGAGGCATTGTGTCATTTAGATATATTCTAGCCTTGAGTTCTTGTGCACATTGACATCTCTTTTTATTGTTTTTAAAATTCATTAATGAGTGAGTACATCCCTTGCTTCTCTTTCTTGGATTGTGATACCTTGCAGAGGAGGATATTCTCCATATCCATCCATTTGCCTGCAAATTTTAGAATATCATTTTTTCTTACTGCTGAGTAGTAAACCATTGTGTAAATGTACCACAGCTTGTTAATCCATTCTTCAGTTGAGGGGCATCTAGGTTGTTTCCAGGTTCTAGGTATTACAAATAATGTCACTATGAACATAGTTAAGTTAATGCTTTTGGTGTGTGAATGTGTACCTTTAGGGTATATGCCTAAGGATGATATTATTGGATCCTTGGGGAGATTGATTCCCAGTTTTCTGAGAAACCTCCATACTGCATTACAAAGTGGCTGAACAAGTTTATACTCCCACCAACAATGTAGCAGTGCTCCCCATGTTCCACATCCTCTCCAGCATACGATGTCATCTGCGTTTTTAATCTTGGCCATTCTGACAGGTGTAAGGTGGTATCTCAAAGATGTTTTGATTTACATTCCTCTGATGGCTAAAGATCTTGAGCACTTTTTCAAATGCCTTTCAGCCATCCTTAATTCTTCTGCTGAGAATTCCGTTTTTAGTTCCAAATCCCATTTTTTAATTGGATTATTCAAGGTTTGGGGCTCTATATATTTTAGAGATCAGTCCTCTGTTGCCCCTAGGATTTGTAAAGATCTTTTTCCATTCTGTAGGCTGTCCTTTTGTCTTATTGACTGTGTGCTTAGCCTTACAGAAGCTTCTCAGTTTCAGGAGGTCCCACTTGTTGATTGCTGTTCTTAGTGTCTGTGCAACTGGTGTTATATTTAAAAAGTGGTCACCAGTGCCAATGCATTGGAGGGTATTTCCCACTTTCTTTTCTATCAAATTAAGTGTAGCTGGGTTTATTTTGAGGTCTTTGATACACTTGGATTTAAGTTTTGATCTAATTTCAATTTTCAACCCACTACCATCCAGTTATGCCAACATTATTTGTTGAAGATACTTTATTTTTTCCATTGAATATTTTTGATTTGTTTGTCAAAATTTAAGTATTCAGAGGTATGTGGGTTAATATCTGGGTCTTCAATTCAGTTCCATTGAGCCACAAGTCTGTTTTTATGCCAATACCAAGCTGTTTTTTATTACTGTAGCTCTACTGTATAATTTGAAGTAGGGGATCGTGATGCCTCCTGAGGTTCTTTTGTTGAACAAAATTATTTTGGCAATCCTGGTTTTCCTGCTTTTCCAAATAAAATTGAGTATTGTTCTTTCAAGGTCTGTAAAAAATTGTGTTGGGAATTTGATGGGAATTGCATTGAATTTGTAGATTGCTTCTGGTAAGATTGCTGTTTTCAGTATGTTGATCCTACCTATCCAGGAACATGGGAGATCTTTCCATTTTCTTATATTCTCCTCAATTTCTTTCTCCAGAGATTTAAAATTTTTGTCACAATGACCTGATACTTGTTTGGTTGTAGTTACACCACAGTATTTAATGCTATTTGTAGATATTATAAAGGGTGATATTTCCCTTATTTCTATTTCAGCCCTTTTATTCTTAGTGTATAAGAAGGCTACTGATTTCTTAGAGTTAATTTTGTATCCTGTTACATTGCTAAAGGTGTTTATAAGCTGTAGAAGTTCCCTGGTAGAATTTTCTGTGTCACTTAAGTATACAATCTTGTCATCTGCAAATAGAGAAAATTTGACTTCTTTTCCAATTTTTATACCTTTTATCTCTTTTCATTCTCTTATTGCTTTAGTTAAAACTTGTTTTGCTTGTTTGTTTGCTTTATTTATTTTTGTTTTTCTTTCAGGTTGTTTATATGATAAAGGACATTGACAGTTTTTGCTAGAAGGAACCATTTCTGTACCTCTGGGATGAAGCAATTTGATTATGATGGATGATTTTTTTCGATATTATCTTAAATTTTGTTTGCCAGTATTTTTTTCAGTAATTTTCATCAATGTTAATAAGAGACATTGGTCTGCAATTTTCTTTATTTGTAGGCTCTTAGAGTGGCTTGGGTATCAGGGTGACTGTAGACTGCTAAAAAGAGTTTGGCAATGTTCTTTCCATTTCTATTATATGGAACAGTTTGAAGATTATTGATATTATTTCTTCCTTGAAAATCTGGTAAAAATTTTGTGTACTAGAACCATTTGGTCCTGGGCTATTTTGCTTGGGAGACTTAAAAACAGCTTTAATTTCCTTAGTAGTTATATGTCTATTTAGGTCATTTTTCTGTTTTTTATTTAATTTGGTAAGTGTTATCTGTCTAGAAAGCTGTCCATTTGTTTTAGGTTTTCAAATTTAGTGAAATACAGGATTTCAAATTATAGTAGAACGATTCTCTGGATTTCATGTTTTATATCCCTCTTTTTCTTTCTGATTCTGTTAATTTGGATGTTGTTAGCTTTTTGAATAATTTCAAAGAGGGTTTATCTATCTTGTTATGTTTTCCAAAGAATCAGTTTTTTGATTCATTGATTCTTTGTATTGTTCTCTTTGTTCCTATATTATTGATTTCAGCCCTGAGTTTGATTATTGTGTGCCCTCTACTCCTTCTAGGTGAGTTTGCTTCAAATTGTACCAAAACCTTTAGTTGTGCTGTTAAGTCACTTGTGTGAGTTTCCCTAGGCTTTTCTTGCTGGCATCTAGTGATATAAATTTTCCTCTTTGTACTGCTTTTATTATGACCCCCAAGTTTGTGTATGTTGTAGATTTATTTTCATTGACTTATAGAAAGTCTTTGATTTCTTTCTTATCTTCTTTCTTTACACAGAGGTAGTCTAATTGAGAGATGTTCAGTTTCCATGAATTTGTAGGCTTTCTGTAATTTTTGTTTTTGTTTAACTCTAACTTTAGACTATGTTGATCTCATAGGATACAGGGTATTATTCCTAGTTTTTTTATATATTGATATTTGCTTTATTCCAGAGTATGTAGTTAGTTTTAAGAAAGTTCAATGGGGTGCTGAGAAGCAGATATATTCCTTTGTGTTTGGGTGAAAAGTCCTGTACATATATATGAAGTCCATTTGAGTCTAAACATCTGTTAGATCCCTTATTTCTCTGTTTAGATTCTGTCTAGTAGGCCTATCCATTGGTGAGAGTGAGGTATTACAGTGTCCCACTATTAATGTTTTGGGTTTAATATAAGATTCAAGCTTTAGTAATATTTCTTTTCCATATGTAGGTGCCCTTGTAGGAGGCATAAATGTTCAGGATTTAGGTTAGTTTTCATAGATTTTTCCTGTGATAAATAATTAATGACCATCCTAATTTCTTTTGATTTATTTTAGTTTGAAGTCTATTTTGTTAGATATTAGGATGGCTACACCAGTATGTTTCTTAGGTTCATTTTATTGGAAAGTGTTTTCCCATTTTTTTACTCTGAGCCAGTCTTTTTTTTTTTTTTTTTTTTTTTTTTTTTTTTTTTTTTTTTTTTTTTTTTAAGCTAAGGTGTGTCTCTTGTATTCAGAAGAAAGATGGATTCCGTTTTTGTATCCATTGTGTTAGAGTGTGGCTTTTTATATGATGAATTGAGTCCATTGATATTAAGGGACATTAATAACCAGTGATTCTTATTTTCTATTATTTTTGGTGGTACTGTGTGTGTTTCCCTTTTTTGTGTTATCTTCTGTAAGATTATCTATTACTTGTAGTTTCATGGGTTTATCTAGCTTTCTTAGCTTGGAGTTTTCCCTCTAGTGATTTCTGCAGGGCTGTATGTGTGAATAGGTATTGTTTAAACCTGGTTTTGTTGTAAAATGTCTTGTTTATTCCATATATGGTGATGGTTAGTTTTGGTGGGTATAATAGTCTGGGCTGGCAACCAAAGTCTTTTCCTGTCTGAATAACATCTAACAAGAACATTCTGGCTTTCATTGTTTCCATCAAGGAATTTGGTGTTATTCTTGAGTCTGTCTTTATACATAACGTGCCCTTTTCCTCTACAGTTCTTAGTATTCTTTCTTTATTCTATAGTTTTATTGGCTTGATTATTGTGTGGTGAGCAAACTGTTTTGGGTGGTTGTTGCCTATTTGTTTTTCTGTAATTTTTTTTGTATCTTTATAAACATTTTCTTCTTTAGGTTGGAAAAGTTTTCCTCTACAATTTTGTTGAATATATTTTCTGTGCCTTTGAGCTGGCATTTTTTTCCTATTTTATTCCACATAGTCTTAAGTGTTTTTTTGCTTTTTGTTTTTTTTGTTTTTCATGGTGTTTTGTATTTTCTGGAAGTTTTGTCTTATGACTTTTTTATTTTTCTTGGTTTTTTTTTTTTTTTTTTTTTTTTTTTTTTTTTTTTTTTTTTTTTTTTTTTTTTTTTTTTTTTTTTTTTTTTTTTTTTTTTTTTTTTTTTTTTTTTTTTTTTTTTTTTTTTTTTTTTTTTTTTTTTTTTTTTTTTTTTTTTTTTTTTTTTGATTGACATATCGAGTATCTATTTCCACCATTGAATCTTCTACTCTAGAGATTCTCTCTTCCATCTCTTCCATTCTGTTGGTTATGCTTGTATCTGTAGTTCCAGTTTGGTTCTCCACATTTTCTGTTTTCTGCATTGCTTCAGTTTGTGTCTTCTTAATTGTTTCTATTTCAGTTTTTAAATCTTGTAATGTCTTCTCCACTTGTTTGATTGCTTTTTCTTGGTTTTCTTTATTTTCTTTCAGAGATTTGTTCTCCTCCATATCTTTTTGTTTGTCTTTTCTTCTATTTCTTTAAGGAAAATTTTTATATCCTCCTTTAAGTCTCCTATTATTTTCATAAATTTGTTTTTAAGCTTGTTTCCTTCTGTTTCTTCTGCATTGCCAAGCACAGGTCTTGTTGAACCAACAGATTCTGGTAGTGCAATGTTTATTCTGCATGTTGTTATAAGTGTTCTTACACTCGTGTTAGTCCATTGTTCCTCTGATCACTGCAGAATTTGTCTGTATCTCAGAGAGCTTTTTTTGGTGCAATCTGTTCTGATTGTGTCCATGTTTCAGGAAGACTGTCTTGGTCCCATCTGGGTTCTTGGTCCAGTTGGAGGTAGTCTATCCTGTGTCACAGTGACTCCTCTTAATCCTGTAGGTGCTAATACAACATGGATCTCAGATGACTGCTTTTGATAAAGTAGGTACTGAGAAACTGAGGGTCTCAGGTGGCTGCTCTTGATCCAATAGGAACTGAGGAACTCTCTTAGTCTCTTGGTTTCTTTGTCTCTTATTGTAATTTGTGTAGAGTATCTCTTACTCTGATGTGTGTAGAAGATCTGTGGGTTTCAGATTGCTGCTGAGGTTGCTGAGTGGTCTTGTGGGTTGGGGATTTGGGCAGAGTTTTATAGCTGGGGGTGTCCAGTGAAATGGATTTTGTTGGGGCTTCTGGCCTGTAGGGGTTTTCCTTGCTGACCTCTTAGTCTGATGTGGGCCAGGAATCTTCACAGCCTACTTTTTTATACCACCCAAGACCGTGTTGAGTTTGACCTAAGCCTTCCCTTTATAGATCAATATGGTGGGGGGTATATTCTCAATTGAGGTTCTATATAATTATGTTAAGTTAACATAAAACTATATACTATAAACAAAATAAGAAAACAAAATAAATTTGGCTACAAATTGAAGTATAATATCTCCCCTGTTGAGCTCTTAGGTGATCATATCAACTTCTGACATCCTGGAAAAAGCTTAGGTTTCATAAAGTAACTTTATTAATACATACTAGGCCAGGCATCTGAGAAATTTATAGAAGTTGATTTTGATATTATGTCTCAGAAAAATGCTTTGTTTACTTAAAGTTATGCAAAAATTTACAAATATTTTCAAGTTTGATATTTATCCATCTGTAATCATAATGTAAGAAAAATATAAATTAAGACTACAAAAATTGACTGATACATTATTTTTTTATTGTCAAATGATGTACAAATTTATGAAATTACCTTACTTCTGAATTATATTTAATTGACAATATATTTGTCTCATTCTGAATAAAGCTAAATAAAGATGATTAATATAAATACATATAAATAAATATTAAAGTTATTTTTATTGAATTATAAATTTATTTTATTATATATTTTGTTACTCTTACATTTAAAAAGTGAGTTTTTAACTTTAGTGAGATATATCTCATTCAATATCAAGAAGAGTATCAAAATCTTTTACAAATTCAGCATCTTATATGTCTGAACAAGCTTCACTTTGTTTATAAACCTCATCAGAGAAGTTTGATCTATGGATAGGCAGTTCATACTTGCCGTTTAAACACTTCACTCTACAAGAAAATATTCCAGGCAGAAATTTATGACTTCCAAATTCCTACCTCTGCTAGAAGTATGAGTTTATGAATTATTTATACTTGTTTAGTTATTAATAAACACAATGACACACAATTATACTTTGATGAAATAAGCTCTTAGGTAGAACTATATCCAAAAATCTCACATAGTTAGCATTTGGTTCCTTATCATGATCAATCATACTGAAGGCTATTATGATATTTAATTATTTTAAAATCTTATTTTTCTGTAATCTAAAAGAAGAAAAAAAAGAATATGTTGAAGTAGTACAACACATCATATTTTAGGTTTTTTTTTCCCCCAGAGAGTTAGAAATAAATCTACAAAAAAGAAATATAATATAAGCTCAGTTTTGAAAAATTTAGAGCAACTACAGAGATTCCCTAGGAGTCTGACTTTATATCTTTAGCAGTTAAACATGTTAATGACAGCATTGTGTCCAGAGGAAGCATTTTTTACTTTTACTTTCTTTCAGTTGTTTTTTTTTTTTTTTGCTTTTTTATTACCTGTATATTTTTGATATTGTCTTTAAGCTATAAATGTGTGCCAAGAAAGTTAACAAACAAAATAGTATAATTTTTTGATATAGAAAATTAGAAATAATTTTGAAAAATTAGACTTTGCCTGCTACTGAATTACTTTTTTGTTGTTGTTGTTTTTTTGTTTTACGGATACACTAGCCTGTATGCTTCATTTGAGGCCTACTGCTCCATTCATCACTTTTAGTGTGATGATTACTGCCCAAAGTGTGCTGTGAACATGCTGCAATGCTTGGAGAAAAGCTATTTAATTAGTGCAGCTCTGTTTACACAAATACCTTAGTAGAGATTTGAAGGCAAATGCTAAAGAGGAACAAGCTGATTTAATTAAGTATGTGGTGGTGATGATGAATCACATCCACAGTTTTCCTGATAGCAGCAATATTATATTAATGTGACATGTACTGTGTAATAAAAGTTGGAAGTTGCAGATGTTCTTATACATAGTATGTTAACTGAACTTTCTAGTTTACTTGAAATAATATTTTTAAAGATCTGTGGGAGTGGTAAAATTCAAAAGGCAAATCACAGCAGTTTCTGTAAGGAATACTTTGGGTATATGAGCAGTTGTAATCTTTCCACTTAACACATCATAGGTGATAATGGGCTTAAAAATTCAGAAAGCAATTCTCTTTAGTGAAACCTTTTTGGTATGTACTAGAGACGTTTGGTTTCTCTTTTTGAAAACTGAGTCCATATTACACCTTTAGGATCAGCCTTTCAAGCTGGTAGGAGTACAGTAGTTAGAAAAAAAATCGGGTTATTTAGCATTATTATGTTTTGTTTTGTTCAATTTGGTTTGGCAGAAAAATTGTAAATAGATTAGAGAGTCTCATTATTATTACTTCTTATAGCATTTGGGTACTGGCATGTTCCTTTTCATTTGCAACTTTCTTCACAATTTCTATTTTAAGTGTGAGGCCCTGGGAGGAACATGTGAAGAACTGTGATTACGGTTGGGTATGTCATGTTATCCATTTTTGTCAGCAGTCTCTGTGATCTGGGGTGGTTTCCCTTTTACATGAAGATTTAAATCAATAGTATATTCTAAATAATTATTTAATGATTATTTCACAATAAATAGAAAGTATTTCTATGAAAAGTAAACTAGTTGTGATATCAAGGGAAACACAGAAGACCTAATAAGATCACTGTTGTCTGAAGAAATGGAAGATTCCTACTAATATTTCTTGACTCGGAATAAATCAGAATTTATGACTTCCAGATAGAAAAAAAAAAAAAAAAAAAAAAAAAAAAAAAAAAAAAAAAAAAAAAAAAAAAAAAAAAAAAAAAAAAAAAAAAAAAAAAAAAAAAAAAAAAAAAAAAAAAAAAAAAAAAAAAACAAGATTAGTCTGCATGCAGTACTGATGAGGATGAATGAAGACATTTTAATATATTTTTAAATTTTGCATAGAATATATTTTGGTCCTGTTCTTTCCACTACATCATCTTTTTTTCTGACCACTCTTCACCTCACCAACTTATTTATCTCTTAAAAAACAAAGACAAGAGCACAAACACTGCACAAAGGAAAATCACAAAGTCCATTCTGTGGATACCTGTTCTTGAGCATGAAGCCTACCCTGTCACTCCTGTGATAAAAGCTAAAATTTCCTTTTTCAAGAGCTAACAACTGCAAATAGCTCTCTGGTGAGAGGTATGAGGAGAGATTTGTAGCAAAACTCAGAGGGAGAGCCCAACAGAGCCAGGCAGTGGTGGCAGATACCTTTATCTTAGCACTAGAAAAGTTGAACCAGGAAGTGTGATGACTAGTTGGAGAAAAACATAAGGCAGAAACAGGCAGGAGTTCCCTTTGTCTTTACTGCCCTTATTGACTGAAACTGAGAAGCATTCAGTGTGAGAATTAGTGAGGACTAGCTAGGTGAGAAGTGGCTGTGAATTGTATTTTTGTCTCTCTTTCAGCTTTTCCCTAATATCAGGCTCTGGATGTTTTTATAAGACAAAGTACAATGTGTTCAATAGCTTAGGGTTGCTGTTCCTGTCATAAAACACAGTGAACAAAATCAAGTTATGGAAAAAGAGTATTTGACTTACACTTACATATGAGAGTCTAATATTAAAGAAATTCAGGGCTGGAACTCAACTAGAACATAAACCTAGAGGTAAGAGCTAATAAATGCAGAGGCCATGGAGGAGTACTGCTTTCTGGCTTGTTACTGACCTGTCTTGCTCATCCTGCTTTATTATAGAATTCTAGACCACCAACCCAGAAATGGTCCCATCCACAATGGACTTCCCCTCCCCCAAATCAATCACTAATCAAGAAAATGTCCTACAGGATTGCCTATAGATCTACTTTATGGAGGCATTTTCTTAGTTGATGCTTACTCCTCTCTGGTGATTCTAGCTTGTATGAAACATTTTGTAAACCTAGCCAGCACACCTAACCAGGTCACATTCACATAAGGCTGATTCATAGCCACTTTAATATGCCTACATATGAAAGGACTATTGTTTCCATGTTGGAAACATTCACAGAAAATGTTATTGTGTTGTAATTCTTGTTTCTGAGCTGGCTCAGACCAAGTAGAAGATCCTGTCCCTTTCCAAGAACCTATAAATTTCATTGTCTTTATATTTTGCCTTAACATCACAACTTTAAAATACTACTGAATTTACATGTAGTGAATTCAAAGATGAAGTAGTCATGTTTATAGTACCCCAAAAGTTTAATTTTAAGACAGTTTTTGCAGTGCATGCAACTGTTAAATATGCTTCATTATATTAATAATTTAGCTATAAATTTTACTCCTGTGAAATATTTTGCATTACAATTGTAAAATACTTGAATTAATACTTCCTGGACAAGTTTTATCTTACAATATCTGTATCCATTTCAGTCTATATATACCTATAAATTATGTAGTTAAGTTTTATTGTGACAATACTGTAGTCTGAATTGGAAAAAATATAGATTCCTTAATTTTGTTTCAATTTTTAATATTAAGTAAGGTCTAGTGCTTCTTTATTTCTCACTATTTAATGAGTAGTATATATATTTTTGGTACCAAAACAGGCACTTTTTTAGTTTGAGGCAGATACTAAGATTTATAAAAATAGAAGTCAGTATAAGAGTCATGTTTTCTTCTGGATCTACTCATCATTCATTTCTAGAATACTCAATTCATTATATAATAAGTATTGTAATATTCATCATTACAGATGCATGAAATTGCTGGCCTTCAGGCTTTCAGCTTTACAGAAATGAATGAATACATTTGTCTTTATTAGTTTAACATTATGCACAAAAATTGATTCAAATTATTCATCTTTTTTCAGGTCAATTCTTCCATTAAGATGTATTCTATTTTTGCATAAAGCAGCATAATTTTAATATTACTAAAGTGTTTATACAATAGAAACTTGAAATATAATAATTTACAGAGAGTAAATAAGGCAAAGAGAAGTAAAATTAAACTTGTAGATGCTATGTATTCCTGGCGTATTTGTTTATGTTTAGATTACATGTTAAGTAAAAAATAATGATAATTCAGTAAGTTTTGTCAGTTCCTCAGATACTGATACTCTGTATGCTGGAAACTTGGAAGATTTCACAGTAGATTTGTAGAATTAGGAGCAACAGTAGAGCTGCCTTCATTAATATTGTAAAAGATGACTAAATACTCAAACTACATACAAATGCATAATTCTTACAGAAACAGACCAACATTTTGTAGATTGGATAAACAAAGCCTGGATCATTTAATTATTTTAGTGTTCTCTTTGAAAAAGTTCAAAAACATGAATCCAAATCCTAAATTTAATTACTTTCTCCCAATTAATATGCCTTAGGATTATTTGGGCTGAGTATAATCATCCCACATATTAGAAATAATTTAGTTAACATAAGAATAGAAAAAGTCAAAGACAATTGTTTGTATTTACTATTCTAATATGAGAGGATCACTTTTAGGAAGGTATGTGGTATATAAGGCCATCATGGTCAAACTTACTCATTCTCTCGTCTCATTATGTATCTCAGGTGCACTAGGAAGTGCCATGTTTACTTATACATCTTATTTAACTTATATAAATATCATTTCTATAATTAAATATTTGAATACTAAACAAATACTTATCAAATAGTCTGTATTATGTCATACACTAAGGGTGTATAGGGATTATTTTTTGAGATGTCCTTCAGATAAATACAATTTCTATCTCAAAGATTCTACTTGTTGATATGAAATACAGACTATTAACTTTTAATCTTATTATACATTTACTATTTTTAAATAATACAAAATGCTTACCTCATTTTAATAAGTATTAGTAAAGTGTTACATATATAAGAATAGCATTTAGTGTACAGCCAAAGTGATTGAATAATATGCATTTTTTATATTCTCTCTACTCTCAAATATGCATAGCTTTGCTGATAACTATACACTTTACAGGAAGTGTGTCTTTGTTAGTTTATGGGTCTCTATTGACACATCCACACACAGAATCTTTAATTTACAATAGGAATGAGTCAGTATGTTTTAATAATGGAATTGAATGTACATATAACCACAAATGTTTTTCATTGTAGTATCAATGGGTAGCTATATAGTCCTGAACATATAAACTTTGACTATAAATCTCTTCTTCCTTTTGAATTTCTTGGCAATAATTAATAATACAAATAGATACAGAGTTTCCTCAGACTTTCATGTGCTTGTAACCAGGCCTATTCTGATTAAGTATTTTTCAGATAGTAGCATATGCTTAAGCTTCTTTTATGTGCATTCTAGACTTTATATCTAATTTCTCTAGACATCTGAGCACTACCTGCTTATTAGTGGTATTTCAGCTGTTTTTCACACTCCTCTTCTAGAAGATATCTTAATTTCTTCTAATATTTATCATTGTTCATAAAAATACATACACATCATCTACAAACTATGTTTAAATATAAACTTTCAATACCTTTAGGTAAATACAAAAGGTTATAATTATCAAATGACATGGTAAGAAAATTATTTAATTAAAATAATGAGCATACTATGATTTGTTTTTTGAAGTAGATATATGTTCTGTAACTCTAAAGTACTATGCAAATTTTAAAGAAAAATATAATGTTCATAGATTTGCACCTATCAAGTAAGTGAAATGCTTGCTGTTACAGGCAGCATGAAAGATGTCTCAATTCCTGTTTCCCCAATGCATTTACATTCTATAATAAAAATATTATAACCTATATATTAAAAAATAACCTGTCATATATATGATCATATATAATTATTAAATTAGTTAAATGATATGATTAGCATATGAATTTCTTGTTTATGATCTTAAATATGTGAATTGTTGAAGGTAAAATAATAAGCAAATTTTACTTAATGTCTAAATAAACATCAAAACAAGTCAAGCAAAACAGATAAAGTGTTTATCATTATATAATTGGAGTACTCTGTTGGAGTAGTTATTAGTCAAATATTCAGAGATTTCTACTTTTAAAAATAAATTTAGAGCAAGTATACATAAAATGAAAATAAAAATATTATGTTTTAAACATCATAATAATACAGTGATATCAAATGTAAATGAATGAAAACAATTTAATACAATATTTCCTTTAACATTTCAAGAGGATTACCATGATCAGATTTCATACAACTGAGGAAACATGGTGTTATTGTAAACTTAGAAGCTTTCACCATGGCAGCTTGTAAATACATTTTTAAGATGGTTAAAACTATTATTCTATATACTCATCATGTACACACATCACCAAAGTAATTAGAGGGACCATTCATAAAAGTGAATATGGCCAATAAGGCTGTCAAATATAAAAGCTAATGATTCTGGAACTCGGCCCTATTTTTTTTTTGTTTGTTTGTTTGTTTTGCTAGCAAAAATTTTTAATTTTCAGGAAACAGACCAAGAAAACTTAGGGTAGTAGAAATACCGAATTTTATAAATATTTCCATCACTATAGTGTTGAATTAAATTAATGAGAACAGGAGAAGATTCAGTATAAAATCTACTGCCTACTGCCAAACATGACAACCTCAGGTAGATATCAAGAACCCATGAGGCTCTTAAAGTCATCTTCTCTTCTACATACACAAAGTTTTGGTGTACTCTTATCTATACATGTTATCGCATGCGTGTATACAGAGAAAATAAATATGTTATAAAGCAAACATTATATAGTTTTAACCTACCTAGAACTCATAGAATTTAGTCATATGCTGACTTAAATTCATGATTGGAGTTATATTTTTAATCAGTTGGTAGACTAACAACTTTCAGAAAGGAAAAATAATAACAGCACAATGACAACTATTTGAGGGTAGTGTGCTGAAATCTTTATACTAAAAATCCTGTACATACTGGTAGCATACATAAATGTACTGTATTTAAATAATCTAAATTGACATTAACATTAAATTTAGAAAAATGTCCTTCTGAAACCAGAAAGAGCAACTAGTATCTAGATGTTATATAAATTCGAGTTGTGGCCAGCATAGACTATAACTATTATATCTAGATAAATAACAATATAAAGGAAACAAAGTCTTTTAGAAATTGATTAAAAATTACTTGTCATGAAAATGAGCAAGACTGAGTCACGTTGAGCTGCACCCGGGCCTGGCCTTAGGCCTCTGCTGCTCCCCACCACCTCCAACCTCCAGTCTCTGGACCATGGATCTCTGCAAAATAAGCAAACTTCGGGCCTTTGTGAAAATGAGTAAACAGAATATGAGCATCCTGCACTCAGAGGAAATGCATTTTCTGAGGGAGTAAGTGGAGAGCATGGGGGGTAAAATACCACTTGCTACTATAAAGCTAAGCCAGAAGAAAACATCAAGGAAGAAAAGAGAGATAATAAGACAGAGGAAAACATAAAGATGGATGAACCATCAAGTGAGGAGAGTGACCTAGAAATTGACAATGAAGGTATAAT
Source organism: Sigmodon hispidus (assembly GCA_004025045.1). Lineage (NCBI taxonomy): Eukaryota > Metazoa > Chordata > Mammalia > Rodentia > Cricetidae > Sigmodon > Sigmodon hispidus. The sequence goes on from PVIH01000484.1 coordinate 288,764, forward strand.
TGAGCTGGACACTGATGCTCCCTCAAGAGATGGGAGATGAAAATTCAGAGATAGCTGAGATGGTTGACAAGCAAATGAAAAGAAGGTGACTGCTGGTGAAACCCTAAATGATGGTGAGCTGCAGAAAGCCACTGACTTGTTCACTGACGCCATCAAGCTAAATCCTCGATTGGCTATTTTGTATGCCAAGAGAGTCAGTGTCTCTGTCAAATTACAGAAGCTAAATGTTGCCATCTGAGACTATGACAAAGCCATTGAAATAAACCATGGTTCAGCTCAGCCATACAAGAGACCGGGAAAGCACACAGACTCCTGGGCCACTGAGAAGCAGCAGCTCATAATCTATTCATAAGGTATAGAACGGGTGAAGAAGGCTTGAGAAGAACATGAGAGAGCCCAACAGGAAGAAGAAGCTGGAAGATAGTCTGGAGCTCAGTATGGCTCTTTTCCATGTGGTTTTCCAGGGGGGAAATGTCTGGTAATTTTCCTGGATGAATGCCAGGAATGGGAGTAGGTATGCCTACAGTGGCAGGAATGCCTGGATTCAATGAAATCCTCAGTGACCCAGAGGTTCTTGCAGCCATGAAGAATGCAGAAACCATGGTGGCTTTCCAGGATGTGACCCAGAATCCAGAAAATATGTCAAAATATCAGAGCAACCCAAAGGTTATGAATCTCATCAGTAAATTGTCAACCAAATTTAGAAGGCAAGCATAATATCAGACACCTGGCAGAGGAAGAGCAACTTAGCTCACTTACTGGATGTCGCAATAATACAAACCAGTGTACCTCGGACCTCATTGGGAGAGTTGGGGTGCTTTGAAGATTATTCATACCTTTCTACAGCAAATGTGGCTGAAGCATTTAACAGTGGTTTGACTTTAGGGTCTTCATTCAGATAATGTTTTCCTACTAGGAATTACAAACCTAAAACACTTTTCAACCTTAAACATATTAGGGGTGAGAAGGAAAAGGAAGCTTGAACAAGGATATACATGGATTAAAAAAATGTGACTTTCTTCATAATAAAAAAAGAATTTAGGGGTGTTACTTTCTGTATTTTTTTCTTTACTAATCTTTTTTGGGGTTTTCTTTGAATTATTGGGCAAGTAAGCTGAATATGGTCGACCTAACTGCTCACATGAATGGAAATAAGGATTTGTTAGTGGGAAGCAAATAAAACCCATGTAAATTGATTGAGTTGGTCATATGGTTACTAAAACAACTTGATTTGTCTTTTTTAATATTTTATTTTAAAATCATATATTTCTGTATATCTCTTGGGACCACCAGGATTTGGACCTGACCTGGATAGGATGGAAGTGTGGGATGGAGCAGCAGCAAGTCCTACAATTTTTTGAACTTTTGTAAATTATATTTAAATCTTACGCTATGCTGCAAGGGTGATTTTGATTTTTATTATTTTTTTTTAATCATTACAGTGGAGTTATAATACCTAGTTCTGCTATTTTCACTGTTTGAAATAAATGCTCCATATCATTCCCGCAAAAATAAAAAATGAAAAAATAAAGAAATTGAGCAAGACCTTATATTCACTTGAGACATTTAACTAAATGTCAAAAAATTTATGTTTTTAGGGGAAAATGCTATACATTTTCTTTTGTGCATTAATTTATCTTAGCATGAATATATACATACATTTCTTGTTGCCACAAATAGTTTTTCACATATTTATTTCTAGGCCTGGAGATCTAGGTAGTTCTAAAGTGCACAATAGAAATGTTTCATAAACATGTGGAACAACATATGGTAATGGAGCATTGTGTTAGAGGAGCATGAGCTGTACATACAGAGGCAGGAAGATAATGCTGATGGAGACAAACACATAGGGGAAGGAGGTAAACACATTACTAATTATTGTCACTGAAGTCTGTAGTTACAGATAAGTAGCAATTATTTGTTTCAAGGCAGTAAAATTTAAGCATAATAGAAAAGCCATTTTTAGAAATAGTAATAGATATGAAAGAAATTTTCTTCATTGAGTGATGGATTTTGGTCTATCTTATTATATTTAGTTTGTTGAAAACAAAGAAAAGTTATACATGATAATATAATTCTACCACAGCTGGGTAGATTATGTCCCACTCCCACTAGTAGATCTTAAAGTAAGTTTTGAGGTCTCATGGACATATAGAATTACAATCAAAAGAACTTTGACTCAGAATAAGAGAACTTTAAATATCTATAGAACAGATGTCAAATGAAAGCTTTAAAGTGGAGAGGATGTGTAAACTGGTGTTTCTGTATAATCAAATTGATGACCACTCTAATTGTCATTATAGAACCTTCATCTATCATCTGATGGAATCAGATGCAGAGATCCACAACTAAGCACTGAGTCAAGCTCCTAGTCATTAAGAAGAGAGGGAGGAGAGATTTTATAAGCAAAAGGGTCAGGATCATGATGAGAGAATTTATAGAGACAGCTGACCTGAGCTAATGAAAGCTCACTGACTCTAAACTGACAGCTGGAGAATCTTCATGAGACTGAACTAGGCCTTCGGAGTGGGGGTGACAGCTGAATAGTGTGGGCAGTTTATGGGGTTTCTGGCATTGAGACCATTAATTTTGGTCTCATTATTATTGAAATTCACTGAAAGATGATAAAGAAGTCCATGCATTTGTACAGAGAAATAGAGGACATTATTATAGTAAGTAATAAAATAGATTATGTTCTGTTGGCTTATACTTCAGAATAGACTATGCATGCTATGAGTTCTGAACAAGTAGGACACAGAGAAAGGTTTAAAACAATAGATTAGAGACAGGGTCAGGAACAATGGAAAATACAACTGGAAGAGATGTGAAGACTAATGAAGGGAAGAAAAGAAGTAGGGAAGAAAGGAAGCAAAATAAAATAGGAAAAAGAAAAGTAAAACTCAAAAGAATTGGCAGGTGGGGATGTAGGGAGGAAGAAAAAGGAAGCAGAATGAGGCGGGAGGAAATTAAGGACACATGGAGGAAAGGGGGGAGAAGAAGAAAGAAGTATTCCCTCATTTTCATAAATGAGATAAATAAATAAACTCAGGACATAATTCTAATTAACTCTTCCTAATGAGATTTACTGTCGCATTTGAAGATACTTTAATGAAGTAATAATTTCACATAAAGTCACCTCATAAAAATTTAATATTTAAGATTTTATGAATAACTTTGTAGCTGAGCAAATGCTAAATCACAAAAATTATGCAATTTTTTTTGTGTATATACATTAATTTTCATTGCATTTAGAATAGTCTACTATTCATGTTCTAATTAGGCATTATCCTTCTCTTTCTCAGTTTAAATAAGATTAGGTGTGCGTAGGACGGGTGGTCTGGTCACAAAATAAAATACACCCTATACTTTTTTAGAGGACTCATTTTCATAGTTCAAATCTTAAATATCTGGCGAATCAAAACACTTCCATGGAGTTAATGTAGTCTATGCTTTCGTTTTCCTGATCTGTCTTTCTCTTCCATCTCATGTAAGCCAGGTAAAAAGTATATATTTTGGTAACTTGCAAAAAGATAATTTCAGAACTACAAAGTTCCTGTCAGGCTGTAGAAGATGTATAATAATTAAGAAAAATCCCAAGAAAGGAAGAATAGAAAAATAACTAATGATCAAAATTTTCATCCTGAAGATACAGAGACTAATTTTAGCTTCAAGAAGTATTTGTTTTCCTCTGTAAGAGAAGCAGAGATAATGTAATCTCTATGATTTGAGGTCAATTTGGTCTACGTAAGTGATTTTTGCTTGAGTTACTGTTACATAGAAAGAACTTGAAAACTTGCTTTTTTGTTCAAGAAATTCCATAGTAATGTGATTCCTCATGTCCTGTATGCTTCAATGTCCTCATATCTTCATTGGCATCAGCTTTTTACTTTCAAGTTATAGGGTGACTTAACCTGTGTTTCAGTAGATTTTCCTGTTGCTTTGATAAGGTACATAACAGAAGAAAGAAAAGGTTTATTTTATCTGACAGTTTAAAGTATAGTTCATCACCAAGGAAGGAAAATTATAGTGGCAGGAGCATCTATTCACACCACACCAACGAGGAGAAAGCAAATAATAATAAACACAAGAGCCGATTTTTCTCCACCTTACACAGCTCAGAATCCTCACCCAGGGAAAGGCATCACCAATAGAAGATGGGTCTTCCCACATTAACACAACCAAGACATTTATTTAGGCAGATCAACAGCCCAACTCCCAAGTGATTCTTTATCTAATACACTACTAATTGATTCTAACCATTACACTCCGCAACTGGTACTTGAACTAAGCTTGTTATCAGTGTGCTTCATTGTTGATAAGATTGAGGTTGTATATATGAATAAAAACATCCCTGTTCTTTGATCTTAGTATGTCTTTTAAGATATCGTGACTCAAAGATATGTCCATGTACATTTGACATTAGCTTATGTCACAGATAGAAATCCTCCCTGAAGAGAATCACATTGTGGTAGGAAGCAAGGGAGCATGCAGGCAGGCATTGCACTCATGCAGGGGCTTAGAGGTTACATTTCAAAAAAGTATAATTTTTTTAAAAAAATATTTATTTTAATTTTTATATTTATTTATTTGTTTATTTATTTATTTTTATTTGTGGCTTTTTGAAGCAGGTTTACTCTGTTTAGTCCTGTTTGTCTTGGAACTCATTTTGCAGACCAGGCTGACCAACTCAGGGATCTATTTGCTTTTCCCACCACTTTCTGGGATGAAAAGCTGATCTTAGTGTCTGTGCCACTGGTGTTAAATTTAGGAAGTGGTCGCCTGTGTCAATTTGTAGAAGTGTATTTCCCACTTTCTTTTCTATCAAGTTCAAAGTGGATGGGTTTAAGTTGAGGTCTTTGATCCACTTGGATTTGAGTTTTGTGCAGGGTGGCAGGCTCAGATCTATTTTTCTACACACTTCCATCCGGCTATGCCAACACCATTTGTTAAATATACTATCTTTTTTCCATTGAATGTTTTGGGCCTCTTTGTCAAAGATCAGGTGTTCATAGGTTTTTGGGTTAATGTCTGGATCCTCAATTCTATTCCATTGGTCCACAAGTCTGTTTTTATGCCAGTACCAGGCTGTTTTTATTACTGTAGTTCTATAGTATAGCTTGAAGTCAGGGATGGTGATACCTCCTGAGGTTCTTTTGCTGAGTAAAACTGTTTTGACAATCCTGGCTTTCCTGTTATTCCAAATGAAATTGAGTATTGTTCTTTCAAGGTCCACAAAATATTGTGTTGGGATTTTGATGGGCAGTGCATTGAATCTGTAGATTGCCTTTGGTAGAATTGCCATTTTTACTATGTTGATCCTACCAATCCAGGAAACATGGGAGAGCTTTCCATTTTCTGATATCCTCTTCAATTTCTTTCTTCAGTGATTTAAAATTTTTGTCAAACAGGTCTGTTACTTCTTTGGTTATAGTTACTCCAAGGTATTTAATACTATTGGCAGCTATTATGAAGGGTAATGTTTCCCTTATTTCTTTTC
>PVIH01000484.1:294360-319794 GCA_004025045.1 Sigmodon hispidus
TATCTTTAGTGTATAGAAGGGCTACTGATTTCTTTGAGTTTATCTTGTATCCTGCTACATTGCTGAAGGTGTTTATCAGCTGTAGCAGTTCTTTGGAAGAATTTTGTGGGTCACTTATGTATACAATCATATCATCTGCAAATAGAGATAGCTTCACTTCTTCTTTTCCAATTTGTATCCCCTTAATCTCTTTTCGTTCTCTTACTGCTTTAGCTAAAACTTTGAGAACTATATTGAATAGATAAGGGGAGAGAGAACATCTTTGTCTAGTTCCTGACTTTAGTGGGATTGCTTTGAGTTTTTCTCCATTAAGTTTGATACTGGCTGTCGGGTTCTTGTAAATCGCCTTTATTATATTTAGGTATTCTCCCTGTATTTCTGATCTCTCCAGGGCTTTAATCATAAAGGAGTGTTGGATTTTGTCAAAGGCTTTTCCTGCATCTAAGGATATGATCATGTGGTTTTGTTCCTTTATTTTGTTTATATGATTGATAACATTTACAGTTTTTCGTATGTTAAACCAGCCCTGCATTTCTGGGATGAAGCCTACTTGGTCGTGGTGGATGATATCTTTTATACATTATTGTATACGGTTTGCCAAAATTTTGTTGAGAATTTTCGCATCAATATTCATGAGGGAAATTGGTCTGTAATTCTCCTTCTTTGTTGTGTCTTTGAGTGGCTTGGGTATTAGGGTGATTGTGGCCTTATAAAAAGAATTTGGCAATATTCCTTCAGTTTCTACTGTGTGAAATATTTTGAGGAGTAACAGTAGTAATTCTTCTTTGAATGGCTGGTAGAATTCGGCACTGAAACCATCTGGACCACGGCTTTTATTTTTGGGGAGGTTTTTAATGACAGCTTCAATTTCCTTAAGGGTTATAGGCCTGTTTAGGTAATTAATCTGATCTTCATTTAATTTTGGTAGATGGTACCTGTCCAGAAAGTTGTCCATTTCTTCTAGGTTTTCTGATGTTGTTGATTTGCATAAACCACCACATTCAGCTCTTTATATTACATTTCTCTTTTCCATTTTTCTCTTAAAATTATACTGTAAACTCTCTTTTGCTCTCTTTTAAAATCATGACCACTTTATCTGAAAATATACTTATATCATAAATGTTGAGAAAGTTATATTTAGTAACATATACATATATGCATGTAGAAACAAATAATGTAAAGAGAGTTCTACATCTTGATCAACAAGCATGAGGCAAAAAGAAGTAACTGAGAATGGCATGGACTTTTGAAGTTTCAAAGCCAATTCTTAGTAACACACCTCCTCCAAGAAGGCCATATCTCCTAATCCTTTGCAGATAATTCTACCAAGTGGAAGCCAAGTATTTAAATTTATGAACTTACAAGAACTCATTTAAATCAACACATTACTCTCTCTTTAAAAGTGATTAAAGTAAATCAGTGACAGTAAGTTAATATGAGTTTTTTACTATCAATGATATATTCCTTTATGATTCCTATCTATATTTATAAATATTTAAAGGAATGGTCTGCAATAAGTTTCTGGCTCGCACTTTCTGGCCTAGCCCCAAGGATCGAATTTACTCAGAGCCTGGATGCTACTTAGCTCCAAATAATCACACAAAGGCTTGTATTAATTTCATGCTGATTGGCCTATGGCTCAGACATGTTGACAGCTAGCTCTGTCATCTTCATTTACTTCCTTAATCTGTTTCTCCATTTGACTTGGTACCTTTTTTCTGAGCATCATAGTTGTTTTCTTTCCTGTGTATCTGCTGGCATCTCTCTTGGCATCTCTGCTGGTGTCTCTGCTCTGCTCTCCCTGTTCCTAGAGTTTTCTTAGTCTGGTAGCTCCATCCACACTTTCTGTCAGCCTCCTGGCCAGTTAGCTTTTTATTAAACCAGTAAGAGAGACAAATATTTTAAATATACCAGAACACAGTCCTACTACAATGTTCTATGATGCAAATATGTGGTATTTTTCAGCAGTAATGCCTTACTGTCAACTAGTGTGTGTGTGTGTGTGTGTGTGTGTGTGTGTGTGTGTGTGTGTGTGTGTGTAACCCACTGAATTAGAAATAGCTTGTGATATTTGTGATGGCTTCTGGGCACTTCTTGGCTAATAACTTAAAAAGATAAAGCCAATTACTGATACTGAGATTTTTATTTGATAGAATGTATTGTTTAGTTGGGGTGCTCCTCATTATGTGATCAGAACTTTTTATAAACCATATAAACTTTTATATGTGTATTCTTATTTTAGGAAGTTTGTAACATACTAGGCATAAAAGGGCCTTTAGTGTTTGTCATTCCACTCTGTATCCTCTTCTCTACCTTGACCTCCCATCTTTCCCCCAATTCAGTCCTCCTGTTCTAATTTTTCATTTATGACTTTAAAACATATATTGTCCTTCCTTTCTTGGAATATCCTTTCTTTCATCTTGACTCCTAAATGATTAGATAACATTTGTAGGTATTTTAAGTGAAACACACATATCTAAAACAGAAAATATGTAATGCTTATCTTTCTCCATCTAGCATAGTGTTTTGAGACAAGAAGTTATAGGACTCAGGGTGGTCCAAAAATACTTTGTAGCCAGAGATGATTATGAGTTTCTGATCTGCCAGTTTTTAACCTCACAAGTACTGGGAGGACAGTACACCTCGTTGCCAATTCCATTCATCATTTTCAACAATATGTTACAGATCATGCCTAAAAGTTTCCTGTATTTTGCTATGATATCTATAAATAGAAATATATTTACATAAATCATCTTGCATAACACTGAATTAAAATGTAAAAATTTAACTTTTTTTTGGTTAAGCAGAAAAACATTGGTTTTTGTCCCTACACAAAGTACATAAAATGTAGTTTTCTTGGATAAAACTTTAAAAAAAAAGTTTTTTGGGTAAACAAAAATGTTTTTTTTTCTTTTTGTGACAGATGTTGAGAGATGCAGATATCTTCATTTTTCTACCTGTGCTTTTGGCATCTTCTTAACAAGATTTTACTTGCCATGTAGTTGCCTCTCTAAATATATGCACATATATATTCAGAAAATCAAATATAAATTTTGATTATCTTTTTGTCTCTACTGGAAACAATACTACTGTAAACTTAAGACTAATAACAGTTAAGATATATTAATACTATTGGGTCATAGGTTTTGAAATTATAAATGATATTTATAAGCCAGTTGTAAGCAAATGGTAAATTTTTATTGACATCAATCATCTAAAACCAAATGTCCCATATCAACACAGGAGGGAATGCAATCAAAATTTGCCTGCTAATCACAGCAACCTTAATCTACTATTTTAAATATAGAGACATAAATTTCAGCAACCTTCCTAGAAGTGGAGAATGCTGTTTTATCCATTCTGCAGACTCAGTGTAGAATTATTTTCTGAATGGATGAATATTGATACTAGGAAGTATTTCTAAAAATCTTTGTTCACCACTCAAAATTTTTAATTTTTAAAACTGTTCACCTTAAAATAATTAATACAAATTCTTTTTTTCTCAGGTTCTCCATACCGAGACAAAATCACCATAGCGATTCTACAGCTGCAAGAGGAAGGCAAGCTGCATATGATGAAAGAGAAATGGTGGAGGGGCAATGGCTGCCCGGAGGAGGAGAGCAAGGAGGCCAGTGCCCTAGGGGTTCAGAATATTGGTGGGATCTTCATTGTCCTGGCAGCCGGCTTGGTGCTCTCAGTTTTTGTGGCAGTGGGAGAGTTTTTATACAAATCCAAAAAAAACGCTCAATTGGAAAAGGTAAATGTCATGTTTTTGCAATTTAAAACTCTTATTTTTCTAATGATAAAACACAAGTGACAAATTTTCTTCTGTTTTCAACCTTGAGAAATACTTTGAGCTGTGGCTGTTGTCTTTTATCATTCATTTTATAATTAAAAATAAATTTTGTGAAATATATTAATATATTTCAGAAAGACTCTTAATCATCATTATAGTCTTTAAATTTAGTGATAAAATTTTTACTTGTAAGTTTGCAGAAAAAAATAAGTATATCTATTTTATTGAACACTAAATAAGAATTTTTTGCTTGCATTTTATTACTGTTACATTAATGGAGGAAAAAGCTATTGAGGGAAGAAAAATCAGAAATTGTGTTAGATTACTGTGTCAGAAAAAATCCCAGGTTTTAAAACAGATAGCAATTTGAAGCTACATAGTGAATAAATTAGACTTCAGCACAATTACTCTTATAATTTTTTTCAGACATCTTAGCTTGCATTAGAAATACTGTTGCTACTACTCTAAATCAGTAAATGTATCAAAAATATGCCTTTGCAACTGTGTATTTTTCTTAATGTCTTTTATTTATACAATTCAAAGTCTTTTTGAAATATATATAACCGCAAAGTGTTAATTTAATTTTTCTTTGTACCGTAATATATTTAGTCACTTGTACAGATTCATTTCTAGTTCTAGACTTTTTTGTCTCTATAAGTATTAAGAAAATCATGAAAATCACAAAGATAGCACACATCTTCTCTGAATGTACATTTATAACTCTGGAAATGAAATGAGCAGCATTTTTCTCTTATCATCCAGTGCTTTAAATATTTTTCTGCATATAATATTGTTGATAATTTGTTTTAATAGACTTTTTTTAGTTCTTTAGTAAATGTATGAAGGAGGTTTTATTCTCCTTAGTATTGGCAAATGTTATGAAGCTTATTGTTGAACTACTAAGATGAGAACAAATGCTATTTAGAAAGATAATATTAAACAGTAAAATATGTACAAATTATTCTGCTAATATCTTTGAATACTAGAAGCTATTTTTGTAAAATTATCATTGACAAATATTTTTCTTTGACTTGAATGCTTTATGTTATATTTGCAGACCCACTCTTGAACCAAAACTTTCAAAATATATGTTTAAAATTTTATTTGATTACAGCACTTCACAACTTTTAGTCATCCTTTATAAATAAATATTTTGAAAGCCCTATTGTATCTGACATATTGTGTAAATTTTAAAAATTTAAGTCATTTGAACAGCTTATTTCATAACAACATTAAGGTTGTCTGGGTCTGGTAACATGACAAAGCTAAATTCTGGTTATCTTAATTTCAGTTGGTCACATATAAGTCCACTCTTGTTACTGTGGCTCTTTTTATGGTGTGAAAATGAACAGTGCCATCAAGTCATCAGTTGACATTTTTCAATAATTGCCCAATAACTGGTATTTGGTTACTTTAAAATAAATCATATTTTATGAAAGATTATTGAGTTTACTAGTGAGAAAGTCTAACCATATGTAATGATTCTCTCAAGTCTATCTTATTATTAAAATAAAAAATGAATATAGACAATATTGGTATTGTATTGTCATTATCTCTAGACATTTCTTCATTTGACTTACCTGAGCTTTGTATTTAATATTTAAAAGAAATTACAATTTTCTCTTTAAATCTCAGGGGGTGTGGTTATTTAATTTGTAGTATAAATCTAGTTGACTGTTATCACATCTGACTGAGTCAGCTAAATACTTCAGATACTCAACCTCCACAATCTAGCCTTAACATGACTTTTAAAAATATTATTAAATAAATTAATTCATGTTGGGAGTAGCTGGTGAAGTGATTGTCTTGAGAGTATATGAACAATTGACAACACTTAATAATTATCCCAAAGAGTCTAAATTGCCTCTGTAATGAACCTAAAATTCTCTAGCTCTGCATCAGACACTGCAGCACCTGTCCTTAGTCATAGCTTCAGGGTTTCAGTTTCTTTCCAGTTTGCACATTTCTTTGACCTTATTAAATTATTCTTTAGCTCCCAGTGCTGTCTTTCATTATGAATAGAGTAATGATTGTCCTTTGTTCTTCTTTAAATAATCCCAATGGTCATTTTAGGACAGGCAGTTAGATTACACATTAAAATGTCTAGAAAGGTTTTTTTCACTCTGAAAGATAATGTTTCTGGCAAAAGCTAATTTCTCAAAGATATAGATGTGTTTGATACCTATTGTAATGAAAAAATATGGCTTGCATATTATTTTATGCTTAGTTAGCTATGTATTACATCATTTGAAATATTCCTTCCCATACCCTGACAGGTGGAAGGTAATTAATCATATTAAACATATTCAAATATTGAGCCAGACTATTTTTTATTTATGAACCTACCCTGTCATCTCATTTATGCTTCATAAAAAATTAGTTCATTTTTATGCCTTGTTTTAATATGAAATAATTTTTTAATTATATGTTTCTCTCCTTTAGGAAAAAAACCAAATACATGGCAAAATTTGTCTATTTACCTATCAGTCAATCAATCAATTAATCAATCTATCTATCTATTATCTATCTATCATTTGTTTCCATCTATCAATCATCTTTCTAATTATTATACATCTACTTATTTTCCATCTAAACTTCTCTTAAGCAGATCTGTCTAATATAGCTATCATTTATTACTAAATTAATAATAAAAATAAAAAGCATTTGTAAATATATACAAAATGGGATATCGGTGTATATGTATTTCAATATGTTAGACTCAACAATTATTGATTTATTAATATTTACAGCTATTTACTGTGAGAATTTAAGTTCTTGTATCTTTTCTTCATTTGTTTAAAAATGTCTGTGGCTAGATTATGTAGCAGTTAAATATAATTGAGCATATTTCTAGGTTTTACTATGAATCATATCTATATATCTATAAACAATTAATACCTTAAATAATTTATTTTTCATTTATATTTTTTAGATTTTATTAATAATATTTCAATTAAATTAAATACTTGTAAACATTTCTAGTTAATATTTATTTAAAAAATATCTGCAATGAATTGTTTTGTATGTTAAATAAAAGCAAAACGCTATCATTCAATAATGCAGCTCCTAAATGTTCCACAGTCAGGTTCTGCTTCTTGTCTATCATCTTCATTCAGTGTAGACTATTTTAAAAAGAACACATGTGCTTACTTGAAAGAGATGTAATAAACACGATACACAAACCCTAATTAGATACAAGTTTTATAGTTGAAATTAATTAACAAGTGATACTGCATGTAAATTCTCATCTTTAATGATAATAATGAAATTATAATAGTACACATCATGTAAATATAGTAATAAAATGTCTTTAAGATCTTCTCTTTCAAAATATAATTTAAAACCAAAGATTTAAAACATTCATCTTTTTTTAATTTTTAATATGTCTTAAAGTTAAACAAAAGAATGGTTAGATAAAAATAAAAGACCAAGCTAGAAAATTCATATTTTAATAATTTTAAAATTATAAATTTTATTTTCAAATAACTCCTCAAGGGTATAGTAATTTTTGGGACAACAATTTAATTTTGGCATACACATATATTAATGCATTACACAAATTTAGTTTTATTTACGTTAATTTTTAAGATAAATTCATCTTATTTTTTTACATTTTTGACTTTTATTTGACAACTTTCAGTTATATTAAAATGCTTAACATGTCTGAATAATTAATATAATTACATTTAATTTTTATAATGTGTTTTCTTTGACTTTAAAATGTTTTCTAATATATGTATAACTATGGAATTTATTTATTAATTATTATTATGAATAAACTCATATTTTTCATCCATACATACTCTTGTTCAAACCCCCTTCCACCTCCCGACCCTCCCAGTCTCTCTTTCTTCATCACTTTATCTCCTCCTCAGCAAGGGATGAAGCTCCCAAGGTCCCAAGCTGACTTAGTTCAGCATCCACACCAGGCAAATCCACTATCCTAACCACAACATCAAGAAGGGGTCAGGTGATCCTCTGGAGGGAATAGACTCCAAGATGCCAAACAAGGTTTTTCAATTCCAAGCTGCTCAGTGGTTGTGGTTTGTAGCTTGGACATGCTTTCCTTCTTGCTTCTTTTGTTTAGAGTCCATTGCGTAGATGTACCACAGTTTGTTAATTCATTCTTCAGTTGAGAGTCATCTAGGTTGTATACAGGTTCTAGCTATAATAATGCTGCTATGAACATAGTTGAGCCTTTGGAGTGCAAATGTACATCTTTAGGGTATACATACACCCAGTAGTAACCACTGGATCCTTGGGGATATTGATTCCCAGTTTTCTGAGAAAATAATATTTTCTCCATAATGCATTTCACAGTGGCTGAACAACCTTACACTACCACCAACAATGGAGGAGTGTTCTGCTTGCTCTGCAACCTCTCCAGCTATGCTGTCATCTGTGTCTTTTAGCCAATCTGACAGGTGATATCTCAAAGTTGTTTAGATTTGCATTTCTTTGATGGCTAAAGATGTTGAGCACTTTTTCAAGAGACATTAAGCCATTTGTAATTCTGCTGAGAATTTGCTTTTTAGTTTTGAATCCCATTTTTTTGTGTGGGTTATTCAAGGTTTTGTGCTCTAGTTTCTTAAGTTCTCTATATACTTTATAGATCAGTGCTCTCTCACTTGTAGGGTTGGTGAAAATCTTTTCCCATTCTGTAGGCTGACATTTTGTCTTATTGACTATGTCCTTGTCATTACAGAAGCTTCTCAGTCTTTGGAGGTCTCATTTACTGATTGTTGTTCTTAGTGTGTGTGCTACTAATGTTATATTTAGGAAGTGGTCACCTGTGCCAATGCATTGGAGGGTATCTTTTCTATCATTTTCAGAGTGGCTGGGTTTATGTTGAGGTCTTTGATCAACTTGGATCTGAGTTTTGTTCAGGGACATAGGCTTGATCTATTTGCAGTTTTCTACACACTATTATCCAGCTATGGCAACGTCATTTGTTAAAGATACTATCTTTTTACCATTGAATATTTTGGGCCTTTTAGTCAAAGATCAGGTGTTCAAAGGTTTCTGAGTTAATGTCTTTATCTTCAATTTGATTCCATTGATCCGTAAGTCTGCATTTATGCCAGTACCAGGCTGTTTATATAACTGTAACTCTATAGTATAGCTTGAAGTTGGAGAAGGTAATGCCTCCTGAGTCTTTTTATTTTGTTGTTGAGAAAAACTACTTTGGCAAACCGAGATTTCCTGTTATTCCAAATGAAGCTGAGTAATATTCTTTCAAGAACTGTAAAAATTGTGTTGGGATTTTGATGGGAAGTACATTGAATCTGCAGATTGCTTTTGGTAGAATTGCCATTTTTACTATGTTGATCCTACCAATCCAGGAACATGGGAGATCTTTCTATTTCTGATATCCTCTTCAATTTCTTTCTTCAGTGATTTAAAGTTTTTGTCAAATAGATCTGTTACTTCTTTGGTTATAATTACTCTGTGCTATTTATTGCTATTTGCAGCTATTATAAAGGGTGATATTTCCTTTATTTCTTTTTCAGCCCTTTTATCTTTAGTGTATAAGATGGCTACTGATATATTTGAGTTAATCTTTTATCTGCTACATTGCAGAAGGGGCTTATTAGCTGGAGAAGTTCCCCGGTAGAGTATTGTGGGTCACTTATGTATACAATCATATCATCTGCAAAAAGAGACAGTTACACTTCTTTTTTTTCCTGATTTATCCTCTTAATCTACTTTTGTTTTTGTTGCTTTAGCTAAAACTTTGAGAACTGTACTGATTATGTAGATGGGAGAGTTTGGATAAGAGTTTATCTATCTTGTTGACTTTCTCAAAGAATCACCTTCTTTCCTCATTGATTTTTTGTATTTTTCTATTTGTTTCAATTTTTTTATTGTTATGAACAAAGAAGTCACACTTTCTATCCTTATATATTCTTAATCAAAGTCCCTTCCCCTTCCCACCACCACATCAGGTCATTCTCTCTTCTCCACACCTCCCCATCCCCTGCATGGGCAGGCAGTCCCAAGGTCCCATGGTTCTAATATTGCTTAGTTCAGCCTCCACTCCTGGAAAATCCAGTTTTCTTCCCCCAACATCAAGACTGAATCAGGTGTTCCTCTAGGGGGAGTGAGATCCAAGGAGTCAGTCTAAGGTATTTCTGATCCCAAGCTTTCTATTTGTTTCAATTGTATTTAGTTCAGCTCTAAGTTGGATTACTTCCTGCCATCTACTCCTTCTACATGAGTTTGCTTATAATTCTTCTAAGTCTTTCAGCTGAGAATTCCCTTTTTCATTCTGAACCTCGTTATTTGATTGGTTTATTCAAGGTTTTAGGCTGTAGTATTTAGACTTCTCTATATATTTTAGAGATCAGTCCTCTGTCACTTGTAGGGTTGGTGAAAATCTTTTCCCATTTGTTGGTTGTCGTTTTGTCTTATTGACTGTGTCCTTGGCTTCTCAGTTTCAGGAGGTCCCATTTATTTTTGGTCTTAGTGTTTGTGCTACTAATGTCATATTTAGGAAGTGGTTGCCTGTGCCAATGCATTCTAAGGTATTTCCCACTTTACTTTCTGTCAATTTCAGTGTAGCTGGGTTTATGTTGAGGTCTTTAATCCACTTGGATTTGAGTTTTGTGCAGGGTGATAGGCTTGGATCTATTTGCAGTTTTATACACACTACCATCCACCTATACCAATACCATTTGTTAAATCATTTTTACACTGAGTATTTTGGGGCTCTTTGTCAAAGGTCAAGTGTTCACAGGTTTTTGGGTTCATGTCGATATCTTCATATCGATTCCATTGATACTCAAGTCTGTTTTTATACAAGTACCAGGCTGTTTTTATTACTGTAGCTCTATAGTATAACTTGAAGTCTGGGATGGAGATGCCTCCTGAGGTTTTTTTCCTTGTTGCTGAGCAAAATTGTTTTGGCAGTCCTGGCTTTCCTGTTATTACACAGGAACTTAAGTATTGTTCTTTGAAGGACTGTAAAAATTTGTGTTGGGATTTTGATGGGAAGTACATTGAAGTTGTAGATTGCTTTTGGTACAATTGCCATTTTTACTATGTTGATCTTACCTATCCAGGAACATGGGAGATCTTTCCATTCCTGATAACCCCTCAATTTATTTCTTCAGTGATCTAAAGTTTTTGTCAAATAGACTTGTTACTTCTTGGTTATAGTTACTCTGAGTAATTTGTTGCTATTTGCAGCTATTATAAAGGGTGATATTTCACTTATTTCTTTTCCAGCCCTTTTATCTTTAGTGTATAAAAGGGCTACTGATTTTTTGAGTTATTCTTGTATCCTGCTACATTGCTGAATGTGTTTATCTGCTATAGTAGTTCCCTGGTAGAATTTTGTGGGTCACTTATGTATGCGATCATATCATCTGCAAAAAGAGATAGTTTTAATTCTTCTTTTTCAATTTTATCTCCTTAATATCCTTTCCTGATCTTATTGTTATAGCTAAAACTTTGAGAACTGTACTGATTAGGTAAGAGGAGAGAGGACATCCTAGTCTCATTTGTAAATTTAGTGGGATTGCTTTGAGTTTTTCTCCATTTTGTTTGATGTTGGCTGTGGCTTCTTGTAAATTGCCTTTATTATATTTAGCTATTTTCCCTGTATTCCTGATCTCTCCAGGACTTTTATCATGAAGGAGTGTTGGATTTTGTCAAAGGCTTTTTCAACATCTAAGGATATGATTATGTGGTATTTTTCTTTCAGTTTGTTTATACAATAGATGATATTTATGGTTCTTCATATGTTGTACCATTGCTGCATTTCTGAGATGAAGCCTACTTGATCATGTTGGATGATATCTTTTATATGTTGCTATATACACTTTGTCCAAAATATTTTGAGAATTTTAGCATCAATATTCATGAGGGAAATTGGTCTGTAATTCACCTTCTTTGTTGCATTTTCCCGTGGGTATTAGGGTAATTGTGGTCTCAGAAAGAGTTTGGCAATATCCCTTCAATTTTGACTGTATGAAACAGTTTGAGGAGTATTGGTAGTAGCTCATCTTTGAATGTCTGGCTGAACTCTTCACTGAATTGATCTGGACCTAGAATTTTTTTACTTGGGAGGATTTTAATGACAGCTTCAATTTCCTTAAGGGTTATAGATTTGTTTAAGTATTTTATCTGATCTTCATTTAATTTTGATAAATGTTACCTATCTAGAAAACTGTCTATTTCTTCTAGGTTTTTCAATTTTATGAAGTATAGATTTTCAAAATGTGACCTGATAATTCTCTGGATTTCATGGGGGTCTGTTTTTATGTCCCCCTTTTCATTTTTGATTTTGTTGATTTGGATATTCTATGTTTTTAGGTTAGTTGGATAAGGGTTTATCTATCTTGTTGACTTTCTCCAAGAACCAACTCTTTGATTCATTGATTCTTTGTATTGTACTTTTTGTTTCAATTGTATTGATTTCAGCTCTAAGTTAGATTATTTCCTACCATCTACTCCTTCTAGGTGAGTTTCCTTCTACTTGTTCTAAGGCTTTCAGCTGTGCTGTTAGTTCTCTGGTATGGGATTTTTTAGGTTTTTCTTATAGGCATCTAATGCTATGAATTTTCCCTTAAGTTTTCCTTCATAAAAGGAATTTGGCAATATTCCTTCACGTTCTACTGTGTGAAATAGTTTGAGTACTAATGGTAGTAATTCTTCTTTGAATGTCTGGAAGAATTCTGCACTGAAACCATCTGGACCAGTGCTTTTATTTTTGGGGAGGCTTTTAATGACAGCTTCAATTTCCTTAAGGGTTATAGGCCTGTTTAGGTAATTAACCTGATCTTCATTTAATTTTGGTAAATGGTACCTGTCCAGAAAGCTGTCCATTTCTTCTAGGTTTTCCATTTTTGTGGAATACAGATTTTCAAAGTATGATATGATAAGTCTCTGTATTTCCTGGGGGTCCATTTTTATGTCCCCCTCTTCATTTCTGATTTTATTGATTTGGACACACTCTCTCTCTCTGCTTTTTGATTAGTTTGGATAAGGACTTATCTATCTTGTTGACTTTCTCAAAGAACCAACTCTGAGATGCATTGATTCTTTGTATTATATTTTTTGTTTCAATTATATTGATTTCAGCTCTAAGTTTGATTATTTCCTGCCATCTACTCATTCTAGGTGAGTTTACTTCTAATTTTCTAAGGATTTCAGCTGAGCTGTTAGTTCTCTAGTGTGCGATTTCTTTAGGTTTTTCATATAGGCATCTAGTGCGATCAATTTTCTTCTTAAGACTGCTTTCATTGTGTTCCACAAGTTTGGGCATGTTGTAGATTCATTTTCATTAAATTCTAGGAAGACTTTTATTTCTTTCTTAATTTCTTCCTTGACCCAGAGGTGATTCAGCTGAGTGATGTTTAATTTCCATGAGATGGTAGGCTTTCTGTGATTACTGATGTTGTTGAACTCTAACTTTAGGCCATCGTGGTCTGTTATGATACAAGGGACTATTTCCACAGTTTTGTATCTTTTTATACTTACTTTATGACCAATTATGTGGTCAGTTTTAGAGAAAATTTCATGTGGTTTTAAGAAACGTATATTTCTTTGCGTTTGGGTGGAAGCTTCTGTAAATATCTATTAAATCCATTTGCATCATAACCTCTGTTAGGCTCCTTATTTCTCTGTTGAATCTCTGCTTGACTTATCCAAGGGTGAAAGTGGTGTATTGAGAACTCTCACTATTAGGGTGTGAGAGTTGATGTGAGAGTTGATGTGAAGTATTGTTTCTTTTACATAGATAAGTACCCTTATGTTAGGGACATAAATATTCAGGATTGAAATCTCATCTTGACCAATTTTTCCTGAGATTAATAATAATATCCATCCTGTCTCTTTTAATTGGATTTAGTTTGAAGTCTACTTTGATCGATTTTAAGATGGCAACCCTAGCTTATTTCTTATGGCCATTTACTTGGAAAATTTTTCTCTACCTTTTACTCTGAGCCTGTATCTGTCTTTTAAGTTTGAGTTTAAACATATAAGTGTGTTTCTTATATGCAGCAGAAGGATGGCTTCTGTGTCATATCATTCTTTGTAGTGTGTGTCTTTTTATATGTGAATTGAGTCCATTGATATTAAGGGGCATTAGTGACCACTGAATGATATTTCCTGTTATTTTTGATGGTGGGTTGTATATATTTTCTTTCTCTGGGTTTTTCTTCTGTGATGTTATTGATTGTGGTTTCATAGGTGTATCTGGGATCCTTAGGCTGGAGTTTTCCCTCTAGTGCTTTCTGAAAGGCCAGATTTGTAGATAGGTATTGTTTAAATATGACTTTGTCATGAAATATCTTGTTTACTCCATCTACGGTGATTGATAGTTTTGCTGGGTACTGTAGTCTAGGTTGGCAGCCTTGGTCTTTCAGTATCTGTATAACTTCTGCCCAAGACTTTTTTGCCTCCATTGTTTCCATTGAATAGTCAAGTGTTATTCTGATGGTTCTGCCTTTATAGGCATGTTGGCCCTTTTTTTGCAGCTCTTAAAATTTTTTCTTTGTTCTGTAATCTTTGTGGCTTGATTATTTTGTGGCAAGCTGACTTTTTTGGGAGTCATATCTATTTGGTGTTCTGTAAGCTTCTTGTATCTTTACAGGCATCTTCTTCTTTAAGTTGGACAAGTTTGCAAGTTTTCTTCTATGAATTTATTGAATACTTTTTTGTGGCTTGAGCGGGAATCCTCCTCCTCCTCTTCCTCCTCCTCCTCGTCCTCCTTCTTCTATCTCTGTTATTCTCAGGTTAGGTCTTTTCATTGTGTCCCCAGTTTCCTGAACATTTTGTGTTATGGCTTTCTTTCATTTTAGTGTTTTCTTTGACTGATGTATCTACTAATGTATCAGTTTCCACTCTTGATTCTTCCACTCTAGATCCATCTTTTGGATTCTATTGGTTATGCTTGTGTGTGTAGTTCCAGCTATTTTCTTCAGGATTTCTGTTTCCACCTCTGCCTCATTTTATGCCTTTTTTATTGCTTCTATTTCACTTTTTCATCCCTGGAATGTTTCTTTCATTTTTTGGTTTTCCTTTTCTTGGTTTTCTTTCCAGGATTTGTTCCTCTCTTCCAATTTTTTTTTTTATTTTCTTCTATTTCTTTAAGGGAATGTTTTATATCCTCTTCAAAGTCTTCCATAATCTTCACAAAGTTGCTTTTGCTGTTGTTTCTTCCTGATTCCTCTTCATTGCTCTTTTCATGTCTTTTAGTTGTAGAACCACCAGTTTCTTCTGGTGTTGCCTTGTTGTTCTTTATATTGCTATATGTTTCTTGCACTGGTGTCTGCCCATGGCTTCATTGGTATACAACTAGCTCCTAGTCAATGATGGCTAGATGGCTTGTGTTGCTTATGTGCTCTGAGCAAGGGGTCTGTTTGATCTAGTCGGGCAGGGCCTAGAACCTTCTTCTGCATCGTGTCTGAGATCAGACCCTTGGGTCCAAGCCTGATCTGGGTGAGGAATTCTCTGGATTGTGTCACAGGGGACGGGATTCACTCACCTTTGGCTCCACTCTGGTATTTTTGCACTGGTATCTGTCCATGACTTCAGTGGTTTACAATTAGTCAGCTCCTAGTCAGGTGCAGCAAGAGGTCTTGTATGTCTCCTATCAGCTCTGTGCCAGGGTCTGCTCGATCTCTGACCCTGCTCTGGACATGGGTCTGTATTTTGAACTACGGAATTTAAATAAGCACTCAAATAAATGTTTGCCTATATCAGACAATGTTCATTTGTTTTAAGGCCATGAACCTTTCCTTACAATGTTTCCTGTAACTGAAGAAAGCTGCTTAGCAAGCAAAATTTTGATTCTTAGAGCTGAAAAGAATGCAGGAATGAAAAACACTTGTTCTTGCAGAGATCCTGGGTCCAGCACTCACATGATAGCAAAGGTCCATCATTCTAACAGCCTACTTTCTTAATGGCCAACAAGCTTGAAATACACAGCCAGACATACAGAAAAAAATACCCAGACATCTAAAAATAAACATAAAGTCAAACATTGGAAAGAATTTTGATTCTCTTTTATGATGACTGGTTTTGTGAACACATTTCTAAGACATTTAATTTTTATAAAATTATTTCTAACATAGTAATTCATACTTAAAATCACTTTATAACTATTTGGAGTTTGCCTTTCTTTAAAGGGAAGGCATAATTCTGTTATGATTTTGTCCTACACCAAGAATATTATTTGGTTTATTTATAAAAATATTTTATTCATTGTGTAATAAATATTAATTTTTATTTTGTTGTATTCCTTGTATATAAATTACTGAATTTCATGACACAAAATTACTAAGTGATGTCAAGAAATATTTATCATTATTTTAACCATATAGTAAATATAGTTAATGTATATGATAACTATAACAGTGGATGCCAAAACACTAAAATATTAAGATTTGTATTCTACCCTGAAAATATGCATGTGCTAGGTTTTGAACTACATGTTTGGAATATAAAAATATCACAAAACTATGAGAAACAATTGTTTTAGGCATAGTCAACTCATGTCAGTGTACCTACTATTAACAGAACACACGGGCAAATCTCAAACAATATATTCTTAAGTTATATTCTTCCAAGAAATCAAAACAAAATATTTGTGCATGCACAGAAAGTTTTGTTAATACTTATAATAAATATAGAAAACTTTAAATATAAAGATAAAAGGCACAATACAATTCAACTGCTCATTTTTATTACTGGTAAGAAGAAGTCAGTGTTATTTAATTTAAATTTTCAAGACAAATGTTCTTGACATTTTAAATGAAAAACATATTAAAAACTAAGTAAATGTAAATTCATAAAAACTCAAAAATTAAAGGCCTGTTCTCATAGACTTTTATCTGAATTACTTTCAACATTTTGGAGAATTTGTGTAACAGAAGACTGGTTTTTATAGCAATTTCTATATAAAAGACTAGCTGTACAAGCAGTCTCTAAAATTACATACAAATATTTTATTCCAACATTTACATTTTAGAAATTATGCTTAAAGAAAATACAAGTGTGGCCAACCTTAGTCAGCATATTTAGCGAAAGCAGTTCAGCTGTACCTTAGTCTTCAAAAGATAGAACTTCTAGGATAATGTTCAATATCAGTCATTTTAACTAGAAAATTTGCATTATTTAGACCCCAAGCTAAATTTGTGAATGAAACAGAATAAGTAGTCCATTTGGTTTCATTTTTATATCATTGTCTAGAAGTAAGATGTTCTCTGTCCCAATGATATGCATAAGTACTATTGGATAACTCTTATAAATATCTTTTATGTAAAACATCAATTACCTCAAAGTAGGATCTTGTTCTTTACTTAACTGCCAAATCAACTAATCCATTCCTGTCATTTTATAATAATAGCTCATCTCCTTTGTCATTCTGACCAGTATTTTAAAATTAAGACTGGGTCTTGACAAATAATTTAAAAAAAAAAATCTCCTTACAGGTTTTAAAACATGATTCTTCATTTAATAAAAAACAAAACAAAACAAAACAAAAAAAACCTAAGAAAGAAAGAAAGTAACATAGAAAGAAAAATTCCAAATCCTTGAACACATTGTTGGTAGAGAAGATATATATCTCTAGAATTAGTTATACTTTCTACAACCAAAGGCACTGATCCATAATATTTAAGCAATATTGTGCTGTAGAAAATGCACTTAGATGTAGGAGAAACAGGTGAGCCATGGGCAGTGACCACGTGGTGGGAAGATTAATGGAAATGGGTTAAATTAAGATAAAAGAGCTAGCTAGTAATGTGCTTAAGATATGGGCCAAACAGTGTTAAAGTATATAAGTGTGTGATTTTATTTTTTGGGGGGGACAAAAGCCGCGGGCACGCACACCAGGTTCCAAACCGCCGGCGCCACACATCCGCCAGGTCACAAACCCCCAGACCCAAAACGGGCCAAAAAAAAAAAAAAAATTACTACAACAGATGGCGCCCAATGTGGGGCACAAACACCCACATAAAGCCTAAAAAAGTTTAAAACAGTTTTTTAAATTACACATTTAAATTGATTTATAATACAGAGACAGTGTGGTGTTCAAACAAAAATTTAAAAATGGCGCGTCCGCGACACACAGCTTAAACTCATACGTTTCACGACAAAATTGACACAAATGTAATTAAAGTTTCTACTTATACTAAACAAAAAGAAAAACAGTTTAAAAGAATTTTTCTCATAACAACATTTCCTAAATTCATACTCTTTGCCGACAGCGACAGAGCAACAACCGATTCCTCCTCCATAATAAAACACGGCCAAAAGGAGCAGAGTCAACAGTTAAAATAATACTGACATTTTAAAGCTCTTTAAGTTAAAAAATAAATATTCTCAATAAAACAAATTTAGACTCTCAAAACCTCTAAACAAAATACAATATATATAAAATACACATAGACTTCAGAGAAAGAGAGAAAAAAAAATAAAAAAAAAACCCTTTAAAAAAATAAAAATAAAAATTTTTTAAAAAGGCCATATAAAAATAACAAATAAACAAAGAGTTTATGTTTGTTTTTTTTTCATTTAATTTTTTGACTTTTAATAAACTGACTACAAAAAAATAGTTCATTACTAAAACTACTAAATACACATACTTTAAAAATATTTTAACTTTAAAATCTGTTTATAAAAATATGTTACTTAAAAAATAATTTCTACTTTTGTCTCCACAAAAGATCAAAACCTATAAATTAATTCTAGGCAAATGTGGTTCCATTTGCCAAAACCACCTAAATAAACATTCTCAACTTCCAAAAACGCAAATAAAATAATCCAACTTCAAAACCCCATATCATCGTCCTTTAACAACAAAAAATAATAAAAAAAACCATCGTCCAATTTCCCAAAAATATTACTTATTAATATTTATTTTCATTATTAATATTTAATAGTCATAATCAAGTTTGCCAGTCGCCATCCGTCCCCAAAGAAGCAGCATGTAGGAGAAACAGGTGAGCCACGGGCAGTGGCCACGTGGTGGGAAGATTAATGGAAATGGGTTAAATTAAGATAAAAGAGCTAGCTAGTAATGTGCTTAAGATATGGGCCAAACAGTGTAAAGTATATAAGCCTGTGATTTCATTTCTTTTGGGGGACAAAAGCCGCGGGCGTGCAGACCAGGTTCCAAACCGCCAGCACCACACGTGCACCAGGTCACAAACCCCCGGACACAAAACGGGTCAAAAAAAACTTACTACAACACTTAGAAATTTTGCTTAATTTTGTTCTGTTTTGTTTCTCTTAATGTTGTTTGCATTTTTGAGTTTATAAATTTCTACCTTTCCTCTCTCACCATGTAAAACCTCCCACATTACCATCCCTATTCTCAAATTCATGCCCTCTTATTTCATTTATTGTTATTACATAAATATATGAATTTAAATTTTTTTAAGTATTTTTTCCAATATTATTTCTGTGTGTGTATGTGTAGATCTGTAAATGTTAGGGGAGGTACCCATGGAAGTCAGAGGTTAAATGCCCTGAGTTCATCTGATGCAAGTTCAAGGACTGAATTCTTGAACTCTGAAAGAGCAGAGAGCACTTGTAGGGGCAGAGCCACTTGTCTAGATTCTGTTTACCTTTTATTGATTGTCTCTCCCCATAAAGTATTATTGAGACTACATGTAGGTTAGATTGTTAAATTGAATAAGCAGATTGAAGCCTGTGATCTCACTCACTTTTTAATTATTTCAGTCACCAATGTTTGAAGATCTTGTCTTGGAATTTAAAAGTTATAAAATCCAGCTCACCTTTGTGTCACTAGGTTTATGACTTCTCAAGTTTAAAGTTTGCTTCAAAGTATTGATTTACTATACAGATGTGTGAATTTATAATTAAAACACTTTAAAGGTTGTGATATGAGACCCTGTCATTACATGTGCCTAAATAGGACTCTCTTCTTGTCATAAGAATGATCTCATTCTCTTGTGCAAGCTATCATTACTGATTAGATGGAAGCTAAGAGTAAAGCTGGAGTTTCCAGAAACTAGGGCAGTGGAGGGCAGGGAAGGAAAGGGGGTGAATGAACAGTGGATATCATATTATCCTTAGGCAATCATGAGCAAGTTCTGGTTTGACCCAACTTTTATATATACAGTTGTTAATGTTATTTAAAGGTTTATGCTTTTAGGTTAAATAATATCATAATTAATAAGAATAAAGGTTTTTCATGTAACTATGGTATGAAAGTCATTTGTTGTTTTAACATCATTGTTAAAAACTGATAAAGGTGCATCTTAGCTACTTCAAATTAACAGCAGCAGCTTCTGAGCCTGCCTCTTCATTATATGGAAGGAATGCTATGATCAGCACCGGTCTTAAAAAGCATCCATTTCTGTACTGACTAAAACAGCACCTTAAGCCTCCTGTCCTAGTTTATTGATTTTCCTAGTTTATGTAAGGAAAAAATTATGGAGTACTGGGGCACTTTTCTCAGTCTCCCTATACCTAAAATTCTAATATAATATATTGAGTAAAATTTGTGTGAAGACAGATTTCTGAGAACACCTTACATTTTTTATTGCACTTGTTAATATGTTTATTTTCATCAAGCACGCAGGCTGAATATAGCATGCTTTGCTGTTTAATGTTCTGACTGATTTTTTTTCATTTTTGTAAACTTTTTTGTTTGATTTGTAACTCAGTGTACATGCACTAATGATTACTAAGAAAAGAATTTAGGCAAATGCTCAGTATACAAACCAGAGAATTACAGTTTTAATTTTCAAGGCTGTTTATTTTCTAAAATTACAACAATTAAGCATAACTATCAAAATCTGATATATAATTTTTATCTGAAAAGGTTTTTTGTAAATATTCTATTTTTAACAAGCTGCAAAAACACTGTTAAGATCAAAGTTGCTATAATTTTTGAGCATCTGTTCTTTAGCTACTTGTTTACATAATTCATTGCTTCCTTGTTATGTTCATTAGGTCAGTTTGCATTTGTGATATATAAGGTATTAGGTGATTGATATATCTTTAAAAGTTTCTAGTTACAATCTAGTAAGTCAGGCAGGAATTTATTAAATTACATTTATTTTTAATATACCAATATATAGATACTATATAACATTTACATGTATAATACATTTTAGTTATTTTATTAGATATTATTTAATGTGATATAATTCCTCTTACTGATCTTAATGACTGTTTTGATATTGCCCCAGTGCATATGACACAGAGTTCTAAAGGAAATGACTAATAAATTTTTCAATATATGCCCTTTAGGCAAAATAATTGTAAATAATTTTTCATGAAAAGTAGAATAGTATTTAATTTATTTTGACTTTTATGGAATAGGACAACAGGTCACATAAAATATAGTTTGACAGTAAAACATCATATGCTTATTTCATTAGATGGCAAATAGGTTTATTTAACATAGTGTTGATAAACTTAAATTTGAAAACAAAGAAACTACTTCTGTTTAATCAGCTTCTGGTTTTAACATAAAGTAAATTTCAATATGTCAGTTTTCTATTTGTATCATCTTTACAGGTAGATTTCTTATATTAAAATGATTCTGTACTGTCTATGTTCTTCCACATTGTGAATCATATATGTATTTGTTATAAAGTTATTAAGAAAATAATTCTGGAAACCAACAATGGTAATTTTAAATCATTTATGTATTGACTATGTTTTAACTTAAAATAAAAATATAACACAGAGCTTTCAAATGAGTCATGTAAAGGAATTCAAGGCCTTCGTTTCCAGGGATGTGTAAATAACAGGTTGCTTCATTCAAAGTAGTGAATTTTATGAAGAGTTTTACTTATCTTAATGTAATTATACATGCTGACAGCTCAAAGATTTAAATTTTCATTTTCAGGAATCTTCTATTTGGTTAGTGCCACCATACCATCCAGACACTGTTTAGTAAACTTTTGAAACTTTCTTAAAGAGGTTTTTAATGATGGTTAGTATCCTTGTGCCTTTCTTTTCCTTTTTGTAGTCTGTTACTTTAATGTGAAGAGACATTTTGCTGTTGTTTTTACTGTAAGGAACATCCCATACAGAAGAACACAAACACTCTCAAGAAAAGGGTTGAAAGGCACAGTACTCCACTGTCCCTCACTACCTTGCTAACCTTCTCCATCCTTCATTCATCTCTGCTCCCTTTCTCCTTTATTTCTTCTCTTTTCTGATACTCTTCCCTTCCCTTGTTTCTTAATGGAAATCTAGAAAAGTCATATTTCAGTGCACATGAGTATTTTAAAGACATTTCAATCCATATTTAAAACTAAGAAAACAATTGGTCTCTCTTGAATGATATGAAATTAAAGCTATATCTAAAAATCATGGTAAATTTTTGAAAAAAACATACTAAAAGAATGAAGACTAATTAAATTTCTGAATAATTTATCTGGAGACACATATCCATTTGGGGAATTTACAATTCAGAAATGAGGTAGATAATTTGTTAAAAATTAATGAAAATTTATGAGAAGTCTACTTCAAATTTTATGTTTCTCATTCATTTTAGACATTGGAATGAGAAAAAGAGAAGAAAACCTATTGTCTTGTGATTTTATTTGTAAACAAATTTTTTTTATGAAAATGGCAGAATGATAGGTGAAGTTTCAGTTCATTCAGAGAGAAAATTAACAAAATTGATATTCTGAAAAAATATGATAATTGCAGATTAATTAAAAGTTCTCTGATAAAGGGTTTTTCTTTTTCATAGTTGCTTGGGACAAAAAGAGTACAATTTACAGTTTTGGTACAATTCTAAAATGCATCAATATTACCTAAGATTATTTAATATTATAAGTGAAAAAAATGAATAGCCATTTAATTTATGCAAGATTTTATCTGTACTTTAGAATAACATTATAAATTTTATACTGTAGATATTAATTTAAATTTTTTCATTCATATAATCTATAGTATAAAGCAATCACTATCTATCAAAACTAAATACCTTATAATAAATAAGATAAAAATTTTTCCTAATAGAATATGCATGCACATTGATATATTTCCCATGAAAACAAGCAACTTACCCTCATTCTTTTAGCATAAAACATAATGCATTATATTTTATTTTGTTATGAAATTTAAACTATAATATAGTCTGAGGTTAAAATTGAAAAAGATGTGAATCATTAGCTACTATTTGAAACTATTTTAAGTAAAAACATCTTTCAAATTACTTAAATTTTTCATATCTTATAACAAATTTAAATGGCAATGGGATCAAACTCTTTGTAATATCAACTATATTATATTAATCAATTCTTCCATTAAATGTTTCAACAGAGAGTCAAGACTATCTTATCTCAAGACATTGCATTCCTCCCCCTTTTGGAGTCAGATTTTTCCATTTCTACCGTGTTGTCCTCATCATCATCTTCATCACCATTACCATCTTGTTGTTAATAAATGCATCTAATAGAAGGTATTAAGCAAAAAGCAATAGCATTCCAATATGCCAACCAGCCATGGTATATAGAGTCTTAAATAAAAAATGTCATTAATTTCAAAAGCTATAATTTAAACTGCAATTCCAGGCAACAATCTGTATCTCACAAAAAATTTCATCATTAACATTTAATCTTCACCCATTACTAGTGCTTGTACATTAATCGTTTTACTATTTATAAGTTACTAAAGCCTTGAGGTTCTCATTATGAAACTTCTAAGATGCATCAAACCTTTATTCAATGCATTCAGAGGCAGCATTCAATAAAAATTACACACTGGAGTCATGCTCAGCTATGGTTAACTGGGCTGCGATTTGAAGACCAGATATATAAAGAAAAGCACCAAGAACTCAAATCTTTTTACACTTCACTGAGAGTGGATTACTGAAAACTCAGAGTCTAGAGAGAAAAAAAAATGACAATGAAGGCAAAAGACTAGAAAAATAAAATGAAATTGGATAAGTGGCCTGGAGAATGAGCTTTCTGAATGAAATTTAATTTTATGCTGAAGCAAAAAATCAAGTTAGAATCACACTAAGCTTTAAAAGACTCAACACAAAGGGTGCCAGGACAAGAAGTCAAAGAGCAGGGAATGGAAACCTAGGCAGAAAGGGATGTGTGAGAAAAGAAAAACAATTTGGAAGGGCAAAAGGAATATAGGCAATGGCAAGGGGACTGATTCAGAGATTTTCTGGGAGAAAAACATGAGACAGATTTGACTGTTCTATAATGATAAACATACCTTCTACTAAACTCATCTTTAAAGATTCAACAAAATAATACAGGTTTGCAGAACTTTTTAGAAAAGTAAAGATATGAACACAAATAAACAAATACAGAAGAGAGAGAGTGACTGGAAGGGAGCTCGAACAAGAATATACACAGATAAAATTATGACTTTATTCATAATAAAAAAAGAAAAAAATGTTAGAGCTATGTCAAAAATCATAAGAATATATAGAGTGTTTTACTGTGTGTGAACAGTTGCAAGTCATTTTTGCTGAGTCAATTTGCACTAATACACTGAGGCCTAAAAAACTGATAATATTTTGAGTATCACAAAAGATTATACATGCAAAATATTTTTAAAACATCAGACACATATGCAGTAATGTTCTATCCTGTATCCTAAGATATAGAACACAAAGCAGGAATGTTAATTTAATAGTATGTCTCAAAGTACCTATTACTATCTCATCATATTTCATACCATCTTTTAGAATCATGTGACTTTTTATAAATATCTACCATTATGTTGTGTACATTTTGGTTTTTGAATAAAAGATTGTAATTTTAGTCTCAGATCATCTAATTTTTAACTGTAGTATGAAGTTGATTCAGAGATCTCTATGTGTCTTAATCAAGTACAGAAAGAGATTAACAAAATTTTATTTGACATTAATGACTCTAATATGAATAGCCTGAAGCTGTACTCATGAGCCATGTATATTTATCCAGAATTAGTGGAAAATCTTTTGCCAGTAAGATGGAGATCACAGAGTTATCCTTCTATCTGTGGGTAACTTATTTTCAGCTTTCTGTTATGAAGGCATTAAGGATCAATTAGAGTTAATAATTGCTTAGGTGTTTTAAGTATGATAATTTTTCATTTCATGATTGAATCATGTTTCTAGTCACTGTAAATGTTGGATAGGCATAATAATAGCAAAACTTATAATTAAATTTCAGAAATTATGTTTATATTTTATGTTTGTCTGAGTGTCATTTTTGTTGCTTTTGAGTGGAGAAACAATGTTTAGACAAAATTTTTGTATATCATCTTGTAACCCAAAAAGTACATTTTCTATTATAATTAATTAGAAAATACTATGAAGTATCTGGTAAAAATTTGTTTGCGTTAAAATTTTAAGGTAGACATTAACAATACTAAAAAACTTTACATAGAATCATAAGAAAATCTAATTCAATCTATTTAAATAACAGAAATCTGTAATGAAGAGATTATTTCACTAATAGGTGGCAAATTTCTTTAGACTAGCTCAAATGATGTGTCTTCTATTAAAATGTAATAATTTGCTTTAGACATCATGAAGTAGTCTAAATGTTATATGCTGGCAGTCTGGCCATTGTGTGAGCATGATTGTAACATTATGTCCATCTGTCACTTTTATAATGGCCCACCTCTCTGTGTTCTTCTGTAGAGGTCCTTCTGTAGTGCTATGGTGGAAGAACTGAGGATGTCCCTGA